>JANVCC010000048.1:14697583-15081357 GCA_025345505.1 Todiramphus chloris collaris
TGGTTTTTTTTTTTTTTTTTTTTTTTTTTGTGGGGACACATAGGGGAAAAGCAGTATTTGTCTGATTCCTTTGACAATTTTCTGTAGCTGCCTAAAGTGCTGTAGTCTCATGTGAGCTGAATTTGCATTTCCCCATCTGTATTTTCCTCTATGAGCTAATAACATTCAACAAACAAACAAATTATTTGGGAATATCAAAATGATTTGCATCTGCCCACTGTTGACATATCTTATTCAGGATCCTTTTGAACTTTCTGTTCCCTACAAATTTCTGGGTATATTCTAAATTAACAAAATGTTCCACTCTAGAAACTGATTGTTGAACAACTTTCTGACCCCGTTTTAATAAGAAAAATTCTTATCTCTCTGATGAAGGAAAAAAAAGGAAATTAAGACTCCTCAAAATTATTGAGCCTATGACTATACTGTATATTGTTTAAAATTATAATTTCTATTACACCTATGACACTTTAGAAAAGTCGATATGGTTTCTGTTTTCAGCAGAAGTAATTTTTCTCCTTTAATAACATCAATACCAGTATTAAATTATATTGCCAATAATTAGTACAGAAACTTCTGCAAATTCTTCCCCTGTAATGCACACATCATTAGGAGGATAGACAAGAAGGCATCAGAATGGACAAAGGTGATCAAATTTTACTCACAGAACTTCTAAGAGTCTATTAAGTAAGTGCTCATAAGCCTCCTTTCATCACAAGGAATACCTGACAGACTTGATATAATAAAATGATTTGTGTAAAGTGATAAAGCAAATCAAGAAGACAATCTAAATCATGTTCCTCTGAATCTCAATCAGATATTCTCTGGCATCCAGTATATTCACTCACGTCTATGTAAGGACACAGAGGTCATACAGAAGACAAATTAACCAACTCCACACATTTAGCTAGTCATTAATGACACATTTAGGCTTTTATTGGACCCTATGACATAAGCAATTCATATCAGTCTTTTTTTTTTCATATTAATTTCTACAGGAACACAAGCACGAACCTGCACAAAAGCCTTTTTGTCTGTGCTGTCCATGATCAATACATAAAAAGACAGAAAGAAAAATCTTTCACCATGGTAAATTCAGCATGCTGTATTTTTTATAATTAAGACACATTCATTTCACTGGTACCACTACATACAATGAAAATCTTTTGCAATGCCTGCAGACTCTTTTAGTATTCTTGTCAGAGTTACATACATAATTACATAATAAAAACCACGATGGTGATGAGGGGACACAAGCTTTAGATAATTACACTCATTAGAGAAATCTGAGCCACAGGGCCTCTTTTTACTCCAATAATATTACATTCAGTACAAAATGTCAAAGATTTTGAAACCTGTTACCTAGAGAATCTTCTTAAAATCAGTCTGCATTAGATATTCTGCATCTATTCATTTCACCTTCCTGGTTTTTATATTCTCTGTATACATTTTCTTTTCATCAGTTTTCCCCTACAATGGGATTTTAGGAAACTATTGCCACATTTTGTTAATGTCATTCCAAAAAATTAGTTTGTATTAAATCACACAATCCAATCTGAATGTAAATGCTACTACAGAGGAATGTCTATCGTAATTAAAATAAATTTAGCCTGCAGTTTGGTGAGAGGGAAAATAGTTCTTATTATCAACTGAAAATGAGGAATTCAGTCAAGCTATCAACAAGTATAAATATAATCCTACATATGATGATTGCTTCTTCAGACAGCTGTATACAGAACTGCTTAGCCTAGACCACTGCTTATAAGTCATAAATACTGGGGAAAAAAACCAAACATAGTATTTTTTTCTATATAGCCATTACACAAATAATCAATATTATATCCCAACATTAAAAATGCTTACATAATCCTGATCTAAAATCCTACACTATTATTCTACCACATAATATTTATCCCCTAGGAAGTTAATAAATTGTTTTAAGATTTAAGTTTTGACATAATCAAAAGGAAGTTATGGATAACATGAAATATTCTAATTTTACTGATTCTAAGACGGGATATGGTCGGGTCCCATTTCCCAGCTTGCAATTAGTAACAAAATCATATTTTTCAAAGCCTATGATACCATATTTCAGTAGTACAGCAACATGATTAATGAAGTAACTTTGTAGTAACATTTCCAAAACCGAGTTCACTCAAAATCCAGATGTGACAGTGAGTCACCTTTGTGGTAAGAATGATCATCAAAGTTATGTCTTTGAAAGTGTGAGGGCACAGGTTACAAACCGGTTACAAAAACCACTGAAATGTTCTAAGTACATTTTTGTTAATTTGATTAAAACTGCTTATAAGAGGCCAAGGTGAATTTGTTCTGTAATTAGACTCTAGTAACCAACAAATACTGTGGGTTTGTCATAATTTATAGCAGAAGAGTATAATGGAGTATAGCTGTGATGCAATGCTTTACAATGGAGCTAACAAGAGAATAAAGGGTAAAAAGCCTAGGAGATTGAGACTGGAGTCAAGAAAATATAACCTACACAGGGAGATTAGGAGTCAATGGAATGAAGAGGAACTATTCATTAGGCATATACATGAATATAACATACAGGCAAACATGATAGACTAGAAAGAAGTACCATGTGACACAGACACTCAAATTAGGGACCATTTGGTCATGTGGAACCTGGTCACATACATCCCTTCATTTTTGAATAGTAAAGTATTTTCTACATAGAAAAAAAAAGCCAGTTGTGTTGGAGTTGCCCCAGAGCTCTTTGTATGAAAAGCAGGGAGTTCCAAACATACTGACAGATTTCAGAGACTGACTTCAAGAGGCTAATTATAATTTCTACAACTTTTACTAATATGAAACTCAAGAAGGACCTTTTCTACAGCTGCATATGATTTGAACACAAATGTAAAGTGATCCAGTAATGGCCACTTTGTTTCAAATTGAAGTTTTGATGTGAACAGCTTGTAATTAATTAAGGCTAAATTACAATCCAACAGCCAAAACAGATGCCAGAAATACATCAGAAGTTCCCTTCTGATCAGGAACCAGACTGGCTCTTACTACTACAGTGACTGAATGATCAAGAACTACATTCAGTAATGGAGGGATAAAGAAGTAGATGTCTTGATGTAAACTCAAAATTGAAGCAGAGCAGGGGAACCCCTGCAGGGGAACCCCTGCTCTTCGCCCAATGCAGTCACAACAGCGACTGCCTGGAGGTTGAACACGTTCTTTCTTTCAGCACACAAATTAAATAGGTACTTTTGGTTTCAGGTTAATAAGCTTCAATAATTATTTTTTCCCCTGAATAAAATTTAACAAAAAGAGAATGTGCATAGATCTTCCCTATCCATGTGTGACCTGAAATACAAACTTCATTCCTTTCAGGACTTCACAGACTTCATTTCTGAAACCCGAGATACACGTTCCTACCCCGTTTGCAATCTCAAAAACCCATTCTGTTCCTCCTTAGAATCCTGTTTTACACCATACATCAGTTGTTCATATGGAAAGAACAAGCTATCAGGAAACGAATGTATTTTTAGCTGACTTTAATGTGCCTTAGCAGATGGAAACAAGAGCAATCTGTTCCATGAGAATGCCACCCAGTATTCCATCATGGACACCAGTCAGGAAAGGACTGGTACAACTTTAGATAACTTCCTCCAGCCAGACATGCTTTCCAGGAACTTTTGCCACCACCAGAACTCCAATCCGGCTCCCCATCCCATGTAATTTCAGTTTTAACATCTTCCTCTCACTCAGCTGTCAGCAAGAAGGAGCTCCCACATCACAGGGGGAGTCCTCCCCAGCCAGTAGAAGCCATGGGAAGTCCTGCAGGGCATTCATTGCTGGTGAGGAAAGGAGATGCACAAAACAAGAAAACATAGCAAAAGTCATGCACTTAATTATTTTCTAAAGAGAATAAAAAGAATCTGTTCATAATTGTTAGCAATAAAAAGCACATCTAAGATTTTCAGTGTGCAGTTGTGCAGTTATTTTTTAAGTCTCCAAACTCTAAGCTCCTTTCTACTTAACCTGAGATACAATAAAGATTCTTTTTTTCTTTCTTTTTTTTTTTTAATGGTGTTGTAGAGTTTATAGCAGCATTTCTCAACCTATGTTAAATAAAGGACCACCTTTTTCTTTTGAAAAAATATCTGTAGATCATCTTGAAAAAATGTCTTCCACTTCTTCTGTGAAAAACAGCTGAAATTTTGCACATTTATGTGTTTTCTCCAGCTAGTTTTCCTTACATGTGTAGAACTCTGGTATAGGGTTGCTTGGTTTGTTTTTTTTTAACTGCCATTATTTCACACATAATCTCTGTATTCTCACAGACAAGAAATGGCCCGAACTTGAGAAATAATGAGATATTGACCTCATTAATTTAACAAACACAAAACCAGTTATAAGTCTATGTAATGACTTTTGAAATGTCCTACAGCAATACACAACATGGAAACTACTCCCAACCAGTCAAGCTAGATACGCTGTTCAAGAGGTGTCTTTGTAGATGACTCCCAACGCCAAGATGAGAAGTACAAAAATGCCAAAGCATCATAAAATGATTGGATAGGAAGGATCACTTCTGCTCCTTTTGTGTTTCTGTTATTTATTTGAAACATTATGAAAACTTCTCATGAGTCATAGTTTGAAAGTGGCAAATTCTTTCGTTCCAAGCCCTAAAATATTGACATTGACTATACGTGTTTTTCTGCCACTCAGAACCAGTACCAGTACCACTTGGCTGTGGTACCTTCATCATCATAAGAGCACAAAGCACTCCATACAGCTGAGCCACAGCCATTTACTTGTAAGGGCAGGAAGTGTTGTGGTTTGCAGACCTCTGAACAGTACATCAGATTAAAATAAAATGTTCTGCTGCCTTATACTTGTTTATTTTTATACTATCAACAGAGTAAAGTTGACTGGTGAACTTTGTGTGATTTAGGTCCTGTGTAATTAAAGTGATAAAGAGATTAGGGAAAGACAGATATTATAAACTGTTTCTGCCTTCTGGCAGACAAGTATGGGCTAATTCTGGTGAAAATGAGACCCAGAGAACCTAAAGATTATGTAAAGCCAAATACACAAAGCTAACCCTATAACCCAATTTTAGCAGAATATGCAGTCATACTTCAAGCTTGGACTATTGCACAGTAAAGCTACAGAGCATATGAACTTCTCTCTAGTGATCCTGATTTTATTTTCAACTGCTTTTCCCCATTTGAAATTTGCAATTCAATGCAATCAATTTCACTTTGGTTAAACACTTTAATGTGCTCTACTAAAAACAGGCAATTGATATTCTAATTCTGTTGTATTGAAACTAGCACAGTATTATGAACACACGTGACAAAATATAGCAAGCACCATGGCAGTTATGTAGCGGACGTTTCTTCCTCGGTTGTCTGTATGAGCTATAATACCAGCCTATATGACACTTTTAATTTCAAGGAGTTACAAGGTATTCTACAAATTACACCTTTAATAGCAAATCATCTTAATTTCTATCTACTGTTTCTGAGATGCATCAGGGGAGTCTTTCAACACTTCACAGCAGTTCCACATCATAATTTGAGGACTACTCTTGGAAATATTATCTGTGCATACTTCAACTGGGAGCACTCAAACACATGAAATATTTCACTGAGCCAGGAACTAGGACATCAGAGAAAGACTGCAATTCACATTTTATTGATGCTGCATGCATATAGAGGTATGACACGATTACGAGAGATGGATTCTATAATTTTTCATAAAATCTTTTCTGAGGAAGTCTCTAAAACCTTCTGCCTTATACTGACTCTATCAGAGGATGCCAGGGAGGAATGAAACATTTTGAGAGTTTTTGGTGTGTGTTCCCTTGCTGAGAATTATTTTAGACAGCATAGTTACCACCAATAATCTCATAAAGAAAACAAAACAAACAGAAAAAACTAAGCAGTGTCCTCAATTACCTCTGACTAATGATCAGAATTCATTTTTGACTGCTGTCTGTGTTTAGTTATCAAACATCCCCACAGTACTGGTTCAGTATTGATTCTGGGTAAAGACTACCATCTAAGGAACAACCCACTACACTCCTGTATTCTTTGCTGACTTTCCAGAATGATTTCAACAATACTGAAGCCAACAAAGCATTGAAATCTGATGAAATCACTTTGTATTCTCAGGCTTGACCCGAGACCTAACTTTCATTAATGGCAGAGGCAATTCTGATTGTAAAAAGGTGAAAGGATGAAGAAACATGGACCAAGAGAGTGCCTAAAGGAAAAATGAAGAGGGTATACATATCACTTGATCCATTTAGTTGAGTCCCTTCATCTGTGTGTTTCAAGCTTTCTCCTCTGAGCATCTAGAACTTCACTTTCACTCTAATTTTCCAAACAAATTTTCTGATGCATCCCTTTTCCCTCAGAAACAATGAAAGCTCATGCAAAATTCAAACAGAAATAGATTTAGAGTTGGTTTTCTTGGTTTGTCTTTTCAGGGAGATCATCATATTCAAGGCAAAGGTATTTTGCATTACATTATCAAATGTGAGCGGGATCACCTTCAGAAGGATTAAGGGATTTGCATTCATTAAATACTGCAACACACGAGACACATAATTATTGGTCTTACAGTTGATACTTCTCTCCCCTACATGTTCTACCTACTAGCAATGATTTAATCAAATTTTATTCCGAATTAAGGTCAGATCAATATATCACAGAATGCCAAGCTTATTTGAATCAATTACCTCCTATGTGTTTTTTATACTACTTTTTTTTTTTTCAGTCTTTCTTGATAAATGAGACACTATTAAATTTGGACAAATATTTTTACAAATCAGTTGGTAGGCAGGCAACAGGCAACAATAACAATACTGAAATATTTCCATAGAAATGAGCTTATTACCTCTGTCTGTTTCTGGTAAAATAGTTTTAACTGGGTTTTGCGTATGTGTTGCCAATCTGGTAGACAGAGATAGTTGCAGAAAATGTAATTAATAAATAAGCATGGCACAAAGTATGGGAAGTTGAGTTCTGAACTGCTCGGTTCGTTAACTTAGACCTTGTACAATTTGTGATCTATATATATCAATAATGAAATCAATCATTTCTTCTCAGAATTATCCACTCTGGGTATGGTAGGGAGTTATTAAGGACTTGCCTGACCTGCTATAACTGCGGTGGTCTTACTGGTGATTTCAGCTGAAGGACAATTAGATCCTGAAGGCATGCCCAAGTATCAAGTCAAGCATGTAAGCAGGAACCACACAAAGCATGCCCAAAACAAACATCATGACATACCTAATTTAGTCTAGCTAGTAGTAATTACTAAACACCCAGACTGCTTCACATTATGAAAACAAATGTGCACTAGCTCAAGTAAATATTGGCTTCTTCAAACCTTTGTGTGTTGCACCATTACTTTGCAACGGCACCATCAATAGCTCTCCTTTGTGAGTCAAGACCACAAGATCTTCTGTAGAGACAAAGCAAGTGAAAGATGCTTCAGCTTACTAGGCTCAAAAGAAAAAGACAGGATGAAAGACTGTTTATATAGCAGGTGCTACTACATTCATTATGTTTGCTTTCTCTCACAAAGTTTGCATTTTAAGGGATATAAAGCAAGAGACAAACCTGGGGGGCATTTACAAACAAGCAAAATGGAAATAAAACCAGGAAGGCATTGTGTAACCAAACATCAATCCAACAATCCAATCACAAACCTCTCTAGAGGATCACCAAATACAACTGTGTTTCTAAAGAAGCATTACTGAAAAGCAGAAAGGATATAGGGAAAAATCATTAAGTGAGAAAAAAATACTGGATTGCAGGTAACAGTCACACTACTGCCTACACAGTTCTCTTTTTCTGTCAGTTTATTCAGTGCAGCTATTTATTGCAACCTCTTTGAAGACTCACTCTCCAGAGTTTAGCTGCTATGAAAGACCCATACATATTCACCCCATCCACCCTTAACTTCATTGATGTATAATTTTTTACTGGATTATTTTAAAAATTACTTTTCTTGCTTCAAACTTACCATGCACTTGCTCCAGTCTACCTTCTGGATCTCTTCTGTATTTTCTCTTTTAATATTAGGACTTCTTTGTAACTCGTGTTTGCCACTATCTAATACCCAGATCCCTGCCACGTCTTCTTCATTCATACTGGCTGATGCTACATCAAAAGCCTACTTGGTTCACCCTACTGTCTCTTTTCCTTCTTGTCTCTGGGCTTTACTCACACTTCTGTTTTCAAAGTTCCATCTATAAAAACCTTTTCCTTCCTGATTACAGTTCCTAATTTCACTCAGTGCCTGCTATAATTTCTTAATTAATTCTGCAACTATATAATTAAACTTTGTCACATTTTCTGAAACATCTGGCAGGAAAGAAGTACTCCAAATAAACTTATAGTATTACTCAATAGGTCACTGTTAACTACAGCCTATCATCCCTTTCAATCATCTTTCTCTCAGCTTAGCTGGTAAAGCTTCTGGGATGGGCACAGTGTTTTGGTTTGGTGTTTCAAGAGCCCTGAAGAGTAGTCTCTAACTACTGTGAGACTGACACTAATGTAATTTAAAGAGACTGTAATAATGCATAGGGATAAAGGTTTTCTACAGAATTTGTCATAATTAACAACACACTGACGTGCTTCAAAAACTGCTCCTTTCTTCAAACTGGACCTCAGTTTGCCTAAATATGTGGGGTGTCAGTCCTACAGACCACTTATTAGCATGGCAATAAACAGTACCTTTTATTAGAAAGAAAAGAAACTTCTCACTGCAGAGCCCTCCTCAGGCGTCTGCATGGCGGTGTTTGGTTCTGCACATCTGTCAGTTAAATCCAAGAGCAAACTCCAACACACAAAGCCTTGAAACGTCCCTGGGGCTTCCTGTGTCAGCAGAGCTCTCCGTGCCTGCACATTAACCTGTGACAGATGCACTGACTAGGCTGCCAATTTGTTAAGCAATTGCCACAGAGCAGGAGATATGATTACAGGCAGTCCTTCTTACCAGACACCTACTGCTTTAACATCAACAATGAAGATGAGCCATTAAAGCAACTTCAGAGCACCAGTGCGCAAGTGCTGAGACAAATATACCTGTGTGCTGTGACAGTGTACTCTCTGACATCTAAGAGAGCACTGCACCCGGTGTTTGTGGTGTTATCTCTCCCCAGTGTCCCTGTACTCAGCACTGGTGAGGCCACATGTCAAGCACTGTGTTCAGTTCTGAGCCCCTCAGTAAAAGAAAGACATCGAGTTGCTGGAGCAAGCTCAGAAAAGGGAAACCAAGCTGGTGAAGGGTCTGCAGAACAAGTCCTGTGAAGAGAGGCTGAGGGGATTGGGTTTGTTTAGTTTGGAGGAGGCTCAGAGGAGCCTTATCATTCTCTACAACTACCTGAAAAGAGGTTGTAGTGAGGTGGGTCCGGGCCTCTCCTCTCAAGTAAGTAACAACAGGAATAGAGGATATGGCCCGAAGTTGCACCAGAGGAAATTCAGATTAGATATTAGGATAGAATTACATATTAGGAAGAATTTCTTTACTTAAAGAGTAGTCAAGTGCTGGAATGGGCTGCCCAGGGAGGTGGGACTCACCACCCCTGGACGAACTAAAAGAAACATGTAGATGAGGCACTTCAGTACATGCTCTACCCGGGATGGTGAGGTGTGTTTTGGTTTGGGTTTTTTGGGTTTTTTTTCGGTTGTAGTTTGTTTATGTGGTTTTGTTGTTATTTTGGGTTTTGTTTTGGGGGTTTTTTGGGTTTGGCTTTTTTTGGGGGGAGGAGGGGGGGAGGGGGTTGACAGTCAGACATAGTGATCTTAGGTCTTTTCCAACCATGGCAATTCTGTGATTCTATCTCAAATACTGAAACTCCACCCCTGCCTCAAGTTCAAAGGCAGGGGGAATTTTGCCTTTTCACTCTTCTCCGACATCCTGTTTGTTTTACTAGAATTTATCAGTCTATCCAAGTTTGAAACTTTGCGATCTTTCCTCTGACCCTAAACAGTAATATAGTTCCTCTGAGCTTTTTCCAAACAGCAGCAGCAGTTTTACAAACCGGCGTGATTCAGCCACTGCCACTCACACTCTGAAGGATGGGTATGAAGCTATCGTACGAATTTCATTTTGGCACAACCTGGGAAAATTATGGTTGGCAGCAGATAAACTTAGATGGTCTGTCTGCAGATTCAGGAAGATGACTTTGCAGTTCACACGTGATTAGAAGATTATCCTTGAAATCCTCAGACACGTTCATTTAATAAGACAGTGTTTTTTTCTACGTCCACCAGGAAAAGTTCCCCCCTATTCTTGTTGTCAAAAGGATTTTACTGGAACTATTATTTCACTTTAAATATTGACCAACAATTATCTATTATTTTTTTTTACTTTTGTCTTTTGGGGAGTTTTGTCTCTGCAAAGACAGATTGTCCAAGGCAGAGTAGACAAGGACGGAAGAAGTTATAGAGATGGACTCTCTGATCGGTCTACACGTGAGAAGCACAGCACTGAGCAAGCATGTATAAAAAGTATTAGAAGAGCTGTGTGCCCATTAAAATTACACCCTCAACACAATTTGCTACGAAATATATATTCAGAACAAATTTTCACTTAAATAACAGCATGAAAAATAGGTCAGTATCTCAACCTCACTTTTTTAAACTTTACTTCTCAGAGTGACCCAACAATCTGATGCAAATTAAATGGACAATTAACTTGTTACAGTACTAAGACTTGGAGATATGATTTGATCCATTGCAGATAAGCCAAGGACTGTATGGTGTCTTTATACTTACAGTAATTCACAAACTTCAGAGCAGTCAATTGGAGAAAAATGCTTCAAAAAAACCACAGTCTATGTTCCATTTGATGCAGAACTGTCAATCCTGTCCTGTGCAAAGAGGGCTTTAGAACTAGTGAGACTTGTTCATCTACCAAGTATGTTTATTTCAGATCCTGTATTATTAGGCAGTGGCTGTGATTTTTTCGGGATTGTTCCCAGTCACAATGAACTGAAGCAGACTGCCACTTTTCTCCTCCAGTACAGGTGAACCTGCAGGCAGACCAGGAGGTAGCTGTTCAATTTGAAGAACAGATGTCTGGGAATGCTTTCTCAAGGCATCCCTGGCCATTCAGTATCCTGATCCAGCATACATTCCCAAACACTTCAAGTGTATTTGTTTTCCACCTGCAGTCAGTCTATGAATTATCTGTGTGCTTTCAGATGTGGTGTTAGTTTAACTGAATGGACAGCTGGTACCTGATACTGATGTCCTGTACCAAACACTAACAACTTGAAGCATGTGTCTATTCAAACTATATCCAGTGACATCATTCGTATGTACTATTAGGTGCAAGCACACAAGCAGAGATGGGTTTGTACTAGAAGCTACTTCCCCAGCTATCATCAGGATTGTTTCTTAGAAAGAAAAGAATGAAGACATTTCAAAAATTAAAAAGATGCAACAGAGATAGATTGAATGCAGACAGTAAGATGTCACAGTCTCTATCATCAAATACTCAAATATAAACATGATGTCCAAATATGAGTCCTTAAGGTAGACTGGAGTCCTTAAGTTAAACTAGATTCCTTAAGTTAGAAACCACAGAAGTGGTTTCAGTAGGTATTGTGAAGCTGTAGCTTGTTGTAAATTCCCTCAGAAACTTGCTCTGAACCAAGAAGGGAAAACATATTCTCCCTCTCTCTTCCATTTAGGTTCCAAAATACAGATCTGTGTCTTGGGGATTCCAAATTTAAGAGCTCTGACTTAAAGTCCTCACAACAATATAACTGCTGTATGTGCTGATTTCACGATAATCAAATTAAAATCTTCAGAAAAAAGCTGTTAAGAAAAAAAAAAAAGGAGAGCTATTAGCACTGTGTTAAAAGGTTGCCACCTACTGGGCATCCCACCAACCTCTGTAAAAGACCTGGAGAGGTAAATAAGGAGATCTGAGAAAATTGAAAAAGCTTGCTTTGTAGGAAAGCTCTTTGCTCCTTAAGCTCGGGGTTTCCCAAAAGCTCAGGGTTTTCTTTCTTTTCTGCCAGCTTTCTCATGCATTTCTTCTAGTAGCAGCAGCAATAGCCATGTTTCATGAGCATTAGTAAATGCTTGTATTACTGTACTTTGTAGTGCGTGTTTAACTCTTCCCCTTCTGATGCCTACACTTCATTGCGTCCTAACAATCTGGTTGCTATTTTTTTCCATTCTCTTCCCTTCATCTAACAGGCACTGTCCAGGCTTCCCACTGAAAACAGTTAAAAGATGCAATATATGCACACACATGCAGAGATACACACAAGCACATGTGATAGAAAATCAGACTGTCCTTTAGGCTCTCCTTGGTATGTATTCAGAAAGAAAAGTTAAAAGAGAGGTTTTGGCTTCGAGTTTTTATTTCTGGTTTAGTGAGATTATCTCAGCCCTGTTAATTGTTCTGCTGCTACATTCTGTTTCAACTGCTGTGTTCCCTTTTCATTTAGAAGGAAGCTGTCAGGCATACAAGGAACTACTTTTGTTATATTGAACATGCCTTGCAGTTGTGGAATGTAAAATATCAGAAAAAATACCTGCAGAATTGGCAGGAGTTCATAAAGATTCCAAGACTCAACATCAACCTTCAGAAAAGTGTGTAGTTCTTGTGCAGTTTGTTAGTTAGAGGACCAAGAAAACAGAGGGACACAGTCTCATTTACCATTGGGAACAATTATACTACTCCAGAAGAGTTAAAAAGACTTGGAAACAAACAAGGATTACATTTATACCTGTCATCTCTAGACTCCTTTTCACTATCAGATCAATGCAAAGGGACATTAATTATATAAGCATACTATAATTGTTTGCATTAGCTCCTATTCTCATTTTTGCTGTGGCCACTCTTCGCTATATTGACAGTACAAAGAGGACTTCATATGAATCAACTGTTTTCAAGTAAGAATTAAGACTTTAGTATAATAAGTGATGTCACAGTATTGGTTTATGTTGTTTGAAAACCAATATTACTATGTGTAACAAGGGTATCCTCTTTTTTGCAATGGGAAGTATTTGGTGCAGTAGCTGATGCTGCACAGATACGTTTTTATCCATCAGTATACAGTTCCTTCCTCTCACCCACACCAGGATGAGGCTATTCACATTGTTCTAACTGCCCACTCCATGAGAACTCTGTTACTTTTTTACCATTTCACTTCTGTTACCATAGCACAATAATTTGTGCTCAACCGGCACCAGGATGCCAGCAAGTTACGTCATCAAGTTAAGCCCAATCTTTAAATCCATGCTCACAGAGCTTTCATGACAATGACTCTCAAAAGGAACAACTACACTACAAGGATCTCAGAACATGTGGAGGGACAAGCAATCATGTTTGTGCCAGGCCTGAGAGTGCACAAATGGGCACCTGCCTGCAAGTGGCACTGAGGCAGGCTGAGGCAGTAAAAGGAGAGAGGATGCAGTCACAGAAACACAGAAGCACTAGAGTTGGAAGGGATATCCAGAGATCATCACAATCTTTTCTGTTCCATGCTACATCAGCCTGGCAACAGTGCTTCTGGCCACCGCTGACACCAGAGTGAGCCAGCACAGCTCAGCGTAGCATCCCTGCACAGGCACAGCCCTGCCCCACCTGTCTGGCCAGCTCACAACACACAGCCTAAGTGCTGAGAGCACCCGAGATCAGACCAGTCTCCTTCTTAGACACCAAGGAGATTAATTTTGTGTCATACATTTTTATTATATTTTAACATTCTACTTCCAGGCATAAAAAGACAGATGCTCAGATTCCATTCTCCAAACCCACTTGTTTAAATGTATTAATTCAGGCTAGTGATTTGTTATGACTTGTTTATGGAAATATCCATTATACAGTGTTTCCCAACCCCTGAAAAAGAGAGTTCTGCCCAAGGGTGGCACAAATTACGATTAGAACCTGATGGGCTCTAAGCAGGATGACAAAAGGCTACCTGTAAGCAGATGGGATAGGAACCTTGTTTCAGTGACAGGAATGTGCTCCATGCACACGGAACATGCTGTAAGAGTGTATCTCCTGGCTACAAAAAACCCTACGGCGATCTATCTACAGATGGGGTTTCTTTCTCCTCCTCTTGGAAAAGGTTGCATGGCAGAAGTTAGCTTGTACAGTACACTTTGAGAAGTACTACGTTTCTCCTGCCTGTGCGGCAGTCCTTCTTACTTGCTGTGGTTTCCTGAAGTGTTAGGTTTGCTTAGGATAAGAATACTATGGAAAATAGTTTGTGAAATGCTGCTTTAATAAGATTATAAGAAAAATCTAAACACCAGCTTCTAAGAACACCAAAGCCACCTTCTCACCCTTTCCACCCTCATGCTTTGACCATACGCAGGCATTCCAGACCACATCTTGCTGAAATGTCAAATGGAATTAAGAAGAAGGAAACCGCTCAGGAGTAACAGTGGTCAAGTTAAACCAGAAGGAGAGAGACCCGGGTCTGTTTAGCCTTGAGAATAAAAGACTGACAGGGGATCTTATCAATGCTTATAAATATCTAAAGGGCAGATGTGAGATGATGGGGCCAGTCTCTTTCCAGTGGTGCCCTGTGATAGGACAAGGGGCAACAGACACAAACTGGAACACAGGAAGCTGCACCTCAACAGAGGGAACAATTTCTTTACTGTGAGGGTGCCAGAGCACTGGGACAGGCTGCCCAGAGAGGCTGTGGAGTCTCCTTCTCTGGAGACTTTCAAACCCTGCCTGGGTATGTTCCTGTGCAACCTGCTCTAGATGACCCTGCTTTGGCAGGGACATTGGACTAGATAATCTCCAGAGGTCCCTTCCCAACCCCTATCATTCTGTGAGAAAGAGGAAAGACAGATTTATCTTGAATAGCAGATCACATCTTATATTAGTTCCTGTCACATGAAAACTCGCTCCTGACACACTTCAGTCTCACTGACAGGATGGCAGCACTTCCAGTTACGGGAGCTAACTCATGCCCTAGCACTACTTAATTTCTCTTGCAGGGTGTGCAATATTCTCTTTAAAAAATGCCTTAAAAGGAAGCAAAGGATGAAGAACAGAGATGTGCCTCTTTTATCAGGCTAATGCTAGATGTGCCTCTTTTATCAGGCTAATGCTAATGATCCACAGAGAAAATGAGAGCTCTTCATGGACTAGCATTAAACGTGAAAGCTAACAGACTGGCTGTCATACTGCCACCTTCTTTAAGATTGATGAGCTTTAACTACTCAGTGGAATTAAGATCACTTCAATATGAGCTCTCAATAGTATCCTAAGTATATCAGCTTTACCTTTCTTAAATTTTTATCTGAAGCCTAAGGCTCTTAAATTTCTGCATTGTTTTCTCTTCCCACCTTTGATTTTACTAGTGGATAAAATTTTTAGCTAAAACTCTATGCTCAATGATGTTAAAACCCTCTGTTAAAAGATCTTTTAAACAAAAACATATGGTACTTTACTCTGCGCCCTTATCTCATATACAGTCTCCTGGAATTACATTAATAAAACAAAATTCACATACTAAAATCACATGATTAGAGACTCTCCAGATTATAAAGGGAGCCCCAAAGTTAGAAGACACTGAGGTAACTTTTATTTACCCTTCTTGGGGATAGGTACTACAATTCTCAATTACTTGTCCTCACACTTCTTTTTCCACTGGAATCCTTCTTCATTTTTAAGGATGAACAATGCCCACTGAATGAAAAGTGATTCAATACTTTATCACTGATATTTAGTGGTTTTCATTTATTGTGCACACAACAAACCTTATATGGGAGACAGATTTATTAATTTCTTTACATGGCTTTTCCCTTGGTGCTCATTACTGCAATATAAATGCTTCACTGACAACTAACTCACCTTCAAACTACTGCTGTTTGGTGAGAGATAGCATTATCATGACTCCACAGATGAGGAGACAAATGTGTTTCCTTTTGATGGCTTGGCATTTTTTAAATTAAACAAAGACCAACCTCCAAAACCACGACCTGCTCTCAGTAGCTCAGCCTATCACAGAATCACAGAATGTTATGGGTTGGAAGGGACCTCCAAAGATCATATCATATGTATGAAGAATGAAGAAGCACTATCTAAGACACGGAAGGAAAACAAGAGATAGCTGATAGTGTATTGTTGTTCTTTCATAAATGTTGCCATGTATGTCACAAGTGCAACATCCCCATCTCATCCAGCACATCCTGTAAAGGCATTTCCCCATGGAACATTTCATTTTATTTCAAGACAAATTGTGTCCATATTTTCATAAAGTTCTTGGGCCATTCTTGGGGTGTGCAATAGAACCTCTTCCTCCTTCAAGTTCTTACAGAAATAACATAATTTCTGCTATTTAGCAGGTAAATTGCTACTCCTGCTCTGAGTTTCAGTTCCTTTGGGGTGATTAATGCTTTCAGTCCTTTTTCCTTTTTTCGTTTTTGGATGTGCTTGGATGCCTCCTTTCCAGACCACAGTAATTCCCCTATGCACAGAAAAAATTAGGCTGGAATGGACATCTGGAGATAACCTAGTAACCCCTGTGCTCAAAACAGGGCTCATTTCAAAGTTAGAGATGGTTAATCAGGGTCATACCCAGGCTAGTTTTGAGTTTCTCCAAGGATGGAAATTCCACAGCCTCTTTGTGCAATCTGTTCCAGTGCTCGACTGTTCTCATTCATCTGCTCACTAATGATTTGGCTCTGACTGTGATTTAGAAATGTCCCCAGTATCATGTGATTAACACTCATTTTTTTAGTGGCATTGACTCTGGTAGAGGGTAACATTTTCTGCTATTTCAAGACCTCTCTTCTTTGATATATCTTGTGCAGACTTTTTATCAGCAGGCATTTTTGAAATGCTGCCTTCTGGATAAAGTGTTGGAAGGCATTAATTAGCTGCCCTCCAGTACCAAACTGTGCATCTAACATAATGAATATGCTTGTTAGAGAGGGTTTGGAAGTGATATTATTTAGCACGAGTGAGTTGGTTTGTTCCTGTGTAATTGCATGATTATTTGTGTTGATTTGTTCCTTAATTCTGCAGAAGTGTCTATTTTATCTGGACACATACGTGTATCCTTGGACATGTAGCTACAGAGAGTAAATGTTCTCATATCCTACTAGCCTTGTTTTGTGTCATAGGTTCAATTTTTCCCATAGTCAGTCACAAAAATTGTACCCCAATACCAACGTTCATTTCTATGGCTATTTCTTCTTTAAAAGTTGCATGTCTCACCACTGTAAATCTCCTGGTTTTAACAGCAACATTGCTGCTGGCTGCTTCCCCCTGGAGACATTCTTCAGCTGCACACGTTGAAGGCTTTGATCTCTTCAGTGTCCTTTGCAGTCTTTAACATAGAGCTTCTCAAACGCTTGCTTTTCGTTTTTCATTGCATGACACTTCCCCACTCACTGGCAGTTTTCTGGGTTTGTGCCTCTGCAGAATGTTTCTCTTCTAATGTGAACTGTGGGTGATGCTTGTCTCTGGGACTGTGCATATGAGGGACTGCTGACCTCACACGTTTTATCATCTACATGTCATCACCATCACTGAGGTGTCCTCTCATCAACTCTGTGTCTCTTATGCTCTAGCCATTCTAGGAGGTATTCTACGATGTTCAAGTGTCCTCCATTAACACAGATACTTCTGTTTTGTTTTTACCTCATCGTATTAGAAGTTTCCAGTACCCTACTCTCCTCTGAAAAAAACCAGTATTTTTACAGCTGGATGATTCACTCGCACCAAAGGACTCAGTAGGTCCTCAACTTTCTTAAGATTTCTTCCCTGAACAGAGAACTTCTCTCTCTGAAACCATACACTTCAAATCACTCTAACTGCCTATCCACATTTCTTCTCTCAGCTTCAGAACTTATCCCTTACCTATGGCTATAAATGTTCTCATCTGTCTGTACAAAAGAATATAAGAAACAAGAATCTTTCATCTTCTTTGCTTGCAGTTCAGCAAGCAAAATGATTCCATCAGCTAAACCTGTACTTTAAATGAATCTTTCTGGAAGTTCAGGAAGTGTAGATTTCTTGCCTTTTTCTGTAAGAGGAACGTAAGATTTTCTCCAGATTCAATGTGAACTTGGTTTAAACTATTACCTTGCTAACAGGAAGTCCTGCTCTCACAGGCTGAATGCCTTCTTTGCCTCAGTCTTTAATAGTAAGACCAGTTCTCCGAGTCACCAGCCCCCTGAGCTGAAAGACAGGGACAGGGAGAATGATGCTCCCATAATCCAAGAGGAAATCGTCAGCAACCTACTACACCATTTAAACACACACAAGTCCATGGAGCTGTATGGGATCCACTCAAGGTTACTAAGGGACCTGGCAGCAATGCTCACCAAGCCATTTTCCATCACTTACCAGCATTCTTGCCTAACTACAGGCCTGTCAGTCTGACCTCAGTGCAAGGGAAGGTTATGGAGCAGATCATCTTGAGTGACATCACATGGCACATACAGGACAAGCAGGTGATCAGGCCCAGTCAACATGGGCTTGTGAAAGGCAGGTCCTGCTGTAACAAGGTGAATGAGGGAAAGGCTGTGGATGTTGTCTACCTGGACTTCAATAAAGCTTCCCACTTTTCTGTTTCCCACAGCATTCTCCTGGAGAAACTGTCTGCTCATAACTTGGACAGGTGTACTCTTTGCTGGGTAAAAACCTGACTGGAAGGCTGGGCCCAAAGAGTGGTGGTGAATGAAGTTAAATCCAGTCGTTGGCCTGTCACAAGTGGTGTTTCCCAGGGCTCAGTATTGGGGCCACTCCTGTTTAACCTCTTTATCAATGGTCTGGATGAGGGGATCAAGGGCACCCTCCACAAGTTTGCAGACAACACCAAGTTAGGTGGGTGTGTTGATCTCCTTGAAGGTAGGGAGGCTCTACAGAGGGATCTGGACAGGGCTGTATAGATGGGCTGAGACCAATGGGATGAGGTTCAACAAGGCCAAGTGCTGGGTCCTGCACGTCAGTCACAACAATCCCATGCAATGCTACAGGCCTGGGGAGGAGTGGCTGGAAAGCTGCCTGGTCGAAAATGACCTGGAGGTTCTGGTTGACAGCTGGCTGAATATGAGCCAGCAATGCACCAAGGTGGTCAAGAAGCCAACAGCATCCTGGCTTGTATCAGAAATAGTGTGGCCAACAGGACTAGGCAAGTGACTATGCCCCTGTATTCAGCACTGGTGAGGCCTCACCACATCATAATGGGGGTAAATTTAAAAGGAAAAATCACTTATGGGGTTCACGTTACTTCTTCACAGATAACTTAAGATAGATAGATTTGCTACAGATAACTGCTCTGGCACACACAACCTGAAGATAAGATCCAGACACAATCAATGAAATACAACTACAGTTACCTGTGATTTTTCTAAGCAGTTAACACTTGTTACTGGTATCAGCTTAGAGGGAAATCAAAACTAATAGAAACAGAGTCATCCATCTTCATACATCACAGCTGAAATTCCAGTTACATGAGCTTTCTTGTGTTACAGCATAACTCAGCACTGCCTGAGAGAAACAGAAGTGGCAAATTCACTCTATGAATTTATTCAGTCTTTGATTTCCTTTCTCATTCTTCCATCAAGCTCTAAACAGTGCCATGGACTACAGCAATTTTTGTTATGTGAGCACTGAAAACTAAGTAAATGTTTCATCATAAAAAACCTACATGCAGAAAACTGAGTTGACCTTTGAAGGGACACTGTTCCAAATCTGGAGTCCATTCTAGTTACTAATAAAAAATGTAGAATAGAAGCTTAGTTTCATTTTGTTTTACCAGTGTAGCTCTTAACCATGGAACCTTGACATCCTTATAATAGAAACACTGTGTTTTCAGAAGCATTTCAAATATTTAAAAGAGGTATTTTTAATTGTCAGCTTAGTTCTGAGAAGACAACTCTGAAGACAAGACACAAGCCATCTTGACTCAAGCAACTGTCTGTGAATTCACTTGTCATTGCCTGCAGAAGTGTCCAGTTACTAGGACAAGCCAACAGAATAGAAATCTACTTTTCTAATCATGGAGCGGTAGTTCAGGACTTTGTAGCACAGCATGGAAGAGAAAGGCGTTTCAAGCACCTGCTTTTGAATAATAGCCATTTTCTAACCTGTGCTTTATCCCAAGCAAATGAGGACATTAGAAACTAACATTAACATGTCAAAACCACCAAGCTTACATCGTATCTTTCTACTGTGTTAAAGTACATACTGCTAGAGCTACCATGAATAAAATACAGTGAAACCATAGAGTCAAAAATACTGCAAAATTTGTCAAATGTATTATTCATCTAATCTTTGGTAACAGTTAATAATATTAATCAAAAGCTGCACACTAAGTGGTATGATACAGTGCTGGATATAACCAAGAAGGAAATTATTTGCTAAACAGTGTCACATGAAACCCCAACACTGCAATGTGACATATGAAACTGAAACATATGCTCGTTTCGAAAAACACGACTAGAAGTGTGGTGTGAACAGCCAATTGTGCTAATACATGCCAGGTCTTCTGATAACTGAAGTAAATGATAATAAAGCCAACATCCAGAAGCTTACTTTATAATAGATGCTATTCCATGTCACCTTTACTGAATCACACAGGATTACTGTGAAAAACACAGCAATCACATTAAGGTGCAGTAGATAAGATGCATTCACATGAACTGAACTTTTCAGCTTGCTTTGTGTACAGTATGTACAGGCAAGAACACCAGTACTGCACCATCAGTCCATCCTGGACTGATGGACCCAGGACAGCTCCTCCCTGCAGGTTCCCTGTATACCTAGTGCACAGGTTAAGCTGATCCTTGCAGTAACCCACCTTTCAGGACTTCAGAACTTCAGGATGTAACTTGCTAAATGTAGTACTAGTTCACCTGTCTACTATATGATGCTAATTCAGAATACATTTTGGGAACCATGGAGAAATACAGGGCAGCATACCTTTGATGTGCTTTGATTCTACTCTCATTGCCAGTGCCATTCCCTATCAGCTATGGTCAACAACTCCACTTTCTCCTTATGACTGAATATCAAAATTTCTTGTTCTTCCTTGGTTTAATAGTAAGTCTTTGCATATACCCACACAAAGCAGCTCAGGCAGTCAAATGGAGCTCACAACCAGAGGGTAACTACCACCCCTGGGTCCTCCTCAGGGTCCTCTATACCTTTAACCAAGGGTTACCTAAAAAGCATGGAGCCAACTGAACAGCTCACAGGCTCACTGTTCAGGCAAAACCATCTCCTTGGTTTGTTCAGCAGACCACCTGAAGTAAGTCTATTCCAGCTTCTGTGGATATCATTTTGATTAAAAAAGTGTCCAGCTGAAACATGGCCATAAATACCCATTAATACCACCTTTAGCATGAGGCACAGATTTTCCAGTCATAACTTTTGGATGAAAAATCAAGCCCAGCATTGTTATCAGTGCCCCTTACGGACTGAGATGTGGCCAATATCTCTGTCATCATCTTCTTCTATTAGCTAGTTCTCCATATGAGCATTTCAGTGTGTCTCTCCCTTTCAAAAGCAAAATCAGTCCAAATTGTATCCAGTAAGAAAGACAGTTTTAAAAACAGTCCTGCATAAACATTCTCCATTCTTTCCACCTGCCAGATCCCACCATCAAAAGCTATGCATGGAAGCATACCTGTAAGAAAAATAACAAAAAGCTTCAGCACAAAATATCTAGGTTGTATGTGCTATTGACCTTTAAGCAAAATTATTTGTTAAAATTAACAGTGCTATTTAGCTGTGTGATCTTTCGTAGTTGCTTCTGCTGCTTCAGAAGAATGACAATTACCTTTTAGAAAACTGTCATCTAGGCTTTCTCTGCATCAGAACCACTCATTACAGCATCTGTGCATCTGTGTTGTAGCAAGTTCTCATAGGAAACACCACCTCTGTAACAGGGTACCACACAGAGATCCCAGGGCTCCTCCTGAAGCAGTCACATAGGCATGGAAGCCATCCAGAGACCAGTGACTTGCTTCGCAGGACTGGGACACAGTGGTAAGTCTTGCCACTGACACTAGTGTCACACTCAAGTACCAAGGGCTTCTAGCAGCCAGACCCGCTCCTTCCTGAGTAGGGAAGTGACTAAAAACCATGTCAAATGGAAAGTGGGTGTAAGACCAAAAACCAGCACAGAACAAAAAACATGTAATTATCTGCTGTTCTTTGTCAGGCTACTGCTAGTAAACATTGAGGTTAAGACTGAAGTAAACAAGATCAGAGAAAAATAACATAAAATTTAGGGCACTGGTCATTCATTTCTGGGTACCTTTGTCAATGAATCATTTAACATTCAATTCTGTTCAAAGATGCTCAGTGCGCCCTTGTTAAGTACAGAGTACTCGCATTTCACCTCTAGATCATCCCTTGGCCTATTACGTGGCCTTCAGCAACACGTCTTAGTCTCTCCTTACTATATACATTGAAAACTTTTCAAGATGGTGAATTTTACTCTGTGCTTGTAGTTCTGAGCAGGGACCTGTCTGGATGCCACTCTAGCACAGAGTGGCTGAAAGTGCTCAGCACATAATAGGATCATCCCTGAAAGGCCCAGGTATGATCTGTGCTGGCATTAGCATGAGTTTCAATACTGACTCCAAGAGCAACAGTTAGGACTCAGACATAGATCACAAAAAATAAAACAAAACTGATCTTACCAGATTACTAATATGTAGAACTGACAGGCATGTTCAGAACTGAATCTCATGGTACTTCCTAGCACAACTTTCAGTGAAGTGTAGCTCAATCATTCAGTTGCTCTTTTTGCCTAACACTACACTTAGTCATTATATTCTCTTTCTTCTTCCATTTTTGCTTATACAAAATTAGCGGAAATTATTGTCAGCTATGTTGGTCACGCCAAAATTGTTATATAACAGGACTTGAAAGTGCCCATTTAGCTTCTTACAGGTCTACAGATACAGATTTAATATTAACATACAATATGAAGTGACTAGCTTTTAAGCATTGTTCCATTCTACTTTGAGCTAGAAGAGAGCTGAAAGAAAGCCAATTCAGCAAACACTGTAGAACGTTGTTTTCATCATTAATGAAGCTTCTCAAGTTTTTCAGATAGTTTTCAAAACCATACTGCTGTAGTCATGAAAGAAGAAAAGTTTGCTAAACTGAGTTCAGTCAGTTTATTAACATATTGTGAACATATTATTCAGTGATATTCCAATGAGGTTTTTAGAAAAGATGTTTCCGTTGCTTCATCTCCCATTAAAGCTTATGAGCTGCAGAGAACTAAACTGTAGCAGAGCTTGGCTGTTTCCTGACCTTTTTATAGTAAGTACAATATTTAGCAGTTTATTTGTGAACTTCTTTGACATAAGCAACATAATCTGATAATATTTCCCCCCATGCTGCCTGAATACCTCTGTTAAAATATGGTACATATGCAAACTGCAGTCTAACTTGGTTATGATCCATTCTGATGAAACTGCCCATAAAGATCAGAGTATAGACAAACCTGAACTGCCTACTCCTCTTGAAAGCACAATGCTGTTTATTATATATAAGACCTGCGTGGCTTTTACCCATGATTCTAAGGTACTACCATGGAGATTTGTTAGAAGTGCCATCATTAGCCAAATTTAAACATTGTTACTTGAATTTCTAACCAAAGTTAGCTGGACCGACTATAAATAATAACGAAGACATACAGAGAAGCCCACACTGGAGGAGTTAATTGGGATTTTGCCATTGATCTTAAAAGGGCCACATTTACTCAATATTTATAAAGTTAGCATACTTGACTACATGCCCATAGGTACTGAAACACAGTGTTGTAGCTCCTTCAGAATTATTTCATGGCAGACTGCATATGACATCTACAGCAAGCACTAGAGGGTAACTAAGCAAAGGTTTCCAGTGGTAAAGATTGTCAGAAGAAATTAAGAGGAAATATTGGCTCTCCTGTAGTTTACCTACTTGACAGTTATGCTTAGGATGCTGAGTGGTGAACTAAATTCCCTCTTCAGCCTAACACTACCTGTGGTTTGAGCTGTTGGTAGCAGAGAAATGTTATCCTGGTCAGCCCTGATGCATTCAGCCCTAGAGCGACATAGGGACCCTTCTACTGACCAAGCACAAGGGTTCCCCATCTGACTACCATCCTACAAACACTGGAGGGGAAAAGAAGCAGAAGCAAGAGCTTTATTTCATTCAGTGCCTACAAAAAATAAAAAGGCATTTTAATGCAATGCCTTGATTAATTCATTCTAAATGCCCTTTAGCCAGACTATTTAACTCTATTGTAACAGGGAAAGTGCACAGTCCCAGAAAGAAAACCACATGCTGTATTACCCTTAAGAAGTTCAAGTGATGGACAGCATATGTAAAAGCATGGCAGGAAGGCATGCATTAGATAATGGCAATATCGACTTTAAGAGGTCTTGGGATACATATCTTTCTATTTACTCCTTTTATGAATGAGTTTTCATTCATTATTTCAGTTCCAGTTGACAGTCCGTAACTAAAATAAACCAGAAGTTTTTCTCTTTTCTTTATAAATTGTCAACTATGTTAACCTTGTCAAAAAGCCTGAGAGAATGTAATCAATATAACAATTTAAAGACGATATTGGCAGGTACTTATATTGTACTTGGACACGTACAGTAAATAGTCTCATACAGAAATCTACCGTCATCAGTGGCAATATGCTGTAACCTACTAATGTTGTTATTACATTTACAGTGTGGAATTACAAAGAAAGCACAGATCTCGCTGTAGCAGATGAAAAATAACACGGAAATAATATCTGACAAGAATGAGAAGCACATACTTGTGACTCAGGTGTCATTTAAATGCCCTGTGCTTCCAGCATGAAGAGCGGCTACTCTCCATAATCTCTATCCTACCGGCTGCGCCGCAGCGGCAGCGCCGGGATGCCCCGCTGCCTGTCACCGCCGAGGCACCGGCCGAGCCCCGCGGAGCCCGCGGTCACTGCCCGCCCTGACCGCCAACGCCGGGCAGCCGCGGCGGGGCCCGCCCGCACCCCTCCTCCGGGATAGCACGGTACACGCCGCTGCCGCGGGGTACAGCTCTTACTGTCTCTTCCCCCCGGTTTCGGCTGCAGGCTGCGCCCCTCTACCCGGGCAGCCCCCTCTCCGCCGCTGGCAGGACCTCCCGCGGCTCTCCCTCCCTCCCCGCCCGCGCCGCGGCCGCTCTCCCGGGAGCGGCGGCTGGGGAAGGGCAGGAGGCGAAGTTGCCGGGACTTACGGTGGCAGTCCTCCCGGTGCTGGCGCGACACCTCTCCCGGCCTCCCGTCACCTCGGGCCACCTCCGCGGCGGTTCGGCGCCCGTACCGGTGCAGCCCTGACGGCCCTTCACTCCTCGGAAGGGCGCACGGGGCCGTCGGCTCCCCGACAACCGCCCGGCGGGTCCTCGCGTCCCGGAGGAAGCAGGTGGGCTGAACACTTCAGCCCGCACACGGACAGGCGCTGGCCTGGGCCGAGCTCCTCCGGCGGGTTTGTGACTCCTGAAGCATCTGCTGCCTCTCGCTCGCGACGCGCCCAGCCCCCGCTCCCCTGCGGGCGCCGGGGGGGGGCTTCGCGCCGACGTCGGTGCGGGGCGGACGGAGAGCGCCCGGCGGCGGCGGCGGCAGCGCCTCCCCCGCGCCCGCCTCCCCGCGGCTCCCGACCGTCTGCTGCCGGCGGGGCGGCCGTGCAGGAGCCGGCGCTGCGCTGGGCGGAGCGGGGGCGGTGAGGCGAGGGGGGATGCGCGCAGCTCCCGCCGGTCCTCCCCGGTGGGGACGGGGGAGGCTGTGCGGACGAGGGGGACGACGCCCGCCCCGTGGGCCAAAGGCGCCCTTCCCCGCTCTGCCTCGTGGAGGAGGCGGCGTCGGCAGCGCGGCTGCCCGCGGCCGAAAGCCCTTTCTCCCGGCTGTCCCTCCCGTACGAGGCTGGCGATTCCCGGACCGCCGGCGGCTGGGCCTGCTGCCGGGCCCTGCTCGCCACGGGGGAGCGTCACCTCGGGGCGCCGCGCTGCCCTCAGCGACGGCTCCTCGCAGGAGCGCGGCCCCTGCGCGCCCAGGAGCCCGTCCGGAGCTCTCATCGGCTCTTCCTCCTCTCAGAGAAGTTCCTCTGACCCAAGCCAGCGTTTCCGTCCCACTGCGGGCACCTTTCAGAAGAGGAAAGCCGGGGGAATGGGGACCCCCCTGGCGCCCGAGCACCTGGGCGGGAGGGCCGCTGCTCCCCGGTCGTGGGGAAAGCGTCGGAGCCTGGGCTGCCCAGGGGCCCTGCCCGCCCCGGCGTTGCAGCCTTGCGTGCTCCGGTCTGCCCCGTCTCTGCTGCTTCTCCAGCGTGCCTGAACCGTTTACCTACCGTCCACCGAGCCGGGGAGGGCGAACAAGGGGTGGCCGCACGGCTGGACGACAAAATATCTAAAGTCCCATTTCGGCTCCAGGAGTTATCTAAGCGTTCTGAACAAAAAGAGAGGCCGAGGAACACCTTTTCCGAGCGCGGCCGATCTCAGAAGAGCAGCCCCCTGCTACGCGGGCATGCAAAGGCAACTGAGCCAATTTCCAACAGCCCCGACGTTGCGGGGGAGCATCGAGTGATTGTTCATGAAGTATTGCAGGGGGGGGACTTCTCCGCTGGGGCTGCTGCGAGCTGCCCGATAGCGGAATAGCCAGAGAGGCACAGGAAGGCTGGCAGAGGGAGCGAACGCGCGGTGATTCACGGCTGCACTCCCGCCAAACGCGGCGGTGCGGGCAGCAGGTAGCAGGGTGTCTTCCCAGCAGATGGAGTCAGGAGGCAAATCTGCTCAGAAAGGACCGCCACTCGGCTAAGAGTAACTTTCTTTTTTAGTCTTTTTGCACGAAGGATGTTGCTACCGTCAAATAAAAGGAACTTTGATACTGGCTTTTAAGTCGCCTGGCTTGCTTCTCAATGGAAAGTTAGCTCTCGAGTGTTTTATTTCCACCTACTGCTTTCTCTTGCAGACTACAGCCAAATTTTACAGCTTGCCCTTCTGAGAAACCTGCCTTTCTGCCTGCTTGCACATTGCTTCCACGTAGCTCGGGCCGTGCTCAGGCGGGAGGGAGAGGAACGCAGGAGCTTAGCACTGAGAGGGACGTGCTGGGTCGGGCACGCACCTATTTCCAAGAAAAAGGAACCTATGCTGTTTAAAGGAGCACCTCTAGATAGTACCATTCATCCTCCTTAGGATATGGGGGTGAGGGGGGCAACAGAAAACTTGTAATAAAAGCTGAGACACTCAAGGATTTCTGTCATCCCTGTAAGATTTAAACTTTCACTATAGGTTTCACACTTTACTCATTTGGAGGCAGCAAGGAGAATCAGTGGGAGCTGCTTTTATGAGCTCTCATAATGCCACAATTACTTCACAGATTGGCAGGAAAAGTGAAGTTAACGGGAGGTTTTCATTAACTGCACTAGGTCTGGGGCGCAGAGCAGCACCCTTATAAAACCAGCTGCAGTTACGTTCCTCTCACATGCCACCTGCCCTTAGGTGGGCACAAATGTGTCATGGTTCTAAGTGCTTGAGATGTTTGTGGAAGAACTGCTGAAAAGCAAAACCCTAACCTGAAGCCTGGGAAGAGTAGAAGACTCTCCCTTCTTGCCATTGCAGCAGTAAATTGGAAGACCCTATCTGAGGGGGGGTATCAGTGAGAGAGTCACCAAATCTGTATAGATTGCTTTAAAAGACACAAAACTCAGTTGAACTACATGAAGGCAGGCAATGGGCTGTTTACTGGTGGTTTCTCCTGTAGTCCACCCATTTTGGGTTTTTGTGTGTTGTCTGGCTAATACTGTTCATTATATGCCGGGAAAGCATCACATTCTCAATGGCTGTTTTTATACTTATTTCAAAACAGGTTTTATGCTGATCTGTTTTCTTACTGAGTAGTGTTCCTCTCCTGAGTTATAAATCTGTCGTCCCATAATCTGGAAATAGCTTTTCTAAAGTTTGGGTGGGTTTTTTTTTATAAACTCCCATTTCGTTAACCATTACCTTTGCACAAAGAAGCAACAGTTTCTGATTTGTTCTGCTATAAGCAATTCCTTTGTGCCCATGGGACTGCAAGCTTGAGTAGTTACTATTTGGCATGCATGTGAAATACTGATCAGGCCCATAAATAACCACTGGAAAATGATTATTAACTGCATACACCTTGAAAGTTTTATTTCTGTTTTTGCTCAAGAGTCATTACAACATTCTGACTGTTGCTTTCTATGTGAAAAGAAAGTCAAAACCTCGTTCGAAGATTTCATTGATTTCAGTCTGTTACGAAGGAAAATATTTTCCACACAGTATGGAAAGTTGTGCATTTCTGTAGTTTGTCTTGTTTACACCATCTCTTTACTTTTCCTAAATCTGTTTTGTCTACCTTTAATGGTACTACAAGTAAGGATGCCACTGATGAAACAGGCACACTGTCCTAAATTGTCAGGTGCAGAATTTGAAATAAAAATGCAAGTTCCTAGCTCAACCTATAAACTTTCCATGAATTGAACAGAGATATCTCCACAAAGTTTTGCATAAGCTTGCATTGTGAGCTGTTTGGAGGTGGACTATCTCAGTTCGTATAACTTTCCTGCATGACATGGTATAGCCTATAGGGACCACCTGGAGCACAGTATCTTCAGGAAAGGGTTTGTTCACATTTAGTTTGTTTGAAGTATAGGAAGTGTGAGCATCATGCTCTGTACCCTTTGATAAACAGATTATAAGTAATGCATTTGAGTAAGGGCTACATTTTTAACATGGATGACAAAATGGAAGGGGTAAAAGACCACATTTAAACAAAAGTGGTAATAAATTTGGCCTAATCCAGTTCAGGGTGAAAAGAATGGGAATTTGCTGGTTTAGCACAAGTTAGATCAGCTCCCTTAAGGTTTCCAAGGCAATACTTAATTCTTTTCCATACAACTTTGTAATCATGACTCTGCACTCCTAGAATTAACTTGATAGAAAACTCAGAATAGCACTATCAGCAGTAATTCAGGTTTCCTAACCCTGCCTGCTTGTAAACATGTCAGCTCTGCGAGAAGGAAATTCATGAAGCAGATGAAGCTGCTGTTCAGGCTATACATCCCTAACCGGGTAACTTCTAATTTTCAGAAAAAGAGATCACTCTGAGATTAGGGATTTGAAGAATGACAAGTAAATGGCTTTATGAAGGTACTACCAGTTAAAGAAGGCCATTCCAAATGTGAAAGGTAACATCAGAAGTATCAAAATACTCAAGTGGCTGGAAGGCATATGAAAAATTTAGACTAGAATTACTAGGGGAAGAGAACAGTGCTGTGCCATAAGAGACACATGTAAATTAGGGAAGTTGTTAGAGTAAGGTGTGTGAGTACGTTTGATGAATGGGGAAGCATAAAACCAGAAAAGCAGAACAGATATTCAAAATGAGGTACAATGTGTGAGCTATTCAGAAATCTCAGGCTCTGATATACAGTACCACTTAGATCCTCAGTTCTAGTGGGTTAGCAGGGTGTTAAGAAGAACTATTGCATGACATAATACATCTTTAAAGATACATTTCCTCATCGTTTCCTTCTCTCAGCAAATATAGAGACAATAACAGTCATTAGTCCTACCCATAGTTGAAACTCTGTAACAGATGAAGCAGTTTTGCACAGGTGAAAATGCTGCATGTTTCTCATGTTCCTTCAACTGTCATGTTGACCCAGGTGTCCCGTCTTGAAATACGAGAACCACTGTGCTTGGATAACAATTAATTCTGGTTATGCTACAGGTGCTATTTCTGGTGCCATTGTAGCCTCTGTGAATCCTTCTCCAACTTGAAGCTCATAGGTAAGGAGGATGGAGAAACAAGGTTTCAGGAATCTGAAAGATCTTTAAAGATGTGATAGAAATATTAAGTATTAGAGAGACCAAAAGAGAAAGTTAGAATAAAGCATGAGAGAAATGGAAAAGAATGCATGTCTGAAAAATTTCTCTAATGATTTGGACACACAGAGCGTTTACTTTCAGAAGTACTCTGAGAGAAGAAATATCATGGTTGGGCAGCAACCTAGTGCATGTGTCAGGAGGACACCATATCCGAGTCACAAACAACACGGTAATGGAAATTTTGTGTGTGTTTTATTTCTAATCCCAAAAGCCATCATGTCATCCAAGAAGTAACTGGGTTTTTTTTAAAGACAGCCCTTTTCAAAATTAATGGATTGTGTTTAATTTAATGTTAGATTTGTTTGTAGAAACCTGAAAGTTAGACTTAGGTGTTTACCCAACATCAAATATCTCATTAGAATGATGTACAAATTATCTTAACATACAATAGATTTGTTTCAATCAGTTGCTTAATGTAGAATAATTCTAAGTACACAAAAAAGCACAAGTAATTACATTAGCTTCCTTGCTTAAATTACTTGTTTTAATTTATCCAAGTATTTCTTGTTTTAATGTATCTGAATACTAATTCTATGTCTCAGAACATTCTTAGAGAATCTCTGAAACATTTTGGAGTGAGAAAAAAAGTGATATATAGCTCTAAAAGAGGAAGATTTTTTTTAAAAAAAAAAGAAGCACTATCAGTCAGTAATTAGGAAAAACACAAAAGCAAAAAGTAGGAAATGAAAAATACAGGACTATTAGTTTTATTCATTATTTCAAAGAACAAGGAAAAATACATAGATTCCCAAATACAGACATTTCAGTTATTAGTATTTATATTGTGTTAATTTTTTTTATAGAAGAAGCTATTTTTATGTAGGAGTTAGCAATATATGCCTTCATTAGGAGAGCACTCAGTAATTACATGTATTGGTAGCAGAAACACAGTGGGCTTTGCTAGCTTTCTGCAGAGAAAGGAAAGAGAAAACAAATAGGATAATGAAAATCTAGGCATTGGGAACGCTTCCAAAGACTGAGCACCCGTCTCCCTCAGAATCAGCGGGTATTTTCCAGCTTCACCTGGAAGCTGATACCCTGGGCCGCGCTAAGCCAGGGTGTAGCTGTACATGATTTTAGAACCTCATCCAAGCATCAAAAAGCAGAGCTTTTCAGGAGAACTAAATGCACCAGCAGCTACTAGAAATCTCTTCTCTGGTGTATGTACAGTACACGAATCATAAAGTACTGTAGACTTTACAAATCTTCTCTGGAAACCATTCCTTATGAAAGTTCTACAAACCACCAGCAGGCATATTTCATAAATTGAACATACTTGTAAGGTCCCATCAACATAACCTTTACATTAATTGATTCACTAATGTATTTTTAATATCAGAAATTTTACATTATGTGGAGTTACAGGCAATGCAACTATCTATATTAATGCTCAAAACTCATCTACATACTTTTAACACAGATAAAATTTCATATCTTTGTAAGAATGGCCCAGGGCCTATATATCATTCAGGCTTCCTTATCCCCTCAAAATACAGTTTAAGTAAGACTAAAGCAGCACTATAAGCTGATATTGGTTCTGTGAACAAAGGTGAATTTCACCTCAACTATTCTGCTAGACAGAAATTTCTATTATGTCTGTAAGTCTGAGCAGCAAGTTATTTTAAAAAGTCATTGCAGCGGGCACATAGCAGACAACTACAGCTCTTGACAGTAAGTGTAGTCTTAATCATTCTCATTGTCATCATTTGTTTATCACTCAGTTTGACATGTCTAAAATGAAGTTCTCCTGACAAATGGTGTGTAGGAATCTCCTTATGTTGGTCGTGAAAGTTGTCCCACAGCGGTGGGAGGAGTGACTGACATAGAATTACTCCAGTACAGAAATGTTTGCAAGATGGAGGTGTTAATTGTAATCTTCAGTGAGAGACACTACTGTCTCTGATCAATAAAATGCCTACCAGAGTCTTAGGACTATATATGCATGTGTACACTTGAGCAATGTGAAGGGAGATGCCTTACACATAGTTTGCCATAATATCATATGATACAGGAAAGCTGAGAAATGATTCAGCTGCCTTTATAGTTGATTATGAGTATTGCAGAGACACAACAGAGTTGTGATGGGTTTTTGCATAGCTCTTCAAGTAGAGATGAAATTTTCAGAATTCATTTAAAATTGGTAGCCACCCTTATTCAATATTGAGTGACTGTACCTGAAATGAAGAGGCAAAAGTTTGGTTGATATGGAGCAGCTATGTCTGTATCCCCTGTAGGTTTTGCTGCTTCTTGACTCTGCAGTCTATAAGGTGTCTGTGGAATAGGGACTAATTTTCAGCATTTCATATAGCATCGTAATTATGACACGTTTGTCTAGAGAGTTTGATTAGCACAAGAAGATCAGCTACTAGTTTCATAGCTAACATTTCTGTAAGGAATGTGGAGCATACTTATGAGTAGATCTGTAAATATACAGCACATATTAAAGACAGTTGGATGAGAATGCATCTTGAAGGACTTAAATTAGGTCCTGATGGCAGAACAAGTAGAAGATTGCATGCGTCGTGAGTAAACACTAGCCTGGAAAAGGGAACTAGCGGGCATTATAGAGATGGGATGTATGCTTATCATGTTGATTCACGTAACCAACTTTCACCTTCTCAGTGTTATTATTCTCTTATTTCTCTTTACACATGCACACAAGTGCAAATACACATTTATTCCAGCACAGTTATTGACTGATTATCTGTCACTAGTTTCCCTGTAACAGCTCCCCATAGAAATCTTGCTTGCCAGACAAAATGTTGTGACTGAGGGTCAGGTACTCAGAGGCAGCAGCAAATTACAGAACACAAGTCTTGAGTGAAATGTCTTAGTATAAAAATTTTGCTCACCTTCATCTGAACCTAATGATTCTCTTTGTATGGTAGTCCTAGCTGTGCCTCTGAGGTAATTGCATCTCCTTTTCTCCTGATACTTAAGTGAAATCACATGCAGAGCTCCTAGATCAGTCCTGTATTTCTAAAAAAGCACTGTAAGGCTGGTCCTTCTTCAGCCAATTAAAACAGATATAGAGACACAGTGCAGAGGCCTCTGGCTCTAGAGATTCCAGGCAATAAAATGGAACAAGATCTCCCAGAGGAACCTCATTTTCTCTGGCACTCTTTTCTATTCCCTTTCTAGATATATTTTATGGCTTTGAGGCACGACCCTCTCCTTAGTTGTTATCATCACGAAGACTTTACAGGGAGCCATGTCTAAAATACTCCTCTGTTTTTGAAAACACTGCTATTCCAAAGGGAAAAAAAAGAAGTTGGAAAGGGAGGAGATGCAGGAACTGTCACCTTTGTTAGTCCAAAACAGTCATTTTAGCTATTGCTATATATTAAGAAGCAGGAGTATTGGAAGTTTTCAATCAGAGGGCTGCCAGTGCATTTCAGTCTTGGCCCACAACATCTTTTCTGTTTGAGTTCTGGACCTTGACTGCAAGAGAAATTTGGAAAAAGTTTCAAGGGTTTTTTTTTTTCAGATACCAGTAAGTGAACAATCTGAAATTTGTACAAATGTCTCCTCCAATAAATTGCAATTGGAAATCTGCCATAACTTCCGATGTGATGTGCTTTTAATGCTTTTTTTAGAACTGAAATCTCTTTTAAACTGTTACGTTTTCCTGCCGTGTACTAAAAGTAAAAATATGGCATTGTTCTCAGTACCATTACATTCTGAGTTGTGCTTCACCTCATAGGGGTTTGACAAGGTTCATCTTTTCAAATTCATCATTAGCCTGTATTCTATCACTTGTAGTTTTACATCGGAGTGTGAAAATCATTAAAATTCAGGCAGCAACTGTACCAGGGACTCACACCTCTCTCTGCACCTCTCACGCATATATACGTACACAACTACATCTCTGTTCTAGGAATGTTATCGATCCATTTGTTGTCCAGTTAAATCTCACCAAGTGAACTGCTAACACAAGCTAAAAGTGATCAGTGATAGCTGGATACTCAAAGGAAGCTGAAAAATCACAGAAGAAAATTTGAGACAGATGTGCTTAAATTTTCTGGTCCCAGTTTGAGCACATTGTATGAATTCAATAGTTATAATTTCCATACACTTTTTCTTAAGAGGGTGAATTCCAACGACAACATTTGAGATGTGGTGGGACTGGTTTAAATGCATGTCAATCCAAGGCAAATCCTGATCCTTTGTGCAGGTTCACATCTGAATGTAACATCACTGAACTCGCTTTGCTTGTATCTGGTTGATGGTCTGGAGACTATTTTTCCTAGAGATTTACTCATCCAGATTTCAGTAGAGGATGATGAATTTTGTTGAGGCATAGAAACTGGCACACCACATGTCTCTACAAGATCTGGTCCTTAAAAGCTGAGTTGGAAACTGATGATCAATAACTTTTAGTACCCAAATAAAGTGTTTAACACGAGTATTATTTCCGTATTTATTAAACCATAATGAAAACTGAAGCATTTGTGATTTTCATTCTTTTTAACAGTGTTGCTATTTACAGTGTCCTGCAAGAGTATCAGATGTTGCATGGTATGAAACATGTTTCAGATGACACAAGTCTTATTAAAGGTCTACCAAATGTAAAGGTTTTTCCAGTCCCTTCCAAGGAAAGTCAGACAGGATATAATGCCCTTCTTCCCAAAATAACTTCAGTCCAATATTATACATGTATTTTAATAACAATATGCACATGACGTTCAGTGGGCTGAATTTGTTGCTACAAGTCCATTTTACTTTCCAGTACCACCTATAAATTGTTCATGAGAGATTCTTGCAGCTGTTCAAGATTTAAGAAAGCTTTTTCCTCTAAGAATGAAGGATGTTGCTCTTTGTGCTGCTCTTACTTTACATTTTGATTTTCTTTCAGTACAATGTTGAGAATGCAGAAATGTTTAAGAGAGGGAACTACAGATTTCTTTTTTTTTTTTTTAATCTTTTTCTTTTTTGCAGGTGTTATGAAGCTGCTAGAGATTTTTGTGCACAGAGGAAGGCCATTATATCAAGATGAATTTTCTTACTGTAAGAATGTGTGTAGTTCAAACAATAAAGAAATCCAAATACTGGAGGTTTGTATAGTGGGACCATGTCTGCCGTGTGTTGGAAAGTATTTTTTTCCTCTGAGTTCATGGCATTCAGGGCAGATTATCTTTTCAGTCAGCAACTGTTACTAGAAGGGTGTTCTTCAAATAAAAAGTGCCCCAGAAGGGTATAGTCATCAGCCTAGTGAGACAAAATGAGAAACATCTAACTGGGATATCTTAGTAAAAGATTACAGTGAAACTTCCATTGGCATCAAGGCTGGATAACCTCTGAAAAACCTGCCACTTATTTAGTTGCCTAAAAATATATTTGAGTACCCTACTGATAATGTTCACTCAAGAACATAACTTGTGCAGTTCCTTTACATCTGTAGAGGAGAATGAAGAAAGGAAGACAGAAATCTGAGCAGAAGTTTACTATACTTTTGAGTACTGACATTGCTATTTCTAGGAAAAGGATGACAAATAAAGTTGGTTTAAGTCTTTTTATATGAAACTGGATATCTCTTACCAACATGTTGGTGAGTATCCAGACCAATTGCACATCCGCTTTACTAGCTAAATAGTTAGCTGTGTAACTGAAAGAGTTGTAGCAAACAAATATCGAAGTTGCTAATTTCATAATTTATGTGGGATATTGGTAGATGAAGAACTGGACAAAATAACATATTGAGAAGGAAGACTAGGGAGGAAATAAAGACTATCCTCCTCACCCTACCATACAGTCTAGGTTGATGGAATTTAGTGATTTTGTAGATATTGTTGCCTAGTACAAAGTCCACTAGGATTTGTTTTCTTTTAAAGTTTTTAGAACTTACTGAATATTTCAGGTGTATGTATTTGTGAAAAAAATAAAATAAAACCAAACAACAAACCAAACAAAAAAAACTAACCCCAAAATACAAGAAAGCACAGTTCCAGTGCTTCAGCCAGCCAACTTTGGATATTGTTAATGTTCTCCAAGTCGTATTACAACATGATATTGCTTTAAAAGTATATTTCCAAAATGAATGAACATTTTTGAAGCTTGATATAGAGCTAATGCAGAATGAAAATTCATTTAGTTGAATTAAATAATGTCTCTTTTATTTCTTTAAATAGTAGGTCTGGGCATTATATTGGTGATGATACTTGTAACTTACTGCCAGATCTCAAACTAATGTTATACAGCCAGTTCCTCCAGTCCTGATTCCCCTGAAGCCCATGCCCAGTTTAACAGTGAGTTCACTTGAAACAGACTATATTAATCAGTCACCATTTTGTTGCTTCATAACCTTGGGATGAAATCAAAACACTTTTTTTCCCTCATAATTTCTAAGAGACATGATGATAGATGATGCTGCTTGGAATTTGACTTTTGGGGCTTCTCATGCAGGGGAAGTCCATCTGAAATAGCTATTGTGCTGAATGTTCACTTCTTCAGACACAATGATTTCCTCCAAGACTCATTTAGACCATGAAAAGAGCAAGAAACTTCTCTCAGTTTTCAAAGCACAAGAAGTTACCTGGCACAAAGGCATTCTCTGCACACACTGAAAGTGTCATTAAAACACTAGCTTGGAGGAATGATTGCATATTTTGACTTGGCTTCCTGTCTGCTAGTTTCTCTTTGTAGGCATCTTGTTGGTTTCAGTGACAGGGCACCATCATTTCTATTCTATTACTACCACCAACGCTTGTGTAAAAGCTGTTGAAGTTAGAGTAGCTTAGAATAAAGAATCCACTTCTTGGGGTTTTTTCTTTCTTTTCAGAGTAGGATCTCTAGCTATGGATTGTTATTCTTTGCTTATTTATAGACTTTTCCCCCTTCTGTTGAGGCTTACTTCCTTCTTTTCTCTGCTTTGATGGCAGATGTTATACTTCTAAGTTCTCTCTTGAACAACAGGTTCAAATTCTGAAAAATACCCTTGGTATTCTTTTAGCACATTCTTCCTGCAAAGCCAAGTTACCTGATAGATTTTTAAAAGCCAGTTTATCCAATTTCATATTTTTTAGCACTTGCGCAAGTAAGAGTGCAATTTTGCTTTTCACGTTAATGGCATCTAAAAAGTTTTTATAGATAGAGCTAATAGCTCACTCTGTATCCAAACCACGCTTTTAATCACAACAACTTTTCCTTAAGTATTTGTGTTGAAACTTTCCTTGCTAAGTGAGAACCTATTGATCCATGCCTTAGGCTGAGTTTTCTGGGGAGTTCTGAAAGAATTTCAGTTAAAATTTTGTGCCTGGGAAGAACGCATTGATTTAGTAGTGTTCAGCTATCATGATCATTTCACTGATGCAAACTCCTGTTCTTTAAGACCTGAATTGAAAGTTGGTATATGGTCTGCACAGATGTCAGAGGTATAACTTGTGCTTTTGAAAGAAGAATCAAGTTGGAATAAAGTATAAACCCCCATGGAGGTATGGAAACCTCCTCTCAGGCTACAAAGTGGATTTTGGTAAGTTAGCAATAAAGTCATTAAAGATATCATCTGAAGCAAGTGTATTCTACCTATTCTCACTCCCTATCTCTTGACCAAAAAGGACATGGTTACATGTTTACATTTACGTGCTCCATCCTAGATGTACATGAACTTTCTCTGCTTTCCTTTTTCATGCTTCTTCCTCACCCTTTGTCTATAAATGCTCGTGGCTGTAGTGATGCTGAAATTGAGAACAGAAAGACTGTCTCCCATGTTATTTTCTTACCCAGCAGCTCTGTAATGTTCCAGATGATATTGTTTCTTATTTACTGTTTTGTTTTTTCAACAGCAGATGATTTTCAGCTTATGTCTTAGACTCACATGTTTCAGCAGGTGGCAGGACATGACTTTTCCAGCACCTTGGGATAAAATTGTCCTCTTTCTTGTATTACAGATGCCCTAATAATCTCACAGGCTTCCAGTCTCTACACCTGTGGTTTGATGGTCACAAAAGTCTTAATTAGAGTAAGCAGGAAAAGCTTCCTCTTCAGGCAGGGCAAATATTGAGAGTGAGACATTAAACAGTAAGGTTGAAAATAAATCTTCTGACTGCCAGTTGTGCCCTCAAGCATAAGTCCTTTCTTCCAATCTTCATAGTTCTCAGGTTCAACCAACTGCATGCAGCCCTTTGTGAGCACAGGATATCTCTTCCATTGTGTCACTTTGACACTTTTGTGCAGACTTGCTACAGGTCGTTCTTACTCCCTGTCTGCCTCAGTCCAGAAGGCTGCCCGTGCTCAGCCTGCTTAGTCACTTCTGGGGACTCCTCTGCTCTCCAGGGGGGGTTATGCTGGACTCAGAATAAATGTAGGTCCTCCTGACTGCTTCTCATTGTTACTGCCTCTCAATCAGGATCTAAGATGTAGAGTATTTGTATGCCAAATTGGGAGTCAAATATTATTGCATGTGATCATGTACTCCAAAGTCTTGAAATGCCTGTAGTTCTCTACACAACTTTAACTTCAGACCACAGGATGTACCTTGTACAGCTACATCAATTTCTTGCAAGGATGTATATTTTTTTCCCCTCCCTTCCCTTTGCTGTGTTTGTTGCCAAATTTGAAAGAACATCCTTTGTCTGTTTATAAAACCAGTCTCTTTCACTCCACGCTGCCACATTTCTGCAGTACATGAATTGCTATTAAAGATGTTTTCTGCAGCCTCTGGAGAATGTCCCATTCTCCTTGCTGCTCTCAGGTAGTTTCTAGATAAGGCTTGGCAATCTGTTTAAACAGTATTTTGCACGTTGTCCCCTAATTGTCTGTTCCATGTTTTCGTGAAACATCTGGGATCTGAATATCACAAAATCTGAGCATTTATTGCAGTGCTGTCTGCAGTTACAGCTAAACAGTGAGTGCATCAAGAGCCCTACTAAGCAAATTGCTTCAAAAATCAGGTTCTTTCTAGGTTCTGCTTCCTGTATTCATTACTGATTGGAAACTGGATAAATAATTGCTGCATTTTAAAATGCCATTTATTCTTTAGAGCATCAATGAAAATGAAGGTTTTCCCATGCAGTGCCTGGTGTTCTAAGAATTTGGTTGCTTCCGGATTGAGCAGAGAATAAAAGTGATGCCAGATGTGAGTTTTAAAGTTCTCCAGTAGATGTATGAACCTAACCTAGAAACCTGACATCTTGGATCTGCTTCTCCCTCCAAAAGATTTTATGCTCTCAGAATCAAAGGCAATACCACTCCTTTGAGCAGAAGGCTCAGGTGAGGAATCTGAGTACATGGGTGCATTTCCCTGCAGCTCTTATAAAGATTCCTGAGAGGTGATGGTTTAGAAATCATCCCAGTTGGCTTTATTTTCCCACTAGCCAGTTAAAGGCGGTTTCACACTGAAGAGAGTGAATATGGTGGCTCCCTGGTTATCCTCTCATCTGCTTTGGCCCACCATTCTGAAGCTCCTAACCTGGATATGCAATAAGGGATCCTGGATGAATACTGCTCCAGGACCCTAAAAGTCCTTTACTGATTTTACTTTCAACAACTATGTGGTAGATTTTGGTGAGGTTTTAAAATAAAAGTTTGTTGGGTTTTTTCTAGTTTGGCACTCATAGACTAGCAACCCACCACCTTTCATTTTTTATGAGATGCCTCTAGCATCTCTCTGTTATTGTACTTGAATTACTTTGTTCTTAATTGCTTTATGCACTTCTCTTTCCTTAATGTCCTTCAGAGCTACTTGAGATTAACAGTGTGCTAACAAAGTAGGAGAAGCTCTTGGGAAAGTTAGGAATTAAGTCAGAGAAGTTATTTGTTCAGGTCTCAAGCCTTTTTTTCCTACATGAAGATGATTTATGATTCCTGACCCACAGCTACTCTGTGTCCTGCTATGGGCAAAGTTAGTATGGAAGCCATCAGGGAGAGCACACCTAAATTGAGGAGAACGCTTCAATCAGCCCGTGTTGTATTCAAATTGCTTCAATCAGCCCGTATTTGCCTCTAGAGGTCTCCCAACTCTCCTTACATTTGAAATCCGGAATGTACGCACTTGGCACCTCTGTCAGCTGACTTCAGCATATGCCATCTCCTTTCCTGGTTCTTCCCTCATGCCTTGGCCCTCAGAATTAGCTATGTAGCTTTTATGTTTTATCATTCACAAATGCAATTCTTTCTTGTCACTATCTAACATTATCATAAACTATCAGCTGATCTTAATACAGCTTGTACAGGAAGATTTGCTATTACAATTATAGGAATTATTTTGGGGGGAAATACTGGGTAATGCAGACAGTTTGTGTCATAGTGGGCAAATCTGGTGGCTGAAAATGAACATTTAATTGTGGTACACCATAAGCATGTTTCCAAGCAAAACACGTGCAAAACTGAGTGAATTTGAACAGTAATTGTGGTACTTGTCTGCAAAAAAATGGAATCCCCACAATAGTCTTACTCTGCTCCTTGTAGCATGTCAGCATATCTCAGCTGGAAAAGCATCTCTTCCATTTTTCTTTCTTCCTCGGTGTTAATGGATGCCTGACCGTCCCAGCTTTTGTGGATGGGATTCGGGAGTTGTTTTGCTGGCATCAGTCAGCCTACTTCATATTGCTGTTCGATTGCGGTGTCATGACTTCAAAGCAGTTTTGTCTAATTTGCATCAGTGCAGTGAGAAGATAGATAACACTTTCCTGTTAGCGTGACCCACAGGAAGACTGAAGCAGAATAGGGTGGCATAGCATACTGCTCCTTTCGGTGTGAATTTAGACCTATTATGCTGCTCTGGGGGTGGGGAAAGTGACTGCATTCAGAACGCCAGCAGGAACTCAGCAGGAGCTGATGCCTCTCAGGCACAAGATAGAGGCAATCAGGTGCTTCCTGCAGGTCCTGTGGAGCTGCTTGGTTTGGATTGCTTCCTCTGCACCAGCGGGATGCTGTCAGCCGTGTCCGGAGGAAAGGCAGCAGGTCCTGGCCCGCAGCCAGCAACCCAGCAGCAGCTAGCATCTCTCACGCACCTTGCCCCTGGGAAAGCAGGGTTTCCACTCACTCTGGAATTGTGGACACCAAATATAAAAGGCTAAAATGCCAGCCTTATCTAAACCAAGCAGAACCTGAGGCATAGGGGCAATACAAAAAAAAAAATAATCGATGAGTAAACTTAAAAGGGAAGTTAGCTAAGGGAGAAACCTTCACAGGAAAAGCTTTTTGTGAACAACTGGAGGATAACAGGAACATACAGTAGCTTGAATGTACAGTAATGTTGTTGCACCCCAGCTGATGACATCAGACATATCTAGAGTCCAGTGCTGAAGGGAGATTTGGTTATCTAATGGTTATGTAGGCGAGCAGGAAAATCTAAATATCTATATTGATTCAGTGGAAAATTATCTGAGATTCGGAGGCAATGGAGTTTTTCATATGGTGCCATGTGCTACGAAGAAAATGAATTCCCACGTCATGAGAAAATATATATAATTCATATGGTAAGTCTTTAAAATAATAATTCTTCTAGAAATGTATGTATTGGATGTTTTAAAGAATGAAAGTTGAAATTTGCTTAAGAGCTAACTTTGTGGCTAGGAATGTCCTGTATTTTTAAAATCTTCCACTAAAATATTCATATATTGGCATATGGCAAATATGGCCATTTTTCATTTTAGTGAAAATAAAACAAAGGATTTCCCGGCTTACAGTTTTGGTTGTTAACTGATTTAAAGTAGGATTTTTGATTGGTGAATGTATTTTGGGGGGAGGTATTGATCTTTTGAATGAGACATCTAAAATTTGTAATACTTGTTTTAACTTACAGCAAATTTCATTAAGAGAAAGAGGATTCAAACCTTTTTGCAACGAGAAGAGACTGCTCAGCCCCTTTTACAGAAGATAACTGTAACAAGGAATTCTCTTGGTCCCATGTTCATTTAGCTTTCAAATGTCATACCTGGACAGAAAGCAAGGAGGATCCTGGCTGTGGCTTTTAATGAGACAGCTATTTCTTTTTGTATAACTATATTCAACCATCAAACAGCAGCTGGATACAAACAGACCAACAAAGAGCTGTGACAGTGATCAGCAGCTAAAACAGCATGAGTTAAGAAGATTTAAGGAAATTTGTTCAATCTAAAGGATACTGAGAGAAGACATAAGAGATCATCAAAAGTGAAAGCAGATTATGATTACTTACATGCCACAGGTAAGCAGTAAGCTTTCACTGCCTCAGCTTTACATAACCAAGAACCAGGGATGCCTATCAGGAAGTATTTTTTGATGGTAAGCAGAGTGAAGTACAGGAATAGATTACATAAGATGAGACAGAAGTGTCATATCTTTCTCACTGGAAGATCTGAAGAATTGATTATACAGTCCAAAATGGTTTCTACTGCAGCACACTCTGAGCTTCTAGGTCTGAGTGAGCCCTTGCTGTGCCTTCACTATCTTAGAACAAAATAATCATCATCTCTTTCCTTTTCCGTGCCCCATCTTCCAGAGAAAGTGTAATGAAGCACATAGGCCACAAAGGAGATAAGACAACTTCCAGCAGATCCCATTTCCAGCTGATACAGGGGTACAACTGTGAACTTTCATCATGAACTGCATCTATTCGGCAAGCACCATCATGGACTAGGCAGAGAAATGAGCTGGTTGACTTCTCTCCAGACTGCTTTCAGTCTTATCTTTTGTCTGCTGCAGAAAATAATGAGAGACAGGTTTAAGCTGGCAGGTGAACTACTTGGTCATCTAGTCATGCTCTTTCACACAGACTGAGTGGAAAACTCAACACCCCAGCACAACATTTGTACCCCGTAATGTAACTGTGTGGATGTGACAACTTGTAGGATGTTGTAGGATTAAGAGACCTGGTACCATGGGGGCAGCACACCATTCTGACCCACCAGTCCAGAAGGCAAAATATCCCGTGAAACTGTGGCAGCCCTGACTACACAGTGATAGGAACAAAAGCAGGTAACAGAATTTTTGCAGAGCTTGCCTGAGTAATGAAATGGTAAAAAACATTTCAGATTCTCTTGTTACAATTCTGCCTCTTGAGTGTGAAAAGAATAAATTTTGATAGTTCCAGTGGAGATGGGAAGATATGCATTGAGCTGCTTAACCCTCTTCCTCTCTGCTTGCTTTCTTCCCCTTGGTAAACTCATGCCTGCCCACCATCCTAGAGTGGGCAACATAAAATATGTTAAGATACTTCAGCAATGGACTCCTAGGGCTCTTGGAAACATCTCCAAGGACTTTCTCCCTCATTGTCCTTCATACTTCAGAAGTGCTCTCCACACCTAGCAAATTCTTGGGAATCTAAATTGAAAAACCTGTGCCACAGCAGTAAAATGCTGTCTTCAGAACTGGTATCAGTATCTGCTGGTGGACACCTCTCCAAAACCACAACACAGATTAAAAATAAGGCATTGAAGAAACATGCAGAAGACTCAGAAGTTTTCTTGTTCCCTAGCTGTCCTTTCAAAAACAGCTCCCACAGTATCATGCACTGCATAATAGACAGAAGAAAAAAACAGTCTGCCAGCACAACTTAGAAAAGCTGATGACATCAAAGACCTTCAACCCAGAAAGAACTGCCACTGATATAAACTTGCTGTGACTCAGCTATGCTTTGCGTGAGAGGAAGTCATTTTGCTACTTACTGTTGATTTCTGAATTTGAAACCCTCTGAGGTCTTCCAAAGGTCTGAGAAATGTTAAGGAGTGAATGCTAAGAAGGGGATCTATTACTGGAAAAAGTAGTTTTCAAGGAAAGATTGAAAAAATTTAAAATATAATTAAATAGGCTCAGGTCCCTGTACATAATAAATGGTTCATTTTTTATCTTGTTCTACTGTAAAGCACAACAGCACTCAAGTCAATGGTAAAAACAGGTGAAAAAAGTTTATTCACTTGAGCCTATAGGAGGTTTATCCACTTCTGTATACAAAGCAGGGAAGTTTATCTGCTTTTATGTTCAGTGTTACACCAAAGAGTAAAGCAAGAATGTTAACTGAGTAAAGCAATAACAAATCTCCATTAAAAAAAAAAAAGACTTGGTCAAAATCAGTGTGTGTGTGTGTAGATACATATTAAAAAATCATATTTATATGTAAATTAATAAATAAATATATATAAACACTATTCTATACTCTGTCTTTCTCTCTACGTAGATATATATAGATATATAAAATAAATAAATAAGTATAAAGACTACTCCAGACTAGACAGAATAATGCAGCTCAGTGCAAACCGGACAGAAAACAGCCAGGCTTGAGTGCCTTGGTGGGGAGGGAGCAAGTTTAACACCAGTCAGTATAGTGCCCTTGCAAGCAATGAAACCACTTACTGAGCTGCATTAACAAGAACATAACCAGCAGGTCAAAGAATGGGTTGATTACTGGGAGGCATTTCTGAGGCCATGTCAGAAGTGCTGTGTTCAGATCTGCCTTTTGTTAAGGTGGAGCTAACAACAGGGAGAATTAAAAATCGGAGAGTCCATCAGAGGACCACTAAAATGGCCTGGGTGGTGGAGCACATGATTTTTGAGTACAAGTTGAGGGATCTGGTTTTGCTCAGTCTGAAGAAGAATATGGAGGGACCTAATACATATCTTCGACTACCAAAAGGTGAATTACAGGGAAGACGAAACTAGACTTTTCTCAGATTGGCACAGCAAGAAGAGACAACAGTCACAAGCTGCAGTAAGAGAAATACTCACAAGCTTTAAGGAAGAATTTTTAACATGGAAGTGATTGACAGAAAATGTTGCCCACAGAGGTTCTGAAGTCTCCAACCTTGGAGAGCTTCAAAATTGAACTGGTCAAGACCCTTCATAATGAAGTCGAAAGTGGAAATTACACCTTCTGTGAACAGGGGCTTGACCTAGATATAATTTCTACCAAATTAAATTATTCCTCAGCTCTATGATTCTGTTCAGTCTGTTTTTAAAGAGTTCTTATGATGAAGACTCCACTATCTCCCCAAGACAATCTATTGCAGTTCTTCACACAGAGAAAAAAAAAAAAAGTATTCAAAGCAACTGTGTGTTTTGAATGAACTAAATCAGCTTCTTGAAATATTTGCAACCTTTAAATTGCAATGCTGTGACAATGCCTACCAGCCAGAGAGTGAGACTGAATACACTGCATTTCTTACAGCTGATTTGAAGGAAATGGAACTAGTTAAGCATTTCAAATCATAGCATTGCATAATCTACAGCTGGGGTTAGTGTGCTCCATGCTAGAGAGTGGATATGGACTTCAAACACCTTTGGCAGCCCCTGTATTACAGTTTTCCAATATTAATGATAACAAAAAGATATGGCTGCAGAACATATGAAATTATTTATGACTTTTGTAAGAAAGGTAAGAATATATATCAGATATATTATGCCTGATTTACTGATATTCTAGGAAGTTAATTACCACAAATCCATTGTTTTATTACCTGAAGATTGTTAGATCTGGACATTTAGGATGAACCCATAAAGTACACACTTCTTAAAAAAAAGCATAGAATCTGAATCTTAAATATTACAAGTTTGTCCTCATTTTTGTTTTGCCAATGCATTATAAAGCATAATAGTATCTAATTTTATTATGCTCCCAGAAGTACTAACTGATCTTTCATAAACTCTGACTTTCAGCTAATTTTTAATCCATTGCCCACTTTCTTTCTCACTTCATTTTCCTGTGTATTTTAAAACTAATGCTGATGAACCTTTTTCTCTATAGTCATGTCTTTTATTTATATAATTATATTTGAAATATAATTGAAATCATACATATTTGTACCTTTGCCTTCAGTAACAGGCACATACCATCAGCTCAGTGGTCTCCAGAGTCTCATATGCAGCACATATGTTGAAATGACTTTTTAAACAATACAGAAATGGTGTTGAACAGAAAAGAACACTTTACAGAAAGTGAGTATATGAAGCGTGCATCTTCTTTAAGCACCAATATCTATGTTCATCAGAGATATGTATGTAACATCTTTTCTTCCAAGTCTCATTTCTACTGTTAGCGATTGTAGCTGAAAGATTTTTATCTGTGTATAGTCACTGAAATGTCACTGCATTGTTTTTGCAGATGATCTAGCCTCATCTTTTCAGCACCTCCAGTTGCATGCTTAAATTCAGCAGTATCACTCTGCTCACTAAAATACTTGTATTAAGAATGGCAAAATCAGGTTGCCAGTTCCTAACAGAAATCCTAGAATCATAGAATTGTCAGGGTTGGAAGGGACCTTAAAGATCCTCTAGTTCTAACTCCTCTGCCAGTGGCAGGGACACCTCCCACTAGATCAGGTTGTGGTTTTGTTTCTTCTAACAAACATAGCTCTGATATTGCCAGCATTTTGAATATTATCCTAGTCTATGGCCTGATTCACTGTAACATTCTGTGTGACATGCAAGATTTGGGGGTAAAACACTTCACAGGTACATTTTTTCACAGTTCATATGGGATAATCTATGAATTGTTGGCACAGAACTGGTAATATATGGAATTTATAAGTCTAAATCCAGATCTTACTTTTGCCTTTTGTATAAACTAATAAAACACTTTTTCTAAGGCTGCTACATATCTAGATTTTACATTTCTTGGAATTGTTTTCATGAACATTCACAAGTTGAACATAAGTTTTAAAGGTGTACTAAGGCTAAATACAAACAAAACTTAGACTTTTCAAATTTGCAAAGCTGCAGGTGTAACCTACAAAGAGTGAAAAATACCCTGTTCAGGGTAGCATTTCTATACTTTGGAGAGAAACTCAATAAACTGATTTTGGTTTATGGACAGAATCTTCACCCCTCAATTTATAGCCAGGACATGAAGTAACTGGAAAATTGGTCTGTGTTTGCCTCGAGGACTTTCAGACAATTGGGTTTTAACTCATTAAACTCCACAAAAGGTGGAGGTATGTGGTGCACATCTTTCTCCATGTCTCCTAAGTTCTGTTCAGGGTATTTATGGAAGTATGACTCTGTAAGGGCTGCTCCTGCATGGCTCTTCTGAGGGCTAGTCCCCATTTACAGTAGAACTGAGCTCTAGAGCTGCTCTGTAAAATGCTTGCACCTGCATGGAGAGGCAGAGAACAGCATACAGGGGCTGTGAGGAGGTAACATTTCTGCAGGCTTTATATTTCAACCCTCAACACAACCAAGCTGAGGATAAAACTGTGGATTACGTTGACTATTTTGGGTATTATTCAAGCTAATTCAACATGACTAGATCTCATTTCTCATAAGAGTTGCATGAGTCAGACCTGTCAGATTGAATAAGTGTATAAGGCATTTTTCCAAACAAATGGATTTGACAGTGATTGTCCAAGTCAAAACATCACAGATGGGACACCTCTCAACTGATTTTAAATGCTTACTCCTAACAAGTGTCCTAGAAAATTAGTTTAGTTTCTCTTACAACTTACGAAGGAAAATAGATATACTTTAAAGCTATGATCTGACCCATTTTAGACCTACTTTCCAATGAAATATGTTGCTCACAAGAGCTCCCTTACAAGATTTTGATTAATGATGAACAGGGCCCACTCATTAAGGTAGTCAGTGTTCTTTGAATAAAGTTTTCTGAACTGTGGAGCTCCTTCAACAACAGGCTCATTTAGGTTTATGGTCTTTTTTTCAGAGCTGATTTAAGACTTGAACTGTTGCTCAGCATTCCTTGCTTTCCTGTATGTGTTCTCTCTTCTCAGCTTTAGGCACTGATTCACCTCTTAGCATCTCCAGCTTGAACAGCAGACTAAAAGGTTTCACTAAAAGATTTTGATTGATCTCAGCTTTGTGTGACTTCAGTAAGGAAGCAGCAGTACTTGAGCTGCGGCAGGATCCCAAAGGCATGTGTAGAATGGCCAACATGGCCCAGAGTCATGCTTTTACAGGCTTTTCACAAAAATGCTTAGATGTATCAATAGGGATGTAAGTGCTCTGGCAGCAAAAGTTCCCTTCTCTTAATAAAAAGAATTCTCTTTAGTGCATGACAGAAAATTTTTACCTGATGTTAAGCAGCTAAATACCCATCTAGTGGTGTTGTGCTACATAGAAATCCTATGACTCCTTACTGTCACTAGTGGCACAAGGTACACAGTGTGACCCATTGTTACTTGAGATATTAAAGGAGACATCCAGAGCACACACGTAACTTTGCGGTCAGAGATCTTTTTGTGGCCCTGGCTCTATCGAGGTACTTTCAATAAACTTTGGTTTGTTCCTTATCATTTCATTTCTCTTTGCACGTCACACTTCCTTTTCCCACAAGTACTTGTAAGCTGTACTACATGCTACTGTCCTGTAATGAACCCTATGCTATTGGTTTCCATTCCATCCTTCAAAATACTCCCATCACACCCCATTTGTCACTTATTTTTTATGTTCAGGACATGCTACTATTTCTAGTTAATAGAAAAAAATAGCATTATCAAAAATATTAAGGAAAAAAGCCCTACACAAATCTGTAAATGTCACTGTATTTTCTTTTCTTTGGAAATTTTACTTCCAGCTGATGCTCTCTCTTCATCATCTCCATTACAGTGTGCCCTGAGAGGCCAGGATCGATCTTCACTGTGTCAGTAAATCATCCTGTACATCTGAAACTTGATCCTAGACAGTGTTTAAGAGTTTGGCCCTCAGTCGACTTTGGGATTTATCAAGTGTCCTAGATATTCAGTCAGTAATGAAGTGTTTTGAAAGATCAGTAATGTATAAGTAACAACTAATGCTATCCAGCTCTCAGCCCCTGTCCTTGCCTTAGCAGCCAAAAACTGCTTTAAAGGCCAAGTATTGTATATGGATGTAAAGATGTAAAAACTGTTGATGCATGAGCCAGTCAGATGGACAGCTAAGGATGCTTCTAGCTTGTTAGAGGTCTTCTGTGCTGACGGTGAGCTGCAGTTACCATCAGAGGAAGAGAACTGTAACAGGAAAAAGGGTGAGATGCCCTAACATATTTTGTATAACATTGCTGCCTGGTTCCCTAAGGGAAAAAGGCCTTAGTGATTGTTCTGTCTTTTTGTTAGACCATATCTTGCTGTACAGGAATTAGTACTTAGTAATTAAATTTAATATTTAGTAATTAGTAATTAATTCCAACCAAAATTGGCAGTGGATACATTATTTCAAAATGTTAAGTTCAAAAACTATGATGAAGATCAGTGAGTGGGTAGATAGGCAATATCCAAACTGGTCATACCACAGAAGAAAATGTTGGGTTAGTACTGTCCAATATACACCCCTCAAGAGGAGCAGCACACCATTCAGCAGCTCTAGACTTAAACTACTCCTAACTATGCTGCCACTTTCGCAACTCAGTAAGTGTGGAGCATATGATTGAGCTGGATGCACCCTGGGAGACAGGACACACCTAAATTTAGGTTTTCTGAAAGCCATTTTCACTGCATTTATAAAATTTAAGACGATTGAATGATTGGTAATGCTTTATTTAGCCTTTGTCTTTTTATAAGTGATGCATTCTGTAAACATGGTAATATGAGAAACAAACCTTTACAAGACTGCTCCCCTCAGTCCCATTTGTCTCTCTAATCATAGACACTGAGGATGTAGCTTATAATACACATTGTTGATGCGTACCTGTTACCACACATCCAGTGTATGAATTCTGATGTGCTTTTCCAATTATACAAGCCAGCCTGCAACTTCTAGTATGGATTTCCACTCTCAGAACAGGCTAGGAAGCAGCTGACTACTTTCAGAAGGAATACCAGAATAACGATTCTTTTACTTTTAGAACCACTTTGTAATGTACCCTCCTTCAATTTAATGAACTTTGACAGTTCTGACAACACTACCTTGGCCATTGTAAAGCCTCAGATTTAAATGCTACTTGAATTTTGATGTTACTCTTCAAATAAAGGCTTTCTGGCTTCATTTAGAAAAAGAATAAAATATTTATATTTATATTTATGTACAATTTAGCTTCAGCATATTTTGTTTTCTTGGGAAACCCAGTGCCATGATGGCATCATACTGCTCAGGTTATTCTGTGATTGATTTAATGAAGGAAAAAAGCAAGTGAGCCAACAAAAAGGCACGACTTTGAAAAGCTTTATTTCTCATGTTACATTAATTTTAAACCAAATATTTTCATCTTCCATTTTCCATATACAGTTACAGTGTGTCCCTTCTCTCGTGTTTCTCTTGTGTAGGCATCCTCTTATCAGCCACCCTAATTAACTAGGCACAAATTTGAAGGCATTGAACAAAGGACCACATGCAGATTGTTTCTGCAGATCTGGTCACATTTTATCAATAGGCTGAAATGGATGAAACTGTGCTGCAACTTACTTACATTCTTCTGCTTCACCATATTCAACTATCTCCTTTTGGCTTTCGGGATCAGCTCATCAAAGAGCTGTAAATCTGAACAGCCTCATCAACTGCAATGGAAAAAAGATTGGTTTCTCAAACTTCTGTTTAGATCACAAAGGAGCATAAAAAGAAGTGCTGCCAGCAGGTCAAGGGAGATGATCCTTCCCTTCTACTCTGCTCTGTTGAGACCCCACCTGGAGTACAAAGTCCAGCTCTGTGACCCCCAGCATAAGAAGGACAAGGTCCAGAGGAGGGCCACAAAGATGATCAGGATGCTGGAGCACCTCTCCCATGAAGACAGGCTGAGAGAATTGGTATTGTTCAGCCTAGAAAAGAGAAAGCTCTGGTGAGAACTTATAGCATCATTCTAGTACCTAAGGGGACCTACAGGAATGATGGGGAGGGACACCTTGTCAGGGAGTGTAGTGACAGGATGAGGAGAAATGGCTTCAAACTGAAAGAGGGTAGATTTAGATTAGATATTAGGAAAAATTTCTTCACTGTGAGGGTGGTGAGGCACTGGAACAGGTTTCCCAGGGAATCAGTGGATGGCCCCTCCCTGGAAGTGTTCAATGCCAGGTTGGATGGGGCTCTGAGCAACCTGGTCTAGCGGAAAGTGTGCCTTCCCATGTCAGGGGGGTTGAGACTAGATGATCTTTAAGGTTCCATTCAAGCCACACCATTCTATGATTCTGTGACCTTTGGAACAAAATTCGATGTGAATTAAAGGCTGTGACTCACTGCATGATATACACAGAAGAATGCCACTCTTCAATGCATTTTAAAATAACTACTTGAAAATTCAGTGTGGTTTCATTCAGAACTGATCTACTCACATCTCTAAAATCCTGCTTGGTGACCACTGACATTGTCACAGGGAAATTCCATGCAAACCAGTGGACTACATTGTTACTGGAGCAGAATGCCATATTGTCTCTTACTCAGCTTTTGACTGTACTTCCATATAAGAAGTCTTCAGATGCTTCAAGCTGACATTAATATTGAAGAAGTGAGAGCTTCTCGAAGCTCTGTAAGCTCAGAGTCTCCTGCAGCACATTTCTGTCCTGCTGCCAAGAGGTAGCAGGTTGGGTCTGGAGGGGCTGCAGGATGGGTTGGTGATGTCTGCCTGTACCATCAGTCCACCTGCAATGCTTCAGGAGCAATGCTTGCTCTTTTTCTAAGTCCCAGACATACTTGGAGTGGATTTAATATGGATGAATTTGCTGCTTGTCTTCCCATGGGGTGTAAGTAATTTAATTTGCTTTTCTTTTCCTCTAGTTGTTAAAATGAAATGCATATTTTATGGTAAGGCTGTGGGATACTTTCAAAATTGGTATTTTTCAACACAGCTCATCTAGATGCAGATTGCTCCTAATAAAACATTAGCATTTTACCTGCCACAGTGTTTGCAGTCTTCAAAGAGACAGACTCAATGTCTCTTGGCCTCTCTTTAGCGTAGCACAATCTGCCCTTAAATTGCTATTATGTACAGCATTGTTATTATCTCACATGATTGTTGTTGCTCAGACTTGAGACTGATCAGATTATAGAGCAGCTGTGTTAAGGACCATATATCACAGACTAATGTAAGGTCTCTGCCTCCAAGAATTCTGCAGTAATTAGACATTTTAACCATTTTTTTCAAAGAAAACTATGTTCCAAACCTATTAATGAACCATGGGTCCATTTAACACTGCCAAGTCCTTTTTTTCTTATGAAGTATTCACCTTTCTGTTTTCTTGATCTTATTTCTGACCCCAATACAATTACTTTCCTCCTCATGACTTCCTCAACAGGAAGGTGAATTATTTCTTTGTGTGTCTGTCTTTTCCCACAAGATCTTCTCTTCATCAGGTATTCATGGTGTTTTTGTATCTCTTCTCCTTGATCCAAGTAGGCTTCCTATAATTGCTCAAGTTTTGCTTTAGTGAAGTTGATTACCAACCAAGAATGCAAGGACTATAGACTATGATTAGACACATGGAGATCAGCCCCACAGAAATGTAAGTGTGCTTAGACTATACTTGTATAATCAAAATACTCTGCAAAACATCAAGTAGGTCTTAGAGGAGCAGCAGGAATTTCTGTGAGAAACGTTATATGCACTATCAAAAATGCTACAAAGAAGGGTCTGATATAACACAGCAGCTGCTCCCTTCATACTGCAATTGTTAAAAGAGATTGTTACCATTGAGGAAATTGAGCAAAAACCAGAAATTAGGTATAGCAAGATACTGGCTAAGTGTCTCTGTGTTGAATTAGATTCAACACCATTTTGGATGCAGTTGTACCTGCTTTTAACAGGCTCCAGCATAATTCTTTAGTATCTGTATGAGATACTTTGGAGTCCAGGTCGAATGGATTTTGTTCATATTCACCTCTTTCAAAAACATTCTGAATCATTGCCTGAACTCCATAGTAAAATGCAAGGTGCCCATGTATTTCACTTCCTTAGCATTTTGTTCTCAATCTACAGACCATCTTTCAAAAGGCATAGAGTGGCATGGAGTTGCATGTGCACACTTACATATATTTATTAGGTGCATGTATGTGCTGTAAATGCAGAAAGAATTGGGGCATTTGGATACATAACTGATGTTAAGATATCTCAGGCTATATACAAAAATGTAGTATTACTGCTATATTATTCAGCTATTTATTATAATGTATGTATTAAGTGGAGAAATCAAAGGTAGCCTCTGAAGTCACAAATCCAGAATCTTCCACAAACTACTATATTTTTTTTTTTTAAAATGTCAGCTGATGACAGCCTACCTAGAGTCAGTACTGCTATGTGTCAGTACTACTACTAGTGTCAGTCCTACTGTGATTTGCAAAGTTCAAAGAAATCGAGCGATAAGGAAAATAAATGTAAAGTCGTGGAAATTACTGGGAAAAGGCACCTTACAGAAAGATTTGCTGTGTAGCCCTGTTGTGGTTAAACACCAGCTGGCAACTGAGCACCACTCACACTCAACTGAGCAGCTGCTTGCTCACTCTTGCCTGCTATCCCCACCCCATCACCCAGTGGGATGGGGAGGAGAATCAGGAGAAAAGGTAAAGCCCCATGGGTTGAGATAAGGACCATTTAATAGAACAACACAAAGAGAGAAGAGATAACAGTAATAACAATAATACTAATAAAATGAAATCTAAACCAAGCTATATACAACACGACTGGTCCCTGAGCCCCCAGCTGCAGCTTGCTGAAATCAAGCACATCTCCTACCACCAGTCCTCCCCTTATATATCAGGCATGACATCAGTACAGTATCAGATATCCCATCGGCTTATTCAGTTGGCTATCCTGGCTGTGGCCTCTCCCGGGTTCTTGTGACAATTAACCCTATCCTAGCTGAAGCCAGGACAAGCCCTTCTGAACTGCAAGGCAATGGCTGTGTCAGTCAGAAGTATCCCCCCTTGGCAACACAACCTTGCAAACAACTCCACAGGAAAAAATGGGTATGGCAGAAATGCAGCCTTTAGTTCTGAATCATGAGAAAATAAATTAATTCAAATTGCCACAGGGAAAGAAGCTGTTAAAATGTGAGAGGCCTGAGTTTCTTATCTTATATGAAAGCAAGATAGTGTATTTTATACCCATAGCTTCCTCAACAATATCACAGTGGTAACTACCTGAGTGTGAAGAAAAGGCACAGAAAGTAAGAAAAAAAGAGAGGAGTGGAAGGTTATACTTTCCTATGCTGACTGATTTTGTTTTGGCAGAGAGATACCTGTGTTCGAAGAAGTGATCTAGAGATTCATGAAGGATTGGGACAGGAAAGTAATGAAAATATTAAGTTCTGGAAACATGTGGTCTTTGCAGCATATATTTATGAATTCTCTCTTTATTTCCTACACGTTTCAAGTTTGTGTTCTACAATAACTCTGTATCCTAATTAAGAGAAGGAGGAATGGTTATGTGTCTTTGAATTGAATAGGCTGTGTATGCTATGCAGAATAGGATGCTGTTATTTATATTGGTGTTCTCCGCTGTAGTTCTTGGGCATGATGCAGCTATTTCTGGTTTGTGTGCTTTCTGATAGACTGGGCTGGCAGGAGCTTTTTAAATATATTAACTCTTTCATATAATGAGGGAATATGTAGTACATGAACTTTTGTTACATGTTGAGGATTTTGCTATCTCAGCAGATGTTCCAGTCTCATACTTCTGCAGTGGAGTAAAAAAAATGCAAGTTAACTTCAGGTTCCTGTTGTAATTGGAGTGTGTCTGGAAAAGTTGTAATTTGTCCCTAGGGCAATCTTAAAGGCCTTTTTTTGTGAGAAGATTTCAAATGCTGATTGACATTTTTTGTGTTCTAGTTTGTCATGCTCTTGTGTGCTTCTCTTGTGTCGCTTGCTGATTACACTGTCGTTAAAGTCATGAGGTCTGAGCCTTCATTTCAATGATTTATGAGGATATATATACACATTACAGTCAATATTGAAATTCAATAAAAAAGAGATTACAGATAAGCATGTCTGCTTGCTTCTGCTTGCAAGCTGTAAATAGCTAATCAGAGACTTATTTCTCTGGGTGAGCATCCAGTGAGTCAGATGCTTTTCTTACAGTTAATGAGTTTATACAATATTTCTTTGCTAGATTAACCTCACTCCCCAAATGGAGTGAGAGAATTGTTCCATTTTGATAAAGCCTCATACTTCTGCTTACCAGCTCTAGGCATACTATAAAAAACTTTATTGCAAGGGCTTAATTCAGCTTTAGCAATTTAGCAGATCCCACTTTGTGCTTTGTAAACCATTTCACTTCTATGTGAATTAAAGAAGATCCCGACCAAGACCATCATCTGTGCACAAGGTTACTAGCAACGACAAACTTCTAGGACTTTTGCTGCCAGCTTCACAATCTGAAAATTGTATGCCTTCTTTTGAACTGTAAGCTCTTTTTTTTGTAGGATCTGTTGGCAGGGAACTCAGTTGGATTTTACAATCCTTGTATTTTGACATGTGATGTTATATAACCATATCTATAGGTTGTTGTAATGTATAAAGTCATTAGTAGACATCTAGAAGCATATAACTGTGTTTTGGTTTCAGATGATTTAACAATACACTTCATACTGTTATTAGAAGAAGCTACCTACTATCAGCTTCATTGTCTCTTAGAGGCCCTTAACCTTCAAACACTGCATTTTTAATTGGTTGTAGTCTCACTGTGCATTTCTTGTTTCACTTACAGTCAGGAGCTGCATAGCCAGTCTCTAGACTGTGATTAAAAATGTGGAAGATAAATCTGAAAAATAAAAACAAAACCATCTGTGTGCTCTATGACTTGCGACTAAGAAGGTAAATGCGGTTTAGTATTAATTGGTTGACCTTTTGCTGTACCACCTTATAAGGCAAGAAGCTATAATCCTGAGCAAATATTTGATTAGTAATGATCAAGTTGATATATAGCTCACTGGAAGTATATAAAACATTTTTATCTGGAAATGTTTCATCTTCATCTCAACTGGCTACCTACAGCTAAAAGAAGTATTTTTTCTTTTGAGCTTTTATTAGGTTTGGCAACCAAAAGCATTTTACAGTTCTACCCTAAAAATTGTTCCAATTTACCAAAGACCACAGTTATCTCTTATTTTTTTCTGATAAGGGTGTTAAGAGTCACTGACCAAGTGATAACCAGGTTCTAGCAAGTACTGAGAAATGTAAACGCTGGACAACCTTTCTCCTCCATACAGGAAACCATGGACCAAAGCATGAAAAGTCCCTGCTCCATTTAAATGTATGCAAATCAAATCAATGCCTTCTTTTTTTTTTTTTTTTTAGTTGGGTCATTTAATGAGTTGCTAGCTATAGAATTGGCAGAAAATTAAACAGAATACTTTGACAAGGACTGTAGTTGAAAGACTCCAGTCAATTTCTTGGGGACATGGTTTAGTGGTGGACTTGGCAGTGTTATGTTTACAGTTGGACTTGATGATCTTAAGGGTCTTTTCCAACCTAAATGATTCTCTGATTCTATGGGAACAGATTCAAATTACTACATGCTTTGGACACTCCATTTGGGACTTAAAAAACTGCAGCCTGCTGGCAACAAATTATCATAGCTGGACCTTACACTGTTACCGACAGAAAGAGTCTTTATTTAGCTGTAACAAATAGAGCCTTTTCAGCAGCATATATATGTAAATATATAAAATCCATTTCCTGGCATGAACAGGATATAGGATCAGTTTTCAAATATCAGTACTTAAATTCTGCAGAGATAGGCTATTGTGCAAACTAGCTATGCTCTTGTGCATTTAATGTAGATAATTCCAAGCAAAAAAGCTGGTGTTTCTGCAACAATCCATTAACATTACCACTGACGTATCTTGTGGATCTCCAGTCTCTGAACCTACGGCTGAGCTGGCCCATAACAGCAATTAATGGACCATTTCATTAACCAACATGTGAATTTCATTCAGATCAAGTCAATCATGTTTTCTTGATATATACTATTATCTGTCTTTCTGAGGGCTAATCTGCTTTTTTTATTCAAAGTCACCCTCCTTGATCAGCTCCAGCTGGTAGTTTTTGATAATGTCAGTCTCCATCATATGCAGCTATCTGCACCTTCCTGATATCTGTTCAGACAAGAAGCACGCTGAGCACTCTCTGCAGGATTAATGAAAAGAAAAATGTACTTGGATTCCAGATTTTTGTCAAAAATTTACAGGGAAAAACAGTCCACTTTCTGAACAGCTTTAATAATAAGTTTGTGAACACGTGTCAGTTTTTAGAAATACATAAAAGTTCTTGAGATGCCGCCAGTACTACTTTTTGTATCTGTTTATCTATAACTTGGAGATGTCTTTCTAATCTATGGACAAACAAAAACAAAAAACAACCGAACAAAACGAAAAAGACAACAAACAATAAAACCCAACAGGATAATTAATAGGTAACTGTTATACATTACTGTAAATAGCTTTCTCTCTACACAATCATAATCCAACTTCAAAACTTGTCTGTCCCCCAGACAAGGGTTTTGCTACAAGAAATCTTCCGGAAAGAAGACTCCAAAAGACAATAAGATGTCAGAGTTCAAAGATCTCATGGGAGGGAAGGACTGAACGTTCACTTATGGATCTCCTTCGATGCTTATTGCTTCTTGTGATATCAAGTTAGGAGCCTGTTTCATAGATCACCATGCTTAACGTTCCCTTTATGATCATCCTCATCCACTGTTTTTGCTAAACACAAACTCCTTTCTTGCTGTTTTATCCTTCACAGTCCTCTTTATAAGGTTTTCTTTCCACAGTCAGTGGGAAAAACATGACTTCTGTGATTGGGACTGTTTAAACCATGACAAAGGTGTGGAAGCATCTCTGCCAAGTTGCCTTCAGCCACTACACCCCAAAAGAGCTGTCCCAAAACTATTCTTTTCCTTTAATTACTTCAAATGCCTGGAGACTAATGTAAACTAGCAGGCTAATAAATTACAGAAGTACAAAGAGCTTCTCTGGAGCTCTGAGTGGTAGAATATATGTACATCAGTCAGAAATCGTGGATTGATAATAAAGAAGAGTTCTGTGAAAACAGTCTGTTAAACAAGCTGATGCACTGGCCTTCCTGAAAACCACAACAAATCTGAAGTATGTCCTCAATAACACGAAAGACAAATCTGAACTTCCCAGGGAGCAAGGTATGCTATGTATTTATTCTGCTACTTTCATGATGGGAACTGGGAGAGAATATTGTATTTTAAAATAATAATTTCCCTAAAGTATACCAAAAGGGGGGAAAAAAAGTAATGGATTTTCCCATAATGAAAGAAAATTGAAACTGAGATCCACATACAGTTATAAATGGGAAAAAGTTAATAATGAATGGGGATTGTTCATAATTCTTTAACAAATTTCATTTATTTATATATTCAGCCTAAAATACAGTGAAGCTAAGAATGTGTGGCACTCTTTTGATTGCTCCTATTTAAATTAGGAAGAGACAAGAGTGTTTAGTATATATGTATAGATACTCAGATATTCAATTGTATAGCTTTTTTTTTTATTTTGCAGGAGCTTATTCTGCAAAGGGATTTGTGCAAACAATCACAATTTTGTGAGTACAGATTTGAGGATTTGCTTGTAAAAGAACAAAAATAAAAAGAAGCTGCTCTTTTTAACATTAATCTTTCCAAGTACCTTTGGACACATTCTGAAGTGGAAAAAACATTCTTACAGATTGTCTTTTTTTCCTTCTTGTTTAAAAAAAAAACAGCCTGAAAACTTTTTTTTTTTTTAAGCCCATTTTTAAAAAAAACCCAAAGCAAATAATATTCCTCAATATATAAATATTCATTGATGAGTATTTAGAGTCATTGGTATTTATCCAATTACAATTTTATGAATAAAATATTCAAATTAGGAAGCTTGGTCACCCCTTGTCCTCAGATTTCAGCAAGACTCAGTGGAGATGGACGCATCAGTTCACACAGAACTTGTGGCAGGTCATGGCCCAAAGGGGAGAGAACTGTGATACAAGTGCATGTAGTTAAGCTCTACAACCAAGGTGTTGATAGTAGCATGATCACTGCTTCAGATGCTAAGACTGCATCTTGGAAGGAAAACATCTGATTCTGCACCTATTTTACTGTTGAACTTTTTCCCTAAAACCAAACTTCTAGTATCTAGAACAACCAGCTACAACTGTTTTAAGAAGATCAGGTAAACTCAAGGGCTCTGTAAGTGTTAGGAGCATTCACTCAGACAAGAAAGTGAGAGCAAGTTGTAAGGGAGTTTGGGTTTTATTTCTTTACAATATCATCTCATGACATGAAGCAGGTTTTCCAGATCCAAGAGACCATAATCAATATAACTGCTGCCAGGGATTCCTGTATGAGGTAGGTATTGACTGTGCTTTCTTTCTGATTAAGTGGTGGTGGAATTATGAAAAGATTTATATATATTGACACCAGTATTGGCCCCGAGGAGAACTGCTTTTCCTCAACTAACATGGGAGATCACCACACTCAGAACTGCTGTCACACAGATTTGAGAACACAGTTCAGCTACTCCTACGAAAAAGCCCAGCTAACTTGTACCTTTCATTACTAAAAAGTGGCTGAAGATCACTTTGTCTTCAGGCATCTTTCCTTCATAGAGAGCAGTTTTACTAACAGGATGACCTTTTCAAATGATGATATTTATCCACCATTTCATTCAGTGTATTTCAGGGCCGTGGTTGTTCTTTGCAGACAAACACAAACAGGCATAGTTGAGATTCACTGAAGGATTTAGATGGAATACAGAGTCCTGGAAGAAACACTGTGGCTCCCTGTTAAAAACACAGGAACAGACCAATGCCATAGGTTGGAAGCAGAGCATCCACCCCCACTGAATAAGCCAATTGTAAATATTAAGGGTGAGTCTTACACCACTGCTGCCTCTTCTGTACTATGGCCAGCCATGGTATGGATGATGGGGATTCAATACTTCAGCCTGAGACAGTTCAGACCCAGCTTTTTCACCCTGCAGGATGGCGTATGGGACAGCAGGCTGTCCCCATGTGGGACACTCCTTTCACTCCTTCCCTTTCCACTGGATCTTCCCAGCAGAAAATGTAAGGTCCCTTGGGTCAACATGGGAGCATACAAGAGGGAACTTGGCAAAGGGGCTTAGTGATTAGGAAGTGAAGAAAGAGTGCTGCATTAAACAGAAGATGTGTAAGACAGTCGCTTGTATAATGTAAACTGTTCTGAGAGGATCTCCATTCCCCCCTCTAGACAAGTGAGTTACCTAGCTACCAAACCACACTATCTTGCAGCAAGTACATTCCTACAGGTTCAGAGGAGCCTGGTCTGATGGCTGTGTACAAGGTGCAGTCTGGCAATGCCTTCTAGATCTGATCCCACAGGGGACTTAGATGAAGTAATGTTAGCTGTGCCTAGGGGTAGGCTGCAATATGGTCTGACTGGGTACATGGAGAGTAGATCTAGGCACCTGGAGAGCCTCAGTCAGGGCAGTATCCAGGAAGTTTATTTCTTAATTGCATGGTGTCTGTTTGGGATGACAATTTGTTTTTCAGGCGCCTTAAATTCCCCTCCCACCCTGTTCCAAGCACTGTTGTGGAATCTAATCCCAAGACATAATGAGTCTCAAGGTTTCAGCAAGCTGAGACTCAGAGATGCCTGCCACTACCATCCAGAAGCTTTTGCTTAGTATTTCTAATTGCATTCCCAACTGTGCAGTCATGAGACAGAGCAGGGGATTCAGATGTGCTCTTCAGCCACCAGGGACACACTTGAGTGAATTACTAATCTCCCCAGACACCTGGAATGCAGATAATGACTTTTGTATGTACAGCCTGATCATCCACCTGGGTAAATCGGACCATTTCTCACTCTGCTGTGGCAGGATTTTGAAGCCACTATTCTGAAACTACCCTCTTGGTATTGGCATGGCTAGATCCTCCAGAGCACTCACAGCTGTGCTGCCTTTTAACAGCTATTCCTTCGAAAAGGGGTAAATGATGAATTCAGTAACACTAGGTTAAGCTGATAAAGCGCACAGGCATAAATGGCAGTCCAGAATGATTCTTCAAAGCAGCAGCTGACTTATAATTCATGATAAAAAGCCTTATGGCTTGGCTGCATCAGGTTTCTAATTGTGGTTTTGGCCTACTCTTCCAGCTATGGGCCAGCATTACTACTTAAGCTGGGACATCCAGCTCTCAGTAAAAGGAGCACTTCAACAACATGAACATATACATCAGATAAGAAACAGCATGTTCTAGGGATGGCAGGATCCTGCCCTCCTCTCTCCATGATTGCCATTGTCTTTGCTGGGAGCTCCCCCTGCCTCCCACAGCAGCCCAGTGGTCTGCTGGGATTTGCTCCCAGCTGTGCAAGAAGCATACCTGCAGCACGATATGCTGTCCTCAAACAGTACCACTGAGTCCTGCAGATATTGTAATCTTGTGTTTATAAAGAAGAAAATTCTGGGGATGGCTAAAGCCACCTCCAGCAAGCATACAGTACTAGAAAGGGATGTCCTGGAAGTCCCTTTTTCGGTGTGCAACTGTTAAGTCTGGATGAAGGTAGAGGCACAGAAAACAGCAGGACAAAGAGGGGAAAAATGCAGGCTGAGAAAGTTGTGTGTAAAAGTCTCCACAAAGTGCTAAGCTTCAAAGGTTCTTGAATCTGAAGGAACTGATAAGATCACAATACCAAGAAACTGATGAATCTGCAGAAGGCCACCAACACCGTTAGTGTCAACAGTGACTTGTATAACTTGCATTCACAAGGGCAATGGCTTCTGTATGCGGACAAAGTCTACGGGATGATGTACATGTCTCATAGAACAAAGAAACCCCTGAAAGGCTTTCCAAAATCTGACTTTGAATCCACTGGTATAGCAGTCCAGCCCTCCACTTCCAAACATACAGCTGGAGGTGGTCTCCCAGCTCTTGCTCCAGCTGAGCAACAACAAAGTACATATGAGGGAATAAGATCCCCTCCATCCCCTCTCAGTGAAAAGGGAGTTTTCAACACAGAGAATGAGTTGTCCAAACTTTTACATTTGCTCAGAAAATAGAATGATAAGGACTGGTCACAGTTCTTATAGCTCCACTTACACATGGTAAAAGACCATATGTGGTGCCAACATCTCCTCTTTAACTTTCAAAAAATTTGTCAGCCTGTAACTTTATCACTCCATCACAAATGAACAATTATGCAGCTGAGGCTGTGGACAGTCTCCTTTGCTTTGAAGAGACAAACCTTACAGCTTTGTATTTCTTGTGCATGCTTTGTTTCTTATTGCTTATGTGTTCTTTGACAAGGTGAGAAGATTTTGTGGTTACAAGTCACGTATATGAGAGCAAGGGAGAGGCAAAATCAGTAATATTGTGCTTTCCTTATATCTCAAGGAACTTAATTTCCTCTAAAGCTCAGGCAAGACCCAGGGGTGAAAATTAATGAGACAAGATTAATAAGTAACCTTAATAAGCATTTTACATTTACCTTTCAAGTAGCCATTAAAACAATTCACACAAAAGTGTCTTTTAGACTTCCCTTAAAATAGCCAGTTTTCCTCTGCTCTACTCCTAGCCCTGGTGCTGTCTCTGTTCTTTGAAATTATGTTTACAAACTTGTTCAAGGAGGAAACATGGTCCATTCTAGTGTTGCCTTTGTCTATATCTGACAAATACAAGGTCCTTTTATTTGTCAGGTATAAACCAACAACTGACAAAGCTGCCCAGACCTTCTACAGGTCTTCTACTCTGTATAAATGACCTGAAACTAAAGAGTGTTTTCTTTGGCTTCCTTTTTCTAAAAGATCTTACGCTAGCTTTTCTTTTCAAGTGTGTTTTGAAGAAGAGGTCATCTTCAGGGAATTCTGTATGAGCTTATTTTATCTTTGTTTATCAGATGTTTTCTATAAGAAACTGCTAATTAATTGTTAATTGGTAAAAATTAAACAGGCTGCCAGAATTCCCTGAAGCAGCAAGCAGCAGCTGAAGCCAGTGCTTTGGGAAAGAAGCTTTTCCAGGGACTGTTAGTCTAATGAATACATTGACACAACAGGTCAATTGCCTCTTCTTGTGTGGGGTTTTGTACCTTCTTCCTCTAACACTGTGTTAAGAATAGGGGCACCTCCCTATTATTAACCCCTGATGTTGCTATTCTACTCAACTCAAGTAGCTTGCTGCTGAGGAACTCAGAATTTAGGTGAAAGATAAAACGTTGGTATGATTTGTTTTGATGCTATCATTTTGATTGTTTGGTTCCATTGACCAAATGGGGCCAGTGGCAGCCAGTCAAATATTTCAGTAGCTGATTTCTACCCTGTGGCAAAAGACCTTCCACAGGCACAAAGTTCGCCTATTAATAAAAGTACATTTTTTTGTTGAGCCTCTTTCCCTCTCCCGTAGAATATAACAACATGAAGCCACTCCTGTAAGTCAGGCTACAGAGGGACCGAAATTTTTCCAGGAAGAGCTGTTCATTAGGTGGAGAAACATCTGCCAGGTAGGATCATGGGCTCAGCCTTTTAATTTTGACTTAATAGGAATGAAATCAGTGCCATACTAAATTGTCCCAGGATCATCAGCTATCCTGGAAATAAATCCTGCCTCTGACTAAGTGTCCATTTTCTGTCTTAAAGAGGTTTTTTTATTTTTAGGGTAACCATGGGAAGCCACTGCTTTGATACAATTTTCATGGGCGTTTTATCAGCCACATCAACATTCAGATTAAAATGCCAGAAAGACCTAGGCATGTGATAAAACCATGTAGGTACTTTGTGAATAAAGGTGCAATTATACATGTTTAAGTATTCACTGGATCAGGACCAAAGCAAGAATCTATTTACTTCCATATTTTAAAATGAAAGTGGAGAACTGAATGAATGATAAGACATAAAACTTACTCGGAGGTGTACAAACGAATTTTTTCTGATTTGGTAACCAGGCAAAAGAATAATTCCTGAAGATCAGACCTGAAAATAAATTTCTACACTTTCATTCCTGAAATGAAAAGGTAAACTTTCTCCTTCATATTTTTGCTTCTTTTTTTATCTTTCAAAGATAGGCAAATTGCTTGTCAAAATGTCACATCAAAAGAAAAAAAAAAAAAGTCATTTTTAATTAAGTGTTAGAAAAAAATCCTTAGTTTCTTTTTAAAGCTATTTTTCTTGTGGTGAAAGATCAAAACATAGCATGAATTTACGAATCATTTTCATAAACCTGTATCTACATTAATTTTGAAAAAAAAGGTACTTGAATGCAATTTTTACTTCTATATCCAACTTTATTTTAAACCTACCCAATACTTCTGACTGCTAGTTCCTTTTTTCAGTTATATAACTTTGCTAGAATTTAAGCACTTTAACTGAAATTCTCTTTTTAAGCATCTACCAGAGACTGAATATTCTAGTTTAATTTCTGACAACATACTGTACCCTGTTATTAAGATGCAGGTTGGTGTAAAGTGCACTGTCCTGATAACCCCGAAATGATGGCATTTTGGTTTAGGTTTGTTTTTTGTTTGCTTTTCTTGTTTTGGAGCAGGTAATTGAAACATGGAAAAGAATGCTCTGTCAGCACTCACATATTTTGTATAGACTAGGTACTTACTCAGGTTTGCCAGAGAGATGTCCCTGGAGGAAAGATAAATAAGTGAATAAAGCTGAGCAAGACCTTCCTTAGGGGAGCACACTACCAGATGCATTTTGTTTGGATGCAGAATTAAGGCAGGCTTTTCTGCCCTCATTCACCCATCAATTTCAGCATCCAAAGCTCAGCTAGAGCAGAATTGCCTAATAAGAGAGAGGGCAAAAACCAGAGCTGAGAAAGGGTGGGTAGAGGAAATAGATATGGCTGTGTAGTTTCAGCAAGTTTACCTTTAGTTGGGAGAAAACACACAGTTCCTCAGGCTCATCAATTCATCCTGCTTGCAAGCTTCTGTGTAACTTGTTCACAGACTACCTCTTTCCCTCCCTAGGGCTGGTCCTCAGGCAGGATGATAATGCATTACTGAGGATTCATTAGCTCGAGCAGTGGTCAGTCACAAAGTTCCTGCTGGGACTAATATTCCTCAATAGAATGAAATTTCAGGATTTTCTTCAGTTTGCTCCAACAAACAAGCAAAAAATGACATGCCCACATCCTGTGACTCCTTTTATGTTAAACAGCTACTGTGGTTTTGTTCTTTGGGGTTTTTTTAATAGTGAGAAAGAGTATTTAAAAAGCATAGAGAAAAGTGACAAACCCAACAATTTTGTAAATGGCATTATGCATAGTCATTCTCTCAGGACTCTTACCTTGTGAGGCCTCTGGTGGAGCTGGTTTGGGAATGAATCAGGGTCCATTTGAATAAATCTTGCTTAATTTGTTCTAGAAAATGAACAATAAGCTAAGGAGAGGTATCAATAAGCTAAGAAAAGGTATTAAAAGAAGAAGTGTCACCATATGACAGGGAATGTTGTACCAGAAAACTGGACCTTATTTCTAATTTTCCGCCAAGGTTCTGTGTGGCCCTGAACAGATCAGGTAAACCAAAGTTTTCACAGGCAGTCTCTGTGCTACCCATTTTCCAGCTGACTTGGGACCTCTGATTTATAAAAGCACAGAGAAATCACAGCTGCAGCTGAAGTCTCTGCAATTTGTATTTTGAACACATATATTTCTAAATAACATAAAGGTCTCTTGAAATTCAGCCTCTATTGCTTCAAACAGGACATTCAAATTAATAAATATTTATCTTTAATCTCTATATGCCTAAATTCTCCCTTTTTATATTGGGAATAATAGCATCTGTTCCTATCCTCCCTGCCAACACACACACAAAAGCAAAGGAATTATCCTGCTGTGAGAACAGGGCTCCAATTACATCTGTAAAATGTAAGACATATGTTACACATGCAGAGTTTCTGGCCCTCCCTGTCTTAAAGGGTATGATTGCAGTTATTCAGGATAGCAATTTGGAAAAGTTGAAGACAAGTTCAGTTCTTCAGGCTGTAGGGGTGATTCTTCTGGCAGGTCCTGGATGTGACTGTTTAAATTAGGGCATATCTATTGACTTCAATAGACCTGGGTTCAGAGAAGGGAAGTTTCTTTCTAAAGCTTCTGCATTCTTATTTACTAACATGGGTCAATGGATTTGTGTTGGATACACACTTGTAATCAAATGTTTGATTCTCTGTGATCTAGCTGGAGTTTGCTGCAATGATGCAAGAAGGCTTTTTAAGCTGCCTCTGGAGAGCACTTGATGTAATGTCTCATTTCATTACCTTCTGTTAGGAACCCACGTGCTGCCACAATAGTCATGTAACAAAGGAGAAAACAAGTCATTCTGCTGTTCTTACCAAACTCGTGTGGCACTTCACTCTGAGGATCTAATTATTTCAGAGTAAAAATAGGGGACTAAGTAAAACTCTAAAGAAATATTTTACCTGTTTTAGAAGAGAATGATTTCATGTCCATTTTGTTTAATGAGCATACTTCATAAAAATGGGTTTGAAATGCTTTATCGACTACACTGGAGGTCACTATCACTAGTTAAACAGAGCAGGCATTTTGGTAACAGCCATGTGATGAGCAACATGTGTCTTCAGAAAGCTGAAGCTAGTCAAGAGGATTAAAGTTTTACAGAAGTTGCCTGCCATGCAACTTTACAGAAGTTGCATGATAGCTCTCTGCTTTAGCCTACTTGCAGGTCAGGGAGTTACATGATTCATCCTCATTCTTCCAATACCTCTACTTTGTATAATAGCCACTGAGTCACTCTGTGACGTTCAGTTAATACCTAATGGCTTGTCTTACTCCCTGCAGCAGTGTTCAAGCAGTGTTGAGGGCAAGGAAGGAAGGGACCACATCGCTTCAGTCAGCACAAATTGAGAAAGGAAATTTTGTTGCCATCCACCAAATGAAGAGAAGAAAGAATTACACATACAGCTGGAAGTAAAAGAGAAAAACATGTGCTCTGTTTCAATACAGGCTCCAGTACTGGGGATATAAAAGATATATTTTCCTTCCTCTGAAGCAAAATGGTTGGCTCTTCATATTAGGTTTATCTCCACAAAGATTTTGCAAAGCCTTGTAGGCTTTTTGCAAAACTCAAATAATAATGGTGCAGATCTAGGATCATTTTAGCTGTATTATTAAAGCTTGAGTAATTTTGCCTGTACAAAAGGCTACATTTTTGTCTTAACTCTGTAATAAACAAAAGCTCACTTCTGTAAGATCAGATTTACTTGGTAACTGAGTGCTATTTTTACCTGAAGTACATAATACAGAAAGGATTCTAACTTACCTTACGTTTGCCATCCCTCTGATAAATATCCGTGTTTGATAAGGAGATCATGGTGGTCTCGTACAATGAATAAGTGGTGTTTGACACATTAGAGACATGCAGATCTACCTGTACACTTGTATTCACATGCCTGTTTTTGTACTTGGGTTTTAATCCTCAACTACCCATATTGCCTATATGATTGTGTTCGTTTTATGTCTTTTTTGACATGAAGTAAGAGCTTCCTTTGATAAGGGCCTTCAAGTGCAGAAAAAAAAATACAATCTAAAGCCTTTTCTTTGCTTGCACTATGGATGGTGTTGTTTCAGTTACTTGCTTCTTGTTCTCCAGGTCCGTGGTCGGGTCGTGGTGCCCTTCTCACTTCATTGTGGCCTTTCTTGTGCAGAGTCCCAGTGGGGCTCTGAAGTGTCTTCTCCAGGGACTATATGCACTGCAGGGAGAGCACAGGCCAGTATAACCTCCTGGTATGAATAAATGCACACCCCTCAGAAGCAGGACTTCTTGGGGCAGGAGGAAAGAGGGTTAGAGGGTTGCTTCCTTGTGTCATCCAGGTGGTGATTTATACCAAGTTCTTTTCTAGCATAAACAGATGCAGAGAATTAGAAGACTTGGCTATAGCAGGTCATTCTCCTATAGCATTTTATTTTTCCAATAAATAATTGCTGTGATCTAAGGTTAGAGTCATTCATACCCAGGTTTGATCACCTTGGTCTAAGTAGCTAGATGGAAGCATTTAAAAGGTGATGCCATTATAGAAATGGCAGATTTGCAAAATCTTCAAAGGATTCACAAGATGCAGAAATTTCACTCAGCTTTGCTTATGTTGCCCACTGTAAATAATCAGTGTTGATGTTAACTTTTGGACCAGATATCATGTTTGGATCCACTGGACTGGGACCATCTGTGTTTTCTGTTAGTAAAACACCTGCTTTTCGCTGCAAGTTTGTAAAAGCACAGTCTTCAACACCATGATGTGGGTCCTTGTTTCATGGACCTCCTTGGAACAGACTGTGTTTAGGATATTTAATAGGCTATAGATTTTATCCTAATGTTTGATGTCTTGTTTACAATAAATTCATGACTATCAAAGCACTTAGTGAAAACATGTTCAGATTTTCTGCTTTTATAACTTGAGACATTGTTTTTCCATATGCTCGAGATGGGCTGCGTGTGCTCCCTTTCCTATGTGACTGGCAATTTTACAGTGCACAGAGCTGCTAATAAAAAAGGTTATTGTTGACAGTTCAGTGACAATATAAGGTTCTTACAGCATTTAAACATGTAAAGATATTTAATGTGGTTTTAATTAGTATTTTAGTACTTAAATTGTAATAGGATTTTTAAAAAATGCATTATGTTGTAAAGCAAGCTGGAATAATGAGCTTTAACTGTGGATGTTAGAAGATTCATCAGTGCTGCTGTGCAGCTAGTGGCTAGTTAGAAGTACTGCTAAGAAATTTGTGTAGCAAAAAAAAACCAACAGCAAGAACGAAATGTAAAATAATCCATTAGCAGTAAAAAATATCTGGTAAATACAATCCTGCAGTACTACCAGAAGCAATGGACAAAGTCGGGTCTAAAACTTAGATTGGCAAGATGGCATGGGCTACATCCCCATAACTACACACAGACAATCAAACCTGACATCAGAATTTTGTCTTGCTAATATATCTAGCCATTAAAGAAAAAGACCAATGCTCTTGATTTGACCTTTTGTAGTTCTCCACATGATGTCAGCACTTTTAAACCGTTCATGGCTAGCATCACCATTCTGCTACTGTACCATTCTTCATCCACCCAGCACATGTGTCTGGCCCTGCCTGCCCCAGCCCTACATCACACTTGGAGGTCATCTCCAAGGGCAGCCAAGACTCTGCAGCTGGGACACACAGCTGGAGCGAGTTTCCTCCTGGCTTTTGTCCTAGTCTGTTGCTTCATAATTCAGGTTGTAGTACCATGTTTTCTGGGCATCCACATACCTTTCTGCTTCAGATTGATGGTATATTTCATGTAAGCTGTTACTTGCTTTCTGTCAAGATGGTTGTAAAGTGAGAGACATGGTGGAATCCTGCATCCATCATTTTTCATCCTGGTGGAATCCAGGCCCATCATTTTTTTTTCCAGCAAAATATCTGTCTTTGTCATAAATCTCAGCACTCACATTCCATATTTAATCTAATGACACATAAATAGGCATCATAAGTGGCATAGCAGATAAGTGTATCTTTGAAAAAAGACAGATGCTCTGAGAAGTAGATAAGGGACATATTTAAAGGACTCAGTAGTTAGAAGCAAAGATCTCAGATATCTCTAAGTTAAATAACAAAATGTAAAGGAGCAAACCAGGTATAAATCAGTGGGTGGCTCATCAGAGAGTGGAAATTTTTCCATAGGTAATTTTTGTTGCCTAAGCCTGACAACATGACATGAGACAACTTCTTTTGTGTAGCCTGGAAATGTGGAAAACCTCATTTAGAAATGGAAATCATAACCATTTTTTTAAAAAGGGTGTAAAACAAAACATTGAAGTTTTGAAATTTGTTTACGTTTTATCCAAAAATGTTTAACTGTATTCTTCTTAGATTCCTGAATAGTTTTTCTGAAGCCAGAACAATGATTTAGATTTTATGATTTTTAAAACAAACACAGTATTTATACACCTAAGTATGTGAAAATTCTAAAGATACTGACACCTCAACTGTAGAATGTTTTACAATGCTATAAAATTAGAGAAAATTTAAAAATTAGTGGAAGAGGAGAAGAGTAATCCAGTTCACTTTTGTGTCAACTTTGACAGTAGAAGCACCAGTAACAAAGTACTGCAGAGTGAGTATGCTAGTGGAGAGCTGGTGCATGGCAGAAGAATTGGTATTTGCTGCCCATTTTTTTCTTTATACAGTCCTTATAATGACATTCCCTTGCACTGTCTTCTGTAAGAAGGGTATGACTTTGAGATCAGCATCTCAATGACAATTCTGCGTTTCTGAACTTTCAGTACAGATGTAATTAAATTTTGTATTAGTTCTATCAGGTAACACAAATTCCATAATGCTTTGGAAAATACACTCTAAAATGAATTTACTTATTTCTAAGCAATGCCCATACAGTTTATTTTAAGTATTATTTGGACCTCCTTTTATTGCAGTTATTCACAGAGATGTATATTTATGCTGTGTTGCCTCATGGCTAGAAGCAGAAATGCAGGCCTAAAATGTAAAAGTGAAATATATTGCTGTGGGTAGTTTTTAAAAGACAGTTATTTTTATTCACCATCTGTCATATTGCTTCACAGCCAATATCCAGCAGTGAATTTTATAACTGTTTTGGGATTAATAGAGTATTAAAAAGCCAATGAACATTTTCACAGTTGTTTAACATGTTGCTTTATTTCTCCTTTTGCATTAGAATTACCATCATGCAGCACTCACTATTAGTAATAAGCGTAATAAGCATAATAAGTGTGCTGGGTGCAGCACACATTGCTATTAATAACAATAATAACAACATAGTACCTCACAGACTTCTGAAAGAATGAAACAAAGCTGGTTCAGCTAAAACTTCACACATTTTTTGATCTCCTGAGGCTCTCACAGAGCAGTATGTGGCTCCTTGGGAGCCAAAGAAAGCCAACAGTACTTCTTGTACAAACAGTTCAGCTCCAGGTCCGTTCCCTGCCCTGCCTCTCCAATCGCAGCCAGCAGTAAACTGTTACCTGGCAGGTTATCTGAATTTGAGCACCTTTATCCGTTGAATATCTTCCAGCACTCCTCAGCACAAATTTGCTGCTTATTCATAGCATTCTGGATTTGTTGATTAATAAAAAGGAAATGCAAAATCCTGGTAGGTGATGCACACAAAATTGGTACAACAGCAAATAATGATGTAGTATTTTATCAAAACCTTGCCATTAAGAGATGATATCCCGAAGAAATACAAAAGACTGATTTTCCAGCCCAAACCATTCTATTATTCTATGCATTACACATTACAAATTTTTCCCCACCCTCTTTCCATAATGCCCTCAATTTCCACATTTTATTTCTGAGGCTCAACAGTCAAATGAAACGTTTCTGTCTTCAGTTGCCCCATATGCTTTACCCAGCAGGAGTACCTGGTAAGATACCTCAGTGTTACTGTGGCAGGTGCAGCCCCCCTGCTCTGTCAGACAAAGGGACAAAGCAAACAGGTGAATGATGGAACTGGCTGGTAATAGTTTCATGTGGCTTGACAGCTTTGTGGGCTGTGGCTCATCTTGTATGGCCTTGGTCCTTATAGATAAGAGAAACTAACTCTGAGCAAAAGGAGCTTCCAGAGATAAAGAAGAGCTCCCAGAGAAAAACTGGATCGTACTAGTTCTGTGATTAGCAGCTTGTGACATGTCAGCATTTTGAAACAAAGGTGAAAAGTACGCTGCGAGGAAGACTGTGGGCCTTCCTCCAGAAGACCCCAGCCCAGGACCACCAGACAGCAGTGCACAAGTGCCAATGGGAGGAGACCTATGATAATGAGTTCCTGGACGTGATTATAATAATCCAGCCTCATCCTTGGAAATATAACTCTGTTGAATATGTATGGTTTAGTGTCATAAATACCTGCTTGCTTGATACCTTGGTGTGCAAGCTAGGAGGAGCGATCCCCATTGCACCCGGCGCCGCAAAAAACATACCTGCTTTATAACCTTTCACGGATTGTAGAGTTTGATTCCTCACGTCACAGGGTGCGCTGGAGCAGTTTGACACCTCAGCCATTAAGCTGCACCTCCCAGTGCTTAATTGGCACCTCAGGGTCTGGACACCTTAGTAAACAGGCTCAGGGTCTGACCATGCTGCACCCTCGAGTAGGGTATAACTGGGGTCCTACCTAAGAGCCAGAGGAGCTGGATCTTCTCAGAGCAGCGGGCCTGGCAGTCGGACCCTCCCCTTGGACACGCCATCCAAGGACACCTCCATGGATTGAGGGAGTCTCCATGGATGGAGTGAGCCTCGACCCCCCCTGGGTGAGTGGCATCTCGGGCACTCTGGGGTGGGAGGTTTCCCCTTGATGAGTGAGCGTGTGCCCGTTTCGGGTCCTCTTTCTTTACGGTTTAGGACTCAGTTGTGCAGTGGTTAATTCCCAACAGACAGCTGAACTTGTGTTTGGTCAGAGGGAGCGCTGGGCACCTTTGCTTGCAATAAACCCCGTTTTGGATAGCGGCTGCTGTTGGGTGTGTGGGTGCCTCTGTCACATTTATTGGCATAGGCGGCAGGATGTCGCTAGAGGAATTGCTGCTGAGGTACAGCTGAGCGCCTTCTCCCTCAGATGTAAAATGGACGAGGGAGGAGTGGTCTGACCCCAATGAGGTCATGGCGAAGCTGGGACAAGCCCCTGTCAGGTTTTGGAGTGGCACGGATCAAAGGGCCACTTGCGCCATCTTGGGTGCAGGTTTGATGCAGGCGCTTGAGCTCCGGGCTGTTTGAATCCAAAGCGGGGTGCTTGTAGAGAGAATTGAGAACAGGAGTGGATGTGTTTGTTCATTGAGCTGATGGTGGCACCGACAAAAGATTGCTCCAGGGCTGTCCAAATCCACAAGTTAATCGTGGGTGCAGACCCCGAGGATTCCGATGAAGACAGGTGAAGAGACCTTTATGAAGTTAGTCCTGGTGGAACTGAGGGAATGGAGGCAAAGGAGGTGCGCCCTGTTATTAAAACAGAGACGCAGAGGACCACATGGAGGGAACCTCCGCACCAGTGCCAGTACCACCTTGGGATCAGAGCTCAGTGAGCTCCAGCACAGTTTTTCTCGCAAGCCGGGTGAACCAGAAACGGAGTATTTGTGGGGAGCCTCTTTGGCTGGAGGATACTGCGGAGTGATGATGAGGCAGAGGGGTTTTGGGGTCCCGGCGTGTTTCTGAGTGACGGGCTGGCAGGCGAGCAGTTGATCACAGTGGCTTACTGAGCTGAGGTGCGCCCCCCAGGGCAGAGCCAGTGGTTACCCGGGTGGAAGCACTGTCGGAGCTGGCGCTGGAAGTACAACAGGCCGCCCGCATCCAGGCAATGTATGAGTGAGGGTGGTGCGGGACACTGAGACGGCGGCACCAGCGGACCCTGGCCACCTGCGACCGCTCGTTAGAAGGGCTGCCGGACATTTTAAAGACACACATCCAGGTTCTGAGAGAAAGGACTCGGGGGACCACAGAACGTCACCGGCAAAACGCTTGGAATCTGCCCGCGCGTGTGATGACCTGGGCAGAGTTACTCTCCAATACAGTGACAACATGATCCGGGCGGCGGCACCGGCGGCGGGAGCGGGAGGTCAGCCGCAAACCTCACCCCGAGGGCTGAACTCTCCCGAGGCAAACGAAGCCTAACTTGTGTTCCCGCAAGGAACGACCTGCGCCGAAACGGGACAGCGCAGGGGACAGCGGGCAGTGCTGCACCGAATGCCCACCGGACAGCTCCGGACATTGCTGAAATGGCTCCAGGGGAAAACGAGGGGCCCGGGAGAAGCACTGGCAGCACCCGCTCCTCAGCAGGACAGCGCGGTTAACCCTTTCGCGCCCAGGCGAGAGGAACCGAAGGGGTCAAAGGAGCTAGAAGCTGCAGGGTGGGATTCGAGCCGCCCACTCGGCATGTTGAATCCTTGCCAATGGAACCTTATACGCGCATTCACGTGGGTCTGGAGCGAGTAAGTTTTAAGAGTTCTTAATTGTAACAGGGGCCCAAATTAGTGTCCTAAGTAAGCGGATATCCGAGGAGCTGGGAATCAAGCCCTCAAGGAAATTCATAAACAGCATCGCAGTAACAGGTACAGCAGAAAAATGTTTCTTGGCTCAAACTGTTTTGCCTGCCTGGGTAAAAGCGGTAACAGCCGTGGAGGTGGCTCTAAGCCCTTACCAGGGGCGTACCTTGGGATTCCACGCGTTAGCAGGCGGTACCTGCCCAGGGGCCGCGGGGTGGAAGGGGCTCCCATCGGGACCCTGCAGCTCTCGCCTGCACTGCCGCAGGATGAAGTGCCCTGCGTTGCTCAACCCCGCCTGCCAGCCGCAGCTAAAGCCATTAGTGATCTGGAGGAGAGAAGGTAATTGGCCACATCCGCTCCCTTACAATTCTTCAGACTGGCCAGTTGGTAAACCTGATGGGCAAGTGGCGTTTAACAATTGATACGTTAGCAGCTACTGTCCCAAGTCTAACTTCAATAGTAACAGCAAAGGGCTGTGGTTCATGGATGTATCCCGCCCTATGGGATCCAAGTGGCAATAGAAAGCAGACAGAAGATGGGGAAAATAGTGCACAGGAGTCAGCGGAGAATGGTGCCACTAAAAATTTACATTTGATCCCTATGCAGCCTATAAGGGTGCCACAGAGTGGATATGCCAGTGGGAATCAAATCATTTGGAAACAGGTCATACAAAAGTCTGGAGACTGGCAGAGATTATTGGAAATAAGCAGATCCTGATCCTTAAAGGTGGAATGGGTAAAGGGTCATATGAAGAATGGAACTCCTGCTGCAAAATGAAACCAACAGGTAAATCAGCTTGCACAGATCAAGGTGGTAAAAACAGAAGGTGAAGATTGGCAAAGGTTGTCTGAGTGGCTCCACATAAAGCAAGGTCATTCAGGGAAAACAGCCCTCTCTTAATGTGCGTTGGTCTCAGGGATGGCCAGAGTCTATGAGAACATGCAAAGCAATTCTTACAGCTTGTCCATAGTGTTGAATAAGGCTTAAGGCTAACGACCCAAACCAAGCTCCAGCTTAGTGTATCAAACAAGACAAGGTTCTTTGGAGAACTTGGAAAATTGATTATGTTGGTCCATTGAAACCATCCCATGGAAAGAAATATATTTTGGCGGGAGTAGAAGTGGTTTCAGGTCTGACTATGGCTACAGCTACTAGCACTGCCACTGGTGTTCACGTAATTCAAGCCCGATGAAATGGTTTAGCATTCCACCTGCTCCTAGGTGTATTCAGAGTGATAATGGATCACATTTTGTGGCCACAGTGGTGCGAGAATGGGCCCAAGAGGAGGGTATCAAAATGGGAGTTTCATACACCTTATTACCCTCAAGGCAATGATGTAGTTGAATGAATCAATGGTCTAATTAAAAGATATGCTAATGTCTCACAGTACAACTAGGACATATGGGTACCACAGGAAGTCTTTATATCAACAACCACTGGGGAAACTATGGAAACCCCCAAATTTGAGCATTTTGCCCAACAGAAACAGCCATTGGCCCAATACAGGGTGACAAAAGAGACCAGTCCTTGCTATGGACACATGTGGGGCAGCCTGTAATAGTGAGGATACCCTCCATTGGCATTGTGCTTATGGCCCTGGCAAAACCCAGAGGCTTACATGCCTGGGAAGGCCTGGATGGGAATGGGGAACCCCACCATATTAGCTCTCCATGGATTGTCCCTGACTTCTAACTAGAAGTCTGTTTTCTAAACAGAGACCAGTCCTGTGTTTTCTTACAGGACAATGGAATCACCTTGGTGACTTCACTGGTGATGGACAGGACCTGGAGGACAATGTGGACTCCATCAAGTGATAGGGATTGGAATGACACTGTCAGTAACTCAGCGTGCACATCCTGGATATAAGAGTGCCACTTCAGGATCGGAGCAACAAGATGAAGAAAGTGGCAAAGGACTTAAAAGCAGTTCTTGCTAGACTGGGGACCAATTTCTTGAGGAAAGTGTTGGTATATTAGTTGTTTCTTTATGCTGATTGTGATTATGATGATTATTGTAATTGTATTATGCTAAGCCGCGTTAGATGTGTGATAGTGAAATCTGTGTTAATGGTATAGCATGGTTTCTCCCTTGAAATGTGCTTGAACATTGGAATGATGATCCACAATGAGCACTAAACCTCACTGAGACTGCACCCCCTTTAAACTTTGGAGGCAAGAGGTGATTGCACCACCGCTCCAAGGAAACCAGTCAGTTGGTGACTGTGGTCATGGGGTGGATTGTGGCAGGTGCAGCCCCCCCAACAGACAAACAGACAAAGCAAACAGGGTGCACTGGAGCAGTTTGACACCTTGGACAGAGCAGTTTGACACCTGGGCCAGCAGTTTTACACCTCGGACGTTAAGTTGCACCTCCCAGTGCTTAATTGGCACCTCAAGGTCTGGACACCTTAGTAAACAGGCTCAGGGTCTGCATTTATCTGAGCTTGTCCCCTCAACCAACCAATATGACCACACTGCACCCTCGACTAGGGTATAACTGGGGTCCTACCCAAGAGCCAGAGGAGCTGGATCTTCTCAGAGCAGCGGGCCTGGCAGTCGGACCCTCCCCTTGGACACGCCATCCAAGGACACCTCCATGGATTGAGGGAGTCTCCATGGATGGAGTGAGCCTCGACCCCCTCTGGGTGAGTGGCATCTCGGGCACTCTGGGGTGGGAGGTTTCCCCTTGGTGAGTGAGCGTGTGCCCGTTTCGGGTCCTCTTTCTTTAAGGTTTAGGACTCAGCTGTGTAGTGGTTAATTCCCAACAGACAGCTGAACTTGTGTTTGGTCAGAAGGAGTGCTGGGCACCTTTGCTTGCAATAAACCCCCATGAACGAAACAGCAGCTGCTGTTTATTTTGTCAGTGCCTCCATGACAGTCACATTAGCTTCAAAAATATTGTCAAGCCTTTGGAGTTGCCGTAATTTTGGGGGATTTGGAGAATAGCACTTTAAAATATTTTCAAGATATATTCAGAATTTGTGAGATTGATGATAGCAAACCATCTGAGATGAGAGGTATTTTGCTGAAAAATGGCCTGTGCACTGTTAGAACATACATCACTTTCCCCAATTAAAAGTGGACTTAATCAATTTGAGTTTTCTTTAACCTAGAAAGCCTTTATTTTTTTTATATCACTGTTATAAACACTAACCTTTAAAGTTGCAAAACTGTCTTTCATGGTACAGAGTAGTCTTGATAAACACAAGTCAAAAGAAAGGGATTTTTTCCTACAGTTACCCTCCATCATGTTTCTGAGCCATGTGAAAAATATGAAACTAGTGAGTGCTGGACTTTCCTCTGCTGATTTTAACAGAGAAATCAAGTAATAGCCTCTTTGTTGTTTGTTGTTTGGTTTTGTTTTGTTTTGTTTGTTGTTGTTTTGTTTTGGTTTTGTTTAGTGTTTTTTGTTTGTTTGTTTTGTGGGTGGTTTTGTTTGTTGGTTGGTTGGTTGTTTTGTGGAATTTTTTTGTTTTGATTTGGGTTTTTTGATGTGTGTATGTGTGCTTTCCAGCAGTTCATCAAGCAAAAATCAATTCTAAAAACCCGATACCTAGAAAAAAAAGACTTCATATTCTACCTGTAAGACTCTGTCCAAAGCTACTAGAGCATGATCTGTTGAAGGGGCTACATGGTTAACAATTGCAATATTGTATTTAAATGACTGAGAACTGGATGTCTACTCTACAGAAACTTCTGTAGAACAGAAATTTTTGTAGAACAGAAATTCCAGTGTTCCCAAAATTGCAAAGTCCATAAAATCATGAATGGCACAGGGAGAAAGTGAATCAGGAACTGTTAATTTCCTGTCTTTGGGGCAAGAAAGAAAACCAGAGACAGACAGATTCAAAACACACTTCCAAAAGCTTGGGATGTTGATGGTCTAGCTGCAGAGTGCTGTGATGCTAGAAGTTTAACATGGTCTCCAGGAAGGCTGGACAAGTCTAGGAAAAAGCAGCCCATTAAGGGTAACCGAATACACAGAAACCACACTGGGTTTGTAAAACCTGAGACCTGTGACCGTGCTTGGCCTAGTGAACACACTTAGCTTGCCTGCATCGGTATTTTCCTTCAGTCACTTGCTCTGGGACACAGAGAGAGGATATTGAGCTTCACAGACTTTCAATCTGATCTGCTCTGACTTTCTGTTCTTATCAAATTGCTATTAAAATGCTGACATTGCAAAGCTTTCAATAAGCTAAACTTTGGTATGATGTCTCATACAGAGAAGTCTTATTTTATATATATATATATCTACATGTCATATACAGGTTAGGTTATCTTTTATAGTCAAACAGCATCTATACAGGTAAATAATATTAATTTCTAAAAATGCTGTAGGAACACAAAAGCATTTTATTTTGTTAGTTTTAAGGACCTTCCATTAATTTTACCTAGACTTACGTTCAAATGCATTAGATTGTGTACCCATACCATTAGGTATAATGATAAAATTTTTAATATAGCAATAAAGTAAAAACAAATGGATCAAGATCCCAAAGTGGAAATTAAAACTTCCAACTATTATTTCAAGCCCTTTCATTATAACTAGTTTATTTGCAAAATACATTGAAATTTCTATAAAACTGTATGTTCTGTCAGAATGATTTAGTGTTGATGTGCTTTGTATCACCCGTATTATCAGGCGTTTTTGAAGGTGTTAAAACTGACTGAGCTTGGTGCCTACCACTTGTGTCCCACTTGGAAGTGCTCTTAATTTTTTTTTGTGAGAGAGGGGCAAGAGCTTTTTCAGGTTATGATCAGTGCAGGAGACTAATTTAAGTGTTCTGAATTGCATCGTAGATCCTCTCCATCATCTGTTGGCTATAAAGAGAGATTAGTCTCCTAAACTTTGGCACATGAATTAAGTGTTTCAGGTGAATATCTCCTTTTGCTGTTTTCTCAAATTGCTTTTATGTTCCACGTGCTAAATTGCTACAGGCTCTGCTAGTCTGTAAATGATTATAATCGGGTTTACTGATACAAGGGTCCATAAATCCTCCAGAGCAGGACTTTTCCAACTGCACTTGTTCAACTCCTATTACAATCAGTCTTGATTCTTGCCTTGAATTTTTAGGCACTGTAACAATACAGGAAATAGCAGTAATAGCCTTTGGCCACTGCCTGCAGATACTGAACTGAGGATGCAAGGCTCTGCAGGTGGGAAGTACTAAAATACCTTCATTTTCCTAGGATAGCAGTGATGAGCTGTTGAGCTCGTGTGTTCCCAGCCCAGAAAGGCACAGAAAAAGCCCATACAAACATGGGAACAGTCACCAGAAAACAGTATGGCTGAAAGACCTCATCCAATTTCTGTTCTCCACTAAAATTACCATGGCTGCTGGGATCTGGGGTGCTATAGCAGTTCTCCAGCATGATGCTGAGTGAAAAGACATTCACACGTGTTTACTTCGTTACTTGAAAAAGTCTTTAGTGATGATTATTTTTCATTAAGGCTGTTGCAACATCTGCTTGCAATTCTGTTCATTTAAATGTAGCCTGCAGATAAGAGCCTCTGGCTTTCCTTGCCAGTTATGAAAAGAAGAAGTAATACGCACAGTGACACTTCTGGTGGGATTAGCCAGAACAACTGGCCCCTGTTTCAAACCAGGCAATCGGCAGCTTCTTCTATGACTCTTTCTAGATCAGCAGAGGAAGCTCACCAGCAAAGCTGAGACTTTTAGCTACGTAACAGAGCCAAAAAAAGATCTGAAAAAATTTCATGTTTTAAGAGAACCCTAAAGATTTTTTCCCAAGAAATAGGATAGGAAAGGGCTCTGTTTTTCTCCAGGTTGTAGCCTACCAGCACATCTTCAGGCACTTAGAATACCTCTTTACGCTTGTAGGAAGAAAAGATTTCTTTTACTTTTTATTGTCTGAGCAGAGCTTTGCTTTTTAGCAGCTTCAGGCTGAGAGTAACTTTACACGCATCTACAGGAAGGCAGAAAACTTGCAAGATCAGTGCCGTAACTCTCCTTTTCATCACTCAGTGTGTTACATAGCAGTTTTACTTTGTGCCTCTGAAAATGGTAGCTACTGGCTGTTAGCAGAAAGGTCAATCTCTGCATTGACTTGTTTTGTCCAGAGTATCATGACTTCTTGGAAGAACAGCTTAGATTTTTTCTCTTTTTTCTTGGGCTGTGTGTTTCACATAGTAAGACAGACAAGAACATCATGTCTATGGAGCACAGAATGATGTGATTCCTTTCTCTGGGAGTCCCCAGCCCAACATGCAGAGAGGGAAAGCAGCACTGGCTACTTTATGGAAGTGGGAAGGCACTAGCCTGGCACTATGTGGAAAATTCCTAACGCCTGAGGTGGTTACAGGTCACTCAAGGATGCTACAGTAGTGAGCTTGATGATACCTTAATGCTTTATCCCCCTGCAGCTGCCAGAAAAAACTGAGCATCTCTGGAGGTCCTCTTTCTAATTAAAACCTCAGTCCAGCTCCATTTTTTTTCTTTAAAGAGAAACTTGAAAGACTTTTCAAACTCTATTTCATCCCATAGAAAGAAGTCTTTGAGAACAAATGAGACCTTGAATCAATCAAGATATTTCCAAGTATTGTTGTATCAAACTGTGGTGGCTTAGTGTAAAAAATATTCAGGATTTTCCTGTTTTTTTGGTCAAACAACATTGATTTAAAATCTGTTCTGTCTTGACATTTGTCATACAAATTTCCTTCAAATGAATTCAAGCAACTTACTGAGCAAAATGGAATCTCCCTTTTTGTTCCCTTTTTTTTTTTTTCCATAGAAGTTGTAATGCCAGAATCCTTGGTCTTTCAGCTGATTGGAGTGCTTCAGCTGTTGAAATAAGCTAAAACCACAACTGTTTCATTTTGAGTGATGTGTTTTAATAACAGTATGTTATCTGAGGTTTCCCACTGCCTATGGAGTCAATAACTTTGTTGGGTGTTAATACAGATTGAAAGCCCAGACACACATTTTCTTGATGTTTGTATTTATGGGTGTGAACTCATTTTAGACATTAGGAAGAATTTCTTCACCATGAGGGTGGTGAAACACTGGAATGGGTTGCCCAGAGAGGTGGTGGAAGACCCATCTTTGAAAGTTTTTAAGACCAGGCTGGATAGGACTCTGAGCAACATGATCTAGTGTTCCTGCCCATGGCAGGGGGGTTGGAACTAGATGATCTTTTAGGTCCCTTCCAACCCTGACAATTCTATGATTCTGTGAATTACAAAATAGTTCAAGAGTAAATCAGTAGCAGATGATATAACTGCAGATCCTGATTTGCACTTTCATGTTCAAACTACTGGATGTTTCTCTTTCTGCAAAGACAGAATCATGCATCCCAACTGGAGACTTCCATGGAGCAGTAGAAAACTTTATTTTATTTTTTAAATGTAAGTAAGAAATACCCTTGCAACCAAATACCACTGGAATAGAGGAGATTTGGTTCTTATAAATAGATCATTATCGAATATGCTTCACACACCAGTATACATAATGAAAAATATTTTCAAACCCTATATTTTCTTCTTTTCAAGTACAAATTCTTCTGTTTTCTTTCTTTTTAAGTGGTGCTCAGCTGTTATAGACAAAAAGAGCTGGAAAAATTTCTGCTTTGAACCTATATCCATTTTGCTTGCATGAATCCAAGAACATTTGGAGCTCATCAAGGCTACATCAAAGAGTTTTATCATGTTTGTGCATCAAAAAGGTAGTGACAGAGGAGCACTTCTAAGAGCAAAGCCTATAGCTTCATCTTTGTCTTTATATTTGAATAGGGCTTTCAAAAGAAGGAAAAATAAAAAGCAAATGCAATATTTTCTGTCTTTAAAATAACTTTTCAGTTCAACTGAAAATTAATTACATCTATTTAAAATAAAGGACTTCAATTAGGGATAGCAAAAGACACTCAGTTTTCTAGGATTAATTTAAACTTTGAAGAATGTTAAATAATATTTCTTTCTTGAAACATGAAACAATAGTTCATCTTTCTGTTTTAAAAATACCCCACAAGCTTTAATTGTCTCCTAATCCAATCCATAGCTTAAAATGGCCATGTGAGTGCAATCCTATGGTACCATCCAGTATCTACTAAAGCAACATTATTCCTCTGTGACAACTCTTTTCCTTGTAAAGACACTTTCTTTTGGATTCTTGTGTTTGGGAGAGTTACAACCACTAAGCTCCAAAGCCTCTTCTTCCCACAGAAAGACATACCTGGCATAAAGCGGAGACAAACATCTCAGGGAATTGTTTTTTCCTCATTTCCCTTTTGCATCCCTCACTGCATTTAAAGTCATGTCAGTATTACTGACAAAGTTTAGTGATGAGTTAGTTTGTTGGTTCAGGCAATCACTTTCGGTTTTAATGTCTATCGATGTTCACAAGGAAACATTATACAGCTGGTATCAGTTGTCACCTGGATGCTAAAGAGGGCAAGAGCCCAGTTTGGCCTCTATCTCTAATCCCTATTATTTTCTGAGATCTAGTGACCTTGATGGTAGTGTGATTGTGAATAAATTCTGGCAAGTTACTCAAGGTCTGAAGAGAATACAGTCCAGAAAAGCTTGTACAGATGTTTAAAATGCTTTTCTTGTCCTGACAGTATTCATAAGCTCTGTCAGCAATTAAAAATGCTACAATTAAAAATTTGGAATTATTTCTTGGGTTAGGTTGTTAAGTTTCTTGCTCCAGTTGACATCCTCTTCTAAAGTGTTTTTAACCAGAGATAAATTCAGAGACTTTCTGAAGGACTCACTTTGTCTCTTTCTTTTCCTTTATTTTTGCTATAAAGATTTCTTAGATTACAATTCTTCAGCTTAGAAAAGGGACCTTTAGTGTGATGCTGGTGGAGGAGTTCTATATTCTTATGTTTATGACTGCATATGTCATGGTGTCTGTTTATATCATCTTTTTTTTTTCTATGTGAGGAGATGAAATAATGCTATTGTTACACTCAGGTCTGTTCACTTTTTACAAAAGATTAATAATGATTAATAAAGATTAATTAATACACATTTAGCAAAAAATACAATTGAATTGCACTAGAAAAATTTCTAAAATCTATTGCATATCTAAGTTTAAACTCTCCAGAAAACTGCCACCACCACATTATGATTAACACTGTAATTTTTCTCATTTTCCATGTAGTTGAGCATGGAACTTGTCACCGATTATCACAGACATACTGCATGATGTTAAGTGGATTCAGTGCATAATTTTTGTCTTACTTCACACTTTCAAACAGATCTAATTGACTAGATTCAAAGATCTTCCTGTGTCGAGAATCATGTAACTCTAAGAAGCTGCAAATGAACCATGTAACGTGTCATTCACCTTATGTGCATAGTTTTTACAAATGGATAAGTAAATGCCATTGATGCTTTCATTTTTCCTATTATCTTCACTTGCATGTTGGTTCTTGAGGCTACTAGTTGTTTGTTGTTTTGCAGGCTACAGTAAAGGTCTCGGTACAGTTATCCTAGCAGCCTACAAGCACTCCTATTTTCTTCAACCCTCTTTTGTGGATTAAGGATATTCTGAAGGTATCCTGGGCACTCTGAATGAGCAGTCCAGTGGAGACAGCTCAGTTTATACATTATATAAATGTGTATATATATAAATATATATATAAAAATATATATATGTGGTTGAAAAACCCGTAATTCACAATTTCTTGAAAGGCTTAGATGCAGCTGTGATGCTTACATGTGTTACTCCATTTAGTCACGACACACAATCCCAGAGCTGCATTCAAGTGGGCATCAAGGGTTACTCAGCAGTCCCAAGGCATTCTCTTCAAAGGGCAAGAAAACGTCCACGTGCTCCAGGACCCCCCAAGCAGTGGTCACCTGAGGTGGAGTATCTAAGTTGCCTTGCTCTCCTCCCCATCTGTTCTGGCATGCCACAGTTCCTTCTTGCATACTGCCTGATGCTCCTGAAGGTAAAAACACAGCCTATTTTTCTGTAACATAGAGGCAAGACAGTTTAACAGATGCAATTTCAGTGAAACACTTGTTAGCAAGGGAATTTGGTACTTCAACTGGAGCAGTTCTTGGCCCTTTTCTACTGTCCTTTAATAAATGAGAATACTTAAGCCGGTGATCAGTCATAACTTCTGCTGTTTTGCACAAAGATCTTAATCTATGAGGTCAACTAAAATGACAGTTTTAGGTAAGAAACTCCTTTTAAGTATGCGCTGAATTCTCAACAGGAATTACAGCTTATAATGAAAGGTTAATGTCTTATTGAATAGGGAGATACATTTGTGTCATACTACTTCTTACAGTGTTTCAGACTGACAAATTTCTGCTACAGAGGTATGGACTCCACTCAAATGAAATATGAGTTTATTTAGAAAAAAAAAATCATTAACAGGATTAGAATGTTTAGAAATATAAACCAGAAAAACCTAAAGATGTGTTGTATATGTTCCAAGTTAGTAAACTCCATAGTCGCCAATCAGGCGTAAGTGTACCCAAGATAATACAGAAGAATGCAGTTACATCTCCATCTGCCTCATTTGTCTTAGGATTCCACAAAATCTAATTTGGAACAAATTTCTGGCACATGGGACTGAGAGGAGAATATAACTACTCCTAGCAATTGCTTGACATATATATCTCCTCTGTCCTAACTTTGCTTCAGGCATTGTATGACAGCAAGACACATTACCAGCACATCCTATAGAAATCCTGTAGTCTGGCAAGACTAGCACAAGCTTCAGAAACAGTTGAAGACAGCAGTAAAAGTTATGCAGAGACAAATTTGGTGTGAAAGAGCGTTATGGTTTAACCCTAGCAGGCAGCCGAGCCCCACACAGGCACTTGCTCACTTTCCTCCCAGCAGGCTGGGGCGGGGAGAAGAGAATTGCAAGAGAGAAAGTGAGAAAACTCATGGCTTGAGATAAGAACAGTTTAATAGTTCAAATAAGATAAGAATAATTCTAGTAATTAAGCAGGAAATAACAAAGAGAGAGAAACAAACCCCAAGAAAGACAAGTAATGCGAATTAAAACAATTGCTTGCCACCAACCACCTGATGCACAGCCAGTCCCTGAGCAGCGGCCCCTGACCAACCTTCCCCCTATTTTATTGCTGTGCATTATCACATGGTCTGGGATATCCCTTTGGGCAGCTGTCCTGGCTGTGTCCCCTCTCAACTTCTTGTGCACCTGCAGCCTACTTGCTGGTGAAACAGCGTCAGGAGCAGAGGAGGCCTCGACTCTGTTTGAGCATTGCTCAGCAACAGCTAAAACATCCCTGTGCTTTCATCTCTGTTTCCAGTACAAATCCACCCCATACTGGCTACTATAGAGAACATTAACTCTACTGTTGCCAAAACCAGCACAAAGAGCTTCTTGACAGGCTTGATGAGTTTAGATCTTTCATTTTTGAAATACAAATATGAACTTTTTTGTATGGGCTGGAAACAGTTTTGATGTATTCTTTCAGCCTGATCTCACTTTCCATCAAAAATTACCAGTATGAGGAAAAGACTATTGACCACATTTGCCTGTTCTAAAAGGCTGAATACTACTTTTATCCCCTTGGTTTCCTCATTCATCTTGACTGACCTGCCCAAGAAATAAGTGAATAAGCACATAACAATGCTGTACAAGCAGAAAGGGTGATACTCAAAGTCACGGAAAAGTTATATAGTTTGTAGACATAACATGTTCTTAAGACAGATTTTTTTTTTAAATAAGTGGAATTGCAACATCATGGTACTTTTAAATGTATTATTATATTTTAAATATAGTATTACAGTCACATCCTCTACTTCCCCAGATTATTAAGAAATCAACTGATAAAAGGAAACCTTGTTATTTTTCATGTCTGTCTGCCTGTTTCATTTGCTATACATAGATCCCAGGGTTCCTGTTAAGCTATATTCATGCAGTAAAGATCGATAATGCCATCAATTGCCAAATGACATTTACCCATGCAGAATGAAGGCAGATATGGTGAGAACTGTGAGAAACATCTCTCTTTACCTTCTCTCTACTCTAAAAATGTATATGAATTCTGAGCAAAAGTAGTGAAAAAATTAGTCAAAAAATGCCATCACAATGCCTTACATTACTTAGTGACCCTAATTCCTTAGCTCAGCTCACAGCTGGATGTGTATTTGCAGAGCATTATCACAAGGAGGAGTTTTCAGACTCCATTCCTCTAACTTTTCCGATCTGTTTTAGAAACATGCAAAAATTTTCCCTTGGAGCTTCTAACTTCTTTAAACATCACTTTCAAGCTAGCAGTAGGTACTGTGTGGCCCCTCACTGCCCTCAAACCACACACACAGCACGATGCTCCCTGCACTGCCTGCCTACATTCCGTATTATAGCTGTCTTCCTACAGGGAAAATCCTCCCTGTCTGTCCAGAAAATCTATCAAGGTTGCGCTTTCTGTGAAAAAAGTTGGCGGTAGAGTGGAGGTAGAGGGAGAACAAGGCAAAAGAAAGAATGGGCTTTGAAGTGTCGTTCTGCACTGGTACCTGTGTGCGTGTCACACCTCTGACCATACAGCAGCTAAGACATGTACCAACACGACCAGACCATCCCAGGCTCAAATACATCATTGCTCACTGCAGAGCACTCAGTGCATCTGTGTCTGGTTTTAGTTTTCATTTTAAGCTTCACAGGCGTCATAATGAGTAAGTTTACAAAGACCAGCCATGGAAACTTGCTTTAGATTGTATATACAGATTCATTAATAAAATAAATTGCAGTCAAGCCGCTGGTAATGTATCTTTATTTGTTCCTTATTTAGGAAAAGCTTAAAAATTCAAACTGTCCAGGAGCAGAGGCCTGTTCCATGTTTCTATATATACAACATGAAGAACATCAATAGCTAGAAGGCTCCACAAGCTTGGATAAATACATGGAAACCAAGAGTCCTATTATTAAATCTAACTCTTACTCAGAAACAGGTACCCAACTAGTAAACAATTCTTCTAGCATGCTACAGGTTAATGGGATTTTTTTAACTTTATTTTAAGGACTACTTTTTTCATTCATTACAATAAATGGGTTAACAGGGGTGGCCAAGCAGGACCTCTCAGTCCTCAGAAGACAGTCCTTCCAATTCATGCCCCTTCTCGGGCACTCAGCATGACAAGTTACTCACTGTTGGCAGATGAGCCTATTCTGAAATTACTGTAATGTTGTGCTTAAGTAACTGTTAAGAATAACTGTTGTAGGAAAATCTAATATGGTGCTTTTTATGAAGCAAAAAGATATATTTCCTTCAGCATGAGCGTATTTTTTGAGCTCAGTAATACTCCTATATAGTGCATAAAATAACTCCTTCAGGTCCTGGTCCTGCAGCGGGAGGTACATGGACAGAGATCTTAGCCTGCCTAGGGCATGGATGCTGTCAAAGGGGCAGGGGTGAGAGGTGGGGTTTGGTCAAGAAGGAATCACATGAGTACCGAGTCCCTCAGGTGAGATCATGGGCCCTTCAGTATTTTCTTGGTCTCTGTTTTTCAATCAGCAACATTCTGATGTTTTTTACTAGCCTGGGTATTGTTTGTTTTGGGAACTTCAGATCTGATTCTCAAAATTCAATGTGTTTCTTCTTTAGCACTGCTAATCTGCAATACAAACAAAATTGACAGTTTTGTTAATCACATCATTTATTTTTTTGTAAGTAGAGAAAGAATCAGGCACAAATAATCTTTGATCTAATAAAGCATCAGTTACTCTGAAAAATAACTGAGACTGGGAGAAGCCTAACAATACACCCTCCCAAAGCTGCTCAGACAATTTTTTTTTTTTAATTAAGGTACATGATATAGCAGGAAACCAACAGATCAGAACAGTTTGAGAAGTCTCTGAATATTCTAAATAGTCAGCATTACCTGCCAACTTTAATGAATATTTTGTTTCTCCTTTATTCAAGAGTGAGCTGACAACTGACTTTCCAACATGCTCCCAAGAATATACTCTGATACTGCTGGCTAAAATGCAGGTGCATTTAACTGTGGTTTTGTTTGGGCATTTTCCATGCTACATTTCATCCCCTTGTAGCTCAGCCCCAAAAGGTTTTTTTTGTTGTTGCAAAAGAAACAGGAAGTTTCTGGGACTCAAACATCAATAAGAAGACTTTTCAGAATTGATCCTCTTCAATAACTTGATGCAATAAATGCATAATTGGACAGTGCATCATCATGTCAAGGGAAAAGGAAATTACAGAAGCTCTTCCATATTCTATTAATCATCTGATTTTATTTTATTTTTTTTTAGATTTGCCTTGCTTTCAATGTACTTCAGCCTGTACTTTGTACTTTTCCATTACAGTCTCTTCTAACTTTAAAAACACCTTGAAAATAGTATTTTTATGTTAGTTCTTGACAAAGATGGTCTCAGAGGTCAGTTTTTGAAAATCATTGGGTCTTTACCAAAACATTTATTGCTCTGCCAAGGTGCAGTCACACATTTATGAATCAATTCTGCAAGATGCTTGTCAAGCCACAAACCATCGCTGAAGAGCAGAGCAAAATCTCCCCTGTTCATGGAGTTAAGCCCAAGGAACAGACTACAGTGGTCTGATTTGTGTCGGTGGTTGTTGATTCAAAAGTTATTGCATCATGACCAAAGCAATCCTTTCTCTCAACTGTAAAACTACCTAGAAGTGATTGCTGTCCCACACTGAGAACTGGAAAGAAAGCAGAGGGTTTCAGATAAACAAGCCTCCTCAGGAACCCTGAACATCCTGACTGGGTGGTGAGGGATGCAGACAGATCTGATATTCAGAGGTAATGTCTGAAAAGCTCTGACATAACATTTTCCAAGGAGACTGCCAGAGACGTGTGAAGCATTTTCCAAGCCAGTGTATAGATAAAAATCTTGGAGAAATGTGTTCTGTACTGTAAATGACTGTGGGGAGTCCATTCTTTCTGAGAGGACAAAATAGAGATGGTCTTTTCGTTGTGCTTTTGGGTTTGGTTTGTTTGGGGGTTTTTTTGTTTCTCTTTTATTTTTCCCATATCAGGGTGACTGATGCTTGTTGGTGATCCTGTAGTAAAATCTCTGTGGCAACAGGGAGGTAAAAAAGGTCAATTCAGACATGGACAGAAGAATAGACCTGATTTTAGACAACTATGTTCTCTACTATATTTATGGATTGCATAGCAATGGAAGCCACCTTACCTGCCAGCAAACCTTTCCATCAGCATTGGAGTTGTATGGCATGACTACCTCATGTCAAACTTTATCACTTTTCTACTCTAAAATATATTGCTTCATCATTTTACACATTGGAAAAGCAGCTCTTAAACCCTTATATTGACCTTTGTCTACAGGATACAGACACTGGAAGACCGAAGTAGGATGAACTGACTGACAGAGAAGACAAGCTCTAGGACTGATCCCTCCTAATGCCCAGTGATGAGACAAGTGCTGAACAGCTGAGACTTACTGTGGTTTCAATTAGTGCTTGAATGAACAATAGTGTTCAGCTGAAAAAATGGTGGAGAGCTGTTGAGGAATGTGAGGTGCTCAGTCAGCTGCAATCCTCATGCAGGCGAGGATTGAGGGTATAATTTATCCTGTGGCTTCCACAGCTGTCTTCAGAATACTTAACCTCTAGGAATAGCCTTCCCCAAATACCATCCTCTGTTAGTGAATGGTCCAAAGGCAGAGCTGATCTCTACAGCCTGGGCATTGATCTGCAGCTCTGCGGCACAGTTGACGTTATTTGGAAGGCAAAGAGGCAAACCCAGCACTGGGAAATTGCTCTAAAGCAGGATTAGCAATGGGGACACTACAGGACCTGACTGGAGTGTCAAACAGCCTGGTAGATACTGTGGCTGATCAAAAACTTCCTCTCAAAATTGATTTTGATGTGAAATTAAGTATTCATCAAAATGGCACTTTTGAAAGTACTGCCTGTGTTTGGCAGGCAGCTTTGATTTCTGTGTTCCTCAAAAAAACCAAATAATTAGATATTTCCCTTTTCAGACAAAAATATGCCTAGAATCTAACTTTCTGGATATTTTTTAACTGAAAAATGAATTTTCCATTAGGAAAAAAAGAAAAAGCTAATTTGCTAATTTTTTTTTTATGCTGTCTACTTGTTTTCTATTTTATACAAGAAAAAAGGGTTTTTTTTTTCTTTTCAGGGTATGTATAAGCAAAAAGAAAATCAGTACAAAACAGAAGAAATAGAGCTTTCCTTATTTATAAATAAGGTAGTAATTCTGCAAGAAAACATTCTTCCTTAGATTCTATTAAATGCAATTATATTGCCAGCCACTGTGTTATCACTAGAGGTTTGGACCACTTTTCTCAGTAATATACTCCACGTTTGACTTTAACCTTCAGACAACTGGGTTATGATGTGTCTTTTCTTTCCAGAATAAGTTATTTAACTGCTGGGTGGAATGACTGCAGTTTTCTGTCATATAGAAAACAGACTCATCAGATTCTGGTCTGCCTCATTTTACTATGTAAATATACATCAGTTTTAAATTTATGAATTTTTTACTATCAGGAGACCCAGGAGGCTTGAAGTCCTTTTTCCACAAGCAGGAATGGCTTTCTGTGGACAGCAAGGTGTAGAGATGCTGCTAGCCAGGCCCTTGCCTATGTGTCATCAAGGCTTAGAGCACTCTGGGAGTGTTGCAGTGTTTTTCGCTTCAACAGCAGAGCTACAGGGAGGTCATCCAAGATCAGGTCTTACATACTTCAGAAGCATTTCACCAACTTTTTCCATACAGCATTTTTTTCCTATCTTTCCACACCTCCCACTTCATTGCTGCCTTGTGATGCATTCTTTGATAGTGTGGGTTTCCCACCTACACCTCCTAATGCCTTCATAAACTTTTCTCTCCCTCCCTCTCCACTGAGGGCTCCAGACAATATCAAGTCCTTAATTACACAGCCAAGGGAGTAACACAGCAAGAGCTCCCCTTTTCCACATGGGAAATTGGGCAGAAACATAACATCTAACCACAACAGGGCAGTAATGTTGCTCCTACACAGTCAGTCTGTGAAATGCTTGGTGCAAACCTGATTCACAGGAAAGGACAGACTAAAATGAATCCTTCCAGTCTTAAATGCAATCCTGGAATCCTCCTCTAGCACATCCCAACTAAGTGCTCCACAGCTCGCCCCACCCCAAAAGTCTAAAATCCTACTGTCTGTACTAGCAGATCTTTGATCTCAGCCTAGAATTGCCTTTGGAAAAAAAGCCAGGAGGAACAGGCCTTTCTAACTGAAGAGATTTACCTTCTCCGGCTTCCCATCTAGGGGCTGCAAAGCAGTGTGATACACTTTGCTTTGTTTTCTATATTTTGCAATTATGACATCTGAGAAAATAGAAATGCACCACTGAAAGCAGGATTCAGCAAAATCCACACTGCCTCTGATACAGCATTCTGTATGGGATTAAAAAAATAAATAAAATCCAGTGTACTCATGAAAAATGCCAAATGGCATGAGTAAAATATAGCCACAAAGAGCCCTTCGATGGAAAGAAAGGTCTTGAAGGAGCTGCCCAGAGTGAACACCAAGATAGATTCAGGGAAATAATTTTCCCTTTCTGGCACAGCAAGGGCAGATTATGTGCTTTGTCCAGACTTTCCTTCTGGTGCAATTCATACCTGCATCAGCTCTGGGAGAGCTCCTTAACAGGTCTGGTGTCTCCACGGGAACACTTTCTCTGGAGGCTGGTAATGTAAATTCACTCCAGCCTCAAACTTTTCCATGTCATTTAAGCTCCGCTCTGCAACTTTATTAGGTTGTAGATATTGTCCCTTCCCATTGTCATTTCCTGCCTGCCAGCTGCTGCTTTAGTCAATGCAAGAGAGAGTGTAAGAAAGAAAAAAGTAGATCTCTGCAGCACCTTTAGGCTGCCAGAGAGCAGGAGATGGCATTGCAGGCAGGGGCTGGGGCTGGTGGTTTCTTCTTCCCTTTGCCAGGTCAGCAGCAGGCAGAGCCAGGTCCTGCAGAGGCACAGACTCAGTGTGTATTGTGAGACTAAAGCAGTTGCTTCCTCAGGAAACAGGAAGGCCTATGACATCCAATTTCACAGCTTTTTTTTTGAGAAATTGAGTAGTATTTTCTTAGAAAAAGTAGATGCCCATATTTTCCATCTCTATGGGCTTTTATTTCTAGGCAGTTGCTCATCAAAGAGTTTCCTCCATGTCTGTTGTTGTCTTCCCTTATTTCCTCTAATGGAAAGCTGGTCTGAACTCTTGGCCATGATGGGGATACAAATCATCATCCAAATGATCATCCTTTTTGTAGGTGCAGGTGGGAGCTCTGTGCTCCAGCAGACAGTGTTTGCTAATAGTTTTATGCTACGAGTACTGTAATCACATAGAAAAGTCAGGATAGTAATCTTCAGTGCAGTTTGTGGGATCAGTCCTATAGCCAGGAAGAACAAATGTATTTGTGTTCCTCATAATGCTGACTAGATTATTCTGTTAAGCAAGAGCTGACAACCTTGTACTGCACCATTACACTTTGACCCTGGATTACCATCAGGAATATAAGAAGAAAAATGAAATCACATCCTTAAAGTTAGCTATAAGGTTGATTGTGGGGTGGGTTTTAAGTAACTGACATTTTCTGATGCTACTTGAATATTACATAAGGATATCTCTGCACTGATTCAAAACTCAATGCAAGACCAGGGAGTAATTGTTCAAAAAGCTGTTAGTTCTCAGCATAACATGTGGCTGGAAATATAGTGTAATTCCACACAAATAGATGATTTTATATATAAATATATACTCTCTCTCTATATATAAATATATATATACACAAATGTTTTTTTTTTTATATATATGATTAAATTATGTCTGGAGAAAACTTCTTTTGGAACATACTCATGATCTATGATTCTCTCCAGTGAATGTCACAGTTTGAAGCTGTGTCCTGACTTAAATTTAAAAACTACTACCATAAAATCATACTATTAAAGGCTGTGGGGATTCTTTGCATCTTCCACAGATTTTGTACTTCCTTTTCTATTGAAGGTGTAGTTTTCCCTGTCCTGTTTATTTGAACCAAATGCAACTGTGGATTTGATTTTATCTTCACTGCACTTCAGTCCCAATTTTCTCACAATGTTCTTCAAGTATTTTCCCTTCACAGAACTACCAAATCAGCACCTACCATTGCCAAAACTGGGCATTCTGGGACTTGTGCTTTAACTGTACTACTCCTTCCAGAAAGACATAAACCAGCAGCAGTGTTAGTGTGTTGCCCTTAGTCTCCAAAATAGGAACAGATGCAATTCCTTATTTTCTGCGCTGTATTTTGCACTCCGAACACACGGTTATACCATTCTGATAACAGCACCAGGTTTTCCACGTTTCCATTTCAGCCCAGGCACTATCTTAAAAATGTAAGGAAATAATACAGACATTATAGTTATCTCAGATTTTTTCTTCTCCAGTAATGACAACATGAAAACAGCTGTTTCATAGAAGATACACCTTTTCAGAACAGATATTTCATACATATCCTTAGTAAAAGGAATGGGATGATGAAAAAATACCAGCAACATGATGCAATTGGCCGTAATGACTGAGAAAGTGGGGGTGTTGTTCTTTGTGATTTGTTCCCTTTCTTGAAAACGTCTGCTTTCATTCTCTTGGAATTATTTTTCAGACCTCTAAATCATGAAAAAGAATTGTCATATTCTAATAATACGGTGGCAACATTATCAGGACCTGGTGTTTTGTTGTTCCTGAACTCCTGATTGCTTCTCAAACCACTTCAAAATTTAATTCTTCCACAAATAGCTCATGTGTCTGGGAGACAGCTTTTTATTCACTGTTAACCATCTCCTTGTGGTAGACACATAAAAGTATTCCTCCTTGCTTTTCTGTAATTGAGTTTTTTATAATTAAAATGTTTCCTTATTTATTCTTTATCAGACATAGACGTCGTTAATATTCTCTCTTCCATGCATCGGTACCCTTATAAAATGTGTTTATTTTACTAATCTTGCTATCCTGTTTCATCTTTTTCCCCAAGCTATGAAAGTATTGCCTTTCTCCTTATACTGTTGGCCTTATGACTTTCCCTCTGGCTTTAGAGTGTTTCTCATCTAGAGTTTAATTCTGATTCTGAAGGGTACAGCCTTGCTATATGTCAATCTCAGTTGCTTTCCTGCAATTTTTATCAAATCGTTCCTTTTCCTTTCCTTTCAGACCTATTCCTACAATCTGTTCTGATGTTTTCTTTACCATCTCTCTGCAGGTGTCCCACCTGGTATGAGTTTGCTCATAAACATCATATAATCCTTTGAAGACACCAAGCACTTTTAATTACTGACCAATATTCCTGTCCGTATTCTGGATTTCCCAAAGATTTTCGTGTCTGTGTCTCATCTGCTTTATTTCATTTTGCTCAGTTCATGGTTGTAGTAACTAATTCTCCTACAATACAGAGAGCTCACCTGCAGCCAGCTCCCTTTTGCTTTCCACTGTCCTTTGTGTCACTTCTACATCTTGAATAAACTAGTATATTGTGCAATCTGATTCATACAAAACCATTTTCAGATACATACGATTTTTTTATGTTCACATGAGAAAACAATGTGATCTTCAAAACCACACCTTTGAGCTGTGCAAGTGGCATTTGAGTGCTATTAATTCAGACTTTAATGCTCTCACCTGGTTCCTGTGCATGTTCCTCCCCTTCATTAGTATATCAATCATCCAGAGAAATACTGGCAACTGAAAACATCTTGAGTTCTTCAGAGCACCTGCCTTCTATTTATGATCAGTGAGCTTAATCAGAACAAGAAGTCTTTTCCTGATACCTCCCACTAAACCACACAGACAAGTGCAGAGAAGACTGCAAACCCAGTTGCTGCTGACAGCATGGTATCACCAGTGAGCAGGGTCCCATTTCATGCTGTGTAATTATTCCTGCATTCCAAAACAGCACCAAACTCCCAAGAGAGATTTGTATCCTAGTCCCCCTGCTTATTTCATGACTGTGATGATCAAACAGTTAACAGGGTTTCTGGTTTATGTGAAGTCAAAATGCTAGATGTTCCCATTCCCCAGTATTATTTCCACAGCTCAGGTTATTCAGTACAAAAGATAATGTGGATCTCTAAAGCTTTCATTTTTTTCCAACTTCTGTTTTTACTAGTGAAGGGTTCAACAATGTGCTCAACAGACAGCTTGCAGAAATGGTTTCCTTAGACTAATTATTATTATTCTATGTGCCTAACCTGGCTAACTTTTATAGAATCATTTCGGTTGGAAGATACCTCTAATATCAAGTCCAGCTATTAACCCAGCACTGCCAGGTCACCACTAAACTATGTCCCTCAGCACATCTACATGTCTTTTAAATACCTCCAGGGATAGTGACTCCACTGTTTCCCTGGGTAGCCTGTTCCAGTGCTTTCTGTGAAGTTTTTTCCTAATATCCAGTCTAAACCTCTCTGTCATAACTTGAGGCATTTTCCTGTTGTCCTATTGCTTGTTACTTTGTGCATACCCATTGCAACATAAAGAATGGGGAGTAGGTACTGGTAACCAAAATCTAAGGATTATTTCAAACGCAGGCTGGCACAGGCTCTTGCACAATGCTTTGTGCTATTTACTAACTGAAAAACTAATTCACTTTGTGGCAATAATACCTGTTAAAATAATAAAGGTATACAAGTCAGCAAATGCAAATAGGAAAACAACTAAGACAGCTGAAAGAGGAAGGGCAAGTGAATTCAAAGCAAATAATAAGGAAACTTAATGTTTATTAAATCTGTGAAAAAAACTTAAAGGAAACTTTATCACATGGGGCCATGTTTAAAGTCAGACTTGGTGTAAAGAGTACAAGATACCTCCACAACTAATTTACGTTGACTGAAAGAACTATGTCTACCTCAGAAGGTGAACCTAGAGATAGATGTGTTGAAGGTAATGGAAGTTTGCTTACTGAGTATATTAAAAATTATATTTGACACTAACAGAGTGATGATCTAAGTAAGTATCCTGCACACTTCCTTAGAAGCCTCCCATGGAAGGGAAATGCAGTAGTCCACAGCAGAGAGGACTCCAAGTGATCTCTGTACTTGGGAGCATGTGGTTGTTTCTGACTGCCATGGAGTAGCCTGATGATTTCTCCATAACTCCCACCAGCATTGCAGAAGGATGGGCATGTTGCCTAACCTGCTTCATTTATTGTCCTAACCATGGGATAGTGGGGAGAGAAGATCAATGGTGGTTTTGAGAGTTCTTCTGAGCAGTTCTTTAAATGAGATCACGTAAAAACGAGAACCAGATTTTGAGAATTTGTGCTAATATAACCACAGGAGACTACAATAAAGGCTTCCATTTGAAATCTATTCAGCAAGAAACACCAAAAGGCAGATAATTGTCTGGAACAGCATGATGTACTCACTTGCAAAGGGACCGGCCTACCAAACTTGTCTTCTCTTGCATTAGAGCATCGTACACCAAATCGTACAAGCCACACAAGTTTTGCAGGCTACCTTTGGAAATCATTGACGCATCTTGGCTGCAGGATCTTTGAAACACCTTAACTGTCTTCCGCTGAGCCTTCAGCTCAGAAAGATCCGTGAAGCTAGACCGAGGGGATCTCCGGGGAGCTGGTCCGGCAGGGGCAGGTGGGTTCTGGAGGCACATCACCAGGGAGCTTCCTCCCGTGCTGACACCTGGCGGCGGCTGCGGGCTCTTCAGCCGGCAGAGCTACCGCCGCGGTTCTGTCCACCCTGAGGAGTTAGTGATGGAGCAAAAAGCACAGCAGAATTTCAAAACAGCACTTACTTTCCCTGAAAGGCCCTTATTATTTTTCTAACTAGAACCAGCTCATGTGGCTCAGAAGAAAGAGTGGTTAGAGAGATACTCTCCCAAAAGCAGTTTGTGGACCCGTTCAGCGTATTTCTTTGCAGAAAAACTTTCTCAATGATTTGAGCAGTAAGTTTTGCAGATGTGATATCCTGGGATTGCTAGTTGGCTGGGGAATTGTTAGTGTGGTTAAACGATGCAGTTATCTTATTCTAGCATGCTTGGACAGTGATGCTTCATGTTCAGGATTTTTTATGTTTAAAAGATGAAAAATTATCCCTTTTTTTTTCCTCTCCTAGTGAAATAATCTAAAATTTGTACTGATATAACTATAAGGTATTATAGTGTAATGTAAAGGACTATACCAAAGAGGCTGAGTGCTGGAACCCCCTCTCCCAGAGCAGGGGATATCCTTCACTCCACAGCATTAGAGAAGACACTGCATATTTATCTAATTTCACACCATTCTGGGGAAGCCACTGGAAAATAAACACAGAAGCATTCTTGGATTTATTTATTTTCAGTAAGCCTTATATTTTGCTGTGTATCATTTCTGTGCATGCACAGGTACTAAAAAGTAAACACTTAAGGCAGTATTAATTACAAATAAAAAAGGTCAAAAGAAAAAAGATAAAAAGATTTTTTTTTTAATATTTTCTTCAGAAATGCTGATTTATGAAAACATTGTCTGCAAGATGCAGGAAATAGTCACTTTCCATTAAGTCCTTTTAGGTTCCAAGCTTGTATGCCATACTTGAGAAAATTGGGGAAATACTCTTTCTAATGAAAACTGATAAACACTATGCCAAATGCTCTTTCTCTTTTTGCTATAAACACACAGAAAGCCTTATTGCAAGTGGTGGGACACCCAATTTTCAAAACTGTATTGTAAGATCAGAAGGAAAATAAGGCAAATATTGTCATGGATGTCTGTAATAAAGCTTCTAATGTTGTTTTAATTTTTCCAGACATGAGATTTTAGGATCCTAACATAGAAAATACATTAAACATAACGTGTTCTGTATCTTTATCATAAACACCTCAGTATTAGCAAATGAACATTGTTTGGGTTTTCTATACAATTCCTGAATTAAGCAAAAATGAAATCTGATGATGAATGTTCATTTCAGGCAATGGGCAGAGAAAGTGATTTATTCTTACAGTAGTTGGGATAAAATCCAGAATGGCAGGTTTCCAGCTCCCTGTAACAACACTCAGAAAGTGCAGTTGATTTTGGTAAATACTGCTATCTTTTTTTTTTTTTTTTTTTTTTCTAGAAAGCCTTATCTGTAGCCCTTTCAATTATGGAATTAGCTCAACAAACAAGAAACTTGTTTTGGTGCATAGAAATTAAACAATTCAAGTTATTTTACAGTGCCTTGTGTAACAAGGTGTAATGCCATTGGCCCAAAGGAAACCCTGTACATGAAACTTCAGCCTAAAACACTACATGTCAACGCAGCCAGCAAACCAGGAGGTTGTGGGTGCCCTCGTGTTTAGGTGACATTAAATCCAAGCTTAGTCCAGGCCACGTAGCCCAGGAGTGTGCAAACCCTCCATTTTGCTCCTCACCTCCTTCTCCCTACAGCTTTTACCTATGTTTTTCATTTAGACTGTAACCTCTTTGCCACAGGGACCCTCCTTCAGACCCTCTTTGCCTATTGCCAGGGCAAATTATTTCCAGTCCCAGGATGGGTCTCTAGGTGCTGCTATAACACCAAAAACAATAAATGCTGCTATAACTATTTTTCCAGATATTAAATCAGGACCAGGACTCCCTGGTATCTGTCTGTGGTTCCTCTGGAAGTGATGGGCAGAAATGCCATAGTTTCATTGATTGTGGTTCTCACAGCGTAGGGCTGGTGTCTAACCCATGCTGTATCCCATCAATATGACCACCTCCCCTTACCTGTGTTGGAGTAAAAGGAGGGTCTGCTTGCTCCAGGACTTACAGCCCATGTTTCATGTCATTAATGCTTTGACCAAACAGAAGTATGGTATGTATACATCACTTTTAGACTAGTGGATCAGGGATTTTGCCTCAAATGTTGCCTCTCCTTCAACCTAATCCCATTTCTCTGAAACTGCCAGGTTCCCTTGAAATGACTGTCTGAGGGGAAAACAAAAGGCTATTTCCATCAGCTTGCCATGAGTTTGTCTCCTCATCAGTGTCAGTAGGAGTGCTGAGTGATGACCTCATCATACTAGAGTGTGGTACACAAACCAGCCATTAAATCCTAATGAGATGAGGCAGGTCGAATGTCCCCAGTACTGATTCTGCCTTTGCTTACAATACACACACTTAGCATCTCTTAGCTTTAGTGCACTCTCAACATTTTAATTGGAAACTGTTAATACAGCTCAACCATGCTGCAAGGTATTCCCTCCCATGACTTTGTGCTTCAGGCAGATGCAAATTTTACATGGTGTCCCTACCACCTATTTATTTTTTAACACCACACTTATTCTGGAACTGGAGAAACAAAAGGAACAGAGCTAAATATAATGAGATAGAGATACAGAGTGACCCTGATTAGACAGGGAAAAGCAGATACTCAAATGCCAGTTACACATTTCTTTCTCTCTACCTTTTATGGGAGTTGAAACACCTCACCTGCCTTTCTCAAAGTACTTTGAGAGCAAAGGGGAAAAATAGCATATACAGTCATGTGTTATTAGTAGTTTAGTTATTATTACTATTATTAATTACAGTAAGAAACTAACGTTTTGTTTTCTTATCTCACCATGTGCTGATGATGTTCTCTGGGAGACTTACTATGATGCTGTTAAAATGGAAGATTCTGAGCCCACTCTGCTTTGATGACTGGCCATCTAGCCCACCCAAATGGCATTGTGCAAGTGGTAGTTGGTGTTCTGTACTATTACTCTAAGGAGACGTTTGGAAATACGTAACACCCATACCTCAAAGTGATCATGACTGACACATACACATAGTAACAACCAGCCTGAATTCCACTCATATAATGCGGATGTTCTAGTTCATGTAATTAGAAGTATATCAGATTATGGAGGTTGTCAGTTCAGAGAGAAAATATAATCACTGCCATGCAAGATGTGGTCAGTGGAAATCAATTATAACTAGAGCTTATTACTTTTTGCTGTTTAGGGCAGCCTGCTTCTGAGAGTCTCTTAAGGAGACTGTGGAGCTGCTTGGATGCTCTTGAGAGTAGTCAATTTATAGAAATATCTCTGAGGACAAAATTCACCATAGGAATTTTTATTCCTGTGGATGGAGCACAAAACATAAAGAAGCAAGCATGCTTTTAAAAAAACCCACAGAACAACAAACAAAGCAAAAGCAAAACTACAGAAGAATGAACACCACCCATCCCCGTGTCATGTCCGTCCCCCCCCCCCGCCCCAAAAAAACCCAAAACAACAAAACACAACAAAAACCCCAAACCAAAAAAAACCAAGGGACAAGTAGAGAAGAGAGCATTTTTCTTTTTAAATTTTTCATAGTATGTGTTCTCATTTGAGTGAGAATGGAACTAATTCTGTTCAGTGATTTTACTTTTCAGCTACGACTCTTCTAACGAACTGCACTTTCTGAAGTCAATGCCAGATTTTTACAGACAGTATCTGCTTCTAGCAGTGATAACACGCAGTGTTTAGAGTAAGTACCAAGGGTTGGTGTGCAGACCAAAGCCACTGCTGGATCTTGTGTGCCACGCTGGGGGTGCAGAAAGTAAACGGCTGTACCTGCAGGGAGGAGCAGCCAGGACAGGTGACCCCAAACTGACTAAGAGGGATTCCACACCATATACGGCATATTCAGTATAAAGCTGAGGGATCACGAGGGTCAAGCTCTCTTCTTCAATGACTGGCATATGAGGAGGTCTTGGTCCATTCTGTCTTTCATCCAGATCTATACGTTCCTGAATTCAGTTCCAGCATCCAACTTCTGAATCTGGTTCCTATTTGTCATTGAATCCAGTCTGGAACTTCCCCAGTGCCTGCTCCACAGCATCAGTGGTGATGGTGATATAATTGTCATCAGGGGGGCTGGTTTTGATACTGGTTTTGTATATATTTGTAAATATTCCATTTTATTATTATTATTTTCATTAAAACTGGTTTAGTTTCATTTTCTACTCTGTAAGTCTCTCCCTTATTCCTTTTCTCTTCCCCCTGGGAAGGGAAAGGGCTTAACAGAGAGCATCTGTTATAGGTCTAGCGGATATCCCTGATCCTGACAATATGAAAAATTGGTGGTGATACAGCAGGCAGAAAACTATTTTTACAATCTACATTTCAGAGCAATTTTAGCCATTAAGTAGTCAATAAAAACCCAAGCGGAAAACTGAGAAGAATTGAGGGAAAATTAGCTGTTAGATTGCAATTTTGGTATTAACCTTTCCTTTATATTATTGAGCATGCATAGGAGCAACGAAATAGACCTACTGAAACAGTTTAGTATTCAGTGTATGTTCATATCTTGTTTCTGCAGAGGACTAGCTCCTTTCTGAGGGGAAGCACAAGAACCCAACAAGTAACCCAACAGTGACTGAATCATCTACCCACAATTTTTTTCCCAGCTCTTCCATCCTCCTCTACATTCACCTGCTCAGAGATACAGCATGAAATTTACAGCATTCCAAAAGTTTTAAAAGTATAATGTAACCAGAAAATCCAGTGGCATCTAGATTTTCTGTTCCACTTTGAATTGTATTTAGTACTTGTCTTTGCTGATACTTTGTGTCACTGAGCCCTAGTGCTTTAAGAAGCATTAAGGCCATTTCCATACATGTAAATCTTATACATTCTGCCTTACTGAAATGATCCCTTGCTCTGCTATTGAGCAAGGCAGGAGACAACCAATCCTTTGCCCTCTCTGAGATGCTTCTGGAATGGAGGTTCTGGATAATGGGGCATCTGTAGCTCAGTCTGTGGAGCCCAAGCTCTGGCTGCATTGAAAGCTCAGTTTCTTGTTGGTAAGCGATGTTCTCTGCTTGACATTGGCAATGCACTATCATCAGAATCACCAATGGGATACAGAGTGGCAACCTGTTGCCTCTCCCAACACACCTTTGAATTCAGCAAATAACTGGTTCTCACCCACGGAGAGCATTTCTGGCTGGGGGCTGGCAGTACCCATGTGCTCAGTCTAAGCCTGGTTCACCAATATTTACATCTACTGACTCAGAAGCTGCTTCATTTCTCTGACCTCTTTCATCAAAAAATAATCTTTTCTGCTTAGAGGTTCATTAATTCTTATTGCTTCCTTGGCTTTCAATGAGAGGTTATAATCCTGCAAGCGTAAACTTCTCATTAGTTCCAAGGAAGTCTTCTAGAAACCAATAAAGTACTTTGGAGAGAAAGCAGGAGATAAATGCAACTGGTGTTAGTGTGACAAACAGTGGTTTTGGTTTTAATAACAATTGATTCGGTTTTTATTCCTTGTGACTGAAGATGACTCACTGCTCTTTCTCATTTTTAATTAATTGAAGAAAATATAATCATAATATTTATTCTCTCTGTGAGTAGTTCAGATTATAAACATCTACAGAAGAAAAGGCAACAAATCAAAACTGTTCATCCCTGTCTGTGAGTCTGAAAAGCATGTTCATCTAGACTCCACAAGAGGCCTTTCCTTCCACCTGTCACTCCAAGGTAGATATCAGGTGCTGGTGGTCACTCAGCCCGCTGACACTGGATAAGCTGCCCAAAAGCTGATAGAAGTCCCTTTCTTCACTGATACCAAAGGCTTCAGTCAGCCCCCAAACTGGCTATTAATTACAGTGTTCAGATACGGCACAAGCTCCAAAGAGCTGTGCACTGAAGGCAACTAGTACAGCAACAGTAAGAAACACTTTTATGACCATTAAGAGAACGGGGCTGCTGCATAAAGTTTCAGTCTCTTCCATTGTTACCAGCAGAACCTGCTGTGCTCACAAAGGTGGTTTTGCACTCACAGCTATGCTTCTGAAAGCTGCAGCAATCAGCTCTAGGATGACCCGATCTTTTGGAAGGCAAGACTCATAAGAGGTGTTGTGTTGTCCTTAGGTGTGTGCCATGCTGGGAGCTCTGTGTATTCATGCAATTATTTGTCTCTTAAATCCATTCATAAAACAAGCATACGGCATAACTAGCAACTCAATCTTGGCACAGGCACAACTGTTTATCACAATGAACAGTGAAGCCATCTGTCTGGTGAGCCAGATGACTTCAGTTCCTCACTTATTCATGGTAGGGGAGCCCATTTATTTGTATTGGCTGCCTAATGATTTCCCTGGCATGTTAAATTGTTTAAAAATTAGGTTAAGTTATAATAGAATCTTGTAGTGTTGTATGCCTAAAGCAGCATCAGGAAACCAAATTGTTCATTCATGGACTTTTAATTCTCGGTTTTCTTCTCTGATTAAATTTTAAATAAATGTCAATTGTTTAGCAGTCTACTGTGAGTCAGTGTGGCAGGGGGAGGGTACAGAGAAACAGCCTTTGCTCTGGAAGCATTGAGGAAGCACTAAACAGAGCAAGAGATGATACCTTAGATCTCCTGAGGCCACAAATCGAATTAGTTGAAGGTGGAGACCATGTACGTCTTAGAGGCAGAGAATGTGTAACTAAAAATCCTGTCTGAAGGCAGACCTGTCCTATTTGGGTCATGTTGATGAAGGTGCTGTCTTTTGTTTCCTGTTTGGGTTATTTTAGCAGATTACCTGTGACTCTTTTCTCCACTCAGCAACATATTTCCTGGTCATTAGGAATCATCAGCCCTGGAGGTGGTGCTGCAGCAGTGGAGAGGGTTCATCTTGGTGCCTGCACTGCTGAGAGCCTCCATGGAGGAACTGAGTGCGAAATGGGACTTTATTGTGTCCCACTGAGGAAAAGGCTGTTCCATGAGAGGCAATGAGTGCCAGACCACTCATAACAGTAATGTTGTCTCATGACATTGCTTTTCATGGCAAAAAGTTACTTGCTTAGTCACTGTCACAGTCAACTCTTGCTGTATCATGTACTTCGTATCTTTTACAGTTTACCTACCTCTGCAGCCCATGTATTGGTCCCCACTGACTAGAAAGTGTAGCAAATAGAGTAGCAGCAAACTTAAAAATATGGATCTGAATTTCTTCTATATTAAAAAAAGGCCTTAATTTTAACAGGACCAGGAAAAAGAGGCAGTGAAAGAATGCAGGAGACTACTAAAGTTGAGGTCCTAACTCTTCACCTGAAGGCACAGGTGGTGCATGGTATATAAAGGAAAGATGAGCTGGAAAGTGAAAAGGATGGAAGCAACTATAAATCCCATTTTGCCTTTTATAGAGAAAACATTACAAAAAATTAAGCTTTATTAAGATTGCCCTGGAGCCTATGCTATAGAAAATGTTGGTTTAATACAGCTCATGTTTTTTTTTTGACATGGTATCTTCAAAGGACCAAAGCTGATAGAGAGCTGTAATGATGAGCTTGACTCATTGCCATATAGAATCATAGAATGGCTAGGGCTGGAAAGGACCTTGGAAGGTCATCTAGTCCAGCCCCCCTGCAGTGAGCAGGGATACCCTCAGCTAGACCAGGCTGCTCAGAGCCTTGTCCAGCCTCACCTTGAATATCTCCAGGGATGGGGTCTCAACCACCTCCCTGGGTAGCCTATTCCACTGTTCTACCACCCTCAATGCAAAGAACTTCTTCCTGTTTTCCAATCTAAATCTACTCTTCTCTAACTTAAACCCGTTACCCCTCATCCTTTCTCTACAGGCCCTCATAAACAGCCCCTCTCCAGCCTTCCTGTAGGCCCCCTGCAGGTACTGGAAGGTCGCTGGTAGGTCTCCCCAGAGCCTTCTCTTCTCCAGGCTGAAATATGTAAAGTAGGACTCTACAGCTGGGGCTACAGAGGCAAGCATCAGTATTTGTCTCTCTTCAGGGGCTCTCCCCAACCCCCAACCCCTCTCCCACCATGGAATTTTACACCAGAGGAGATGACTGAGGCCTTGTGCTTTTCCTGTTGTGGTATGTACATCCTTTAGGAAAGGAAGTGGTTGGTTTGTCTAGCCAAAACTCATGGGAGCAGGACATCTAAGAGGTCCAAGTTTTTAACTCATTGAAAGTGTAGTATCCTGCATCAAGTTAAAAACTTCTATTAGAGCAAAGACGGGCGACATTTGACTATCTATTTTTGATTCACTTGGTATGGCAAACATTTTTGTATGCTTTGCACTGGTCCTTTGCTAAATGGTCAGTTACTCATTCAGCTAAGAGTTTATAATAATAGTTCTCTGATTATTCTATTTTTTCATAATTATTACAACAGAAGGCTCTAAACATGGAATTTGTGCATTTAGCTCTTTCTTTCTGGTGCTGTGTGTCTTTCCACATCATACACCTGTGAGTAGGCTCCTTCAGACGTGGAGGCCTGTGCCACTGTGCCCTTCATAAAGCTGCTGGTACAGGAGTGTAAATCTTTTCCTCTCTTGAAATTTCTATTCATTATTGACAGTAGCAACAATCTTTGCTGTCTATTTCAAAGAATTTTCTGATTTAAAACATATATGTATACACATATATATATGTTCTTCATGAGTCTGTAAGTACACAAAATCCATTTTGTTGTACTGGTGTTATCAGGAGGCCTGCAGCATCAATGTTCCAATTAACACCTGGCTGCTGGTAATGTTTGAATAAATGTCTGCTTTTATAAGAAAATGAGGCACTTTTCCTGCTTTTTTGAATTCTAGAAATAACACTGAACACATTAACACAGTGTGACAAAAGCTGAGAGAAAAATCCACATCATTAAAAAAATAACCCCCTAGACTTTATTCAGAGAACTAGCACACATATTTTTCTTATAAAGACAATCTCCTAATCCTCTATGCTCTGTTTTAGTGTTTCAGTGCTTTTTATAACAAAGCAAGGCTCATCTCACAATACATACAAGTTACTACAACTGAGAATGAAGCGTGCTTCAGGGAGACTTCCTTTGACACAAGGTAAATATTACCACTTTTGCAACTCTAAAGCAGTGCTGGTTAGCCCTTTTTGTAGGCTTGTGCTTCACATCTCTGTATCTGCATTTCATGAGCTGAGTGAAAAAAAGGCACTTCTCAGCTGCTACCAGTTTCTCTGGCACCGGCAGCAAAGTGATGACTCGGTCCAGCTGAGAGCTGTCCCTGTGTCCTGGAGGATAAACCTGGTGTCTCCAGAAGCTTAGAGGATTCTCAGTGTCAGAAATGCATCTGAAATATGGCTCAGGGCTCACTCTGAGAGGTAAATGCTAATGATGGAAAATTCCTATTGAATCAGTCTCAAACATCTCTCTTTCCTCAAAGCATCTGTGTTCTGATATACTCTAGCTGTGGATGAGTCAGGTAATCCTAGGCCAATAAAGAAGGTTTTCTAATTCACTTTATAGAAATGTGGATCACTGAAACAAATGAGGTAAGTCTCTGTATGGGCAGATACTGAATCTTCTGTTGAATAAATCTAAGCATAAGCAGAATATTTGGCCCATCACTTGAGCAATGTCTTGAACAGCAGCAAATGGGCTGCTGAGATGAAGGTGATGTATGTCCAGAAGCCCCAGAGTGCCACACAGAGTGCTGGGGTGCTCCACAAAGTTGATGCTCTTGAGGATGAGACTTGAAGCTGTCCACAAAGAAAGCTCAGGTGGAAGAGTTAAATCTGTCATGTCACTCTTCTGTGAGGTTTGAGATGGTTTCTCAGATTTTCTCAGAAAAAAACCCAGAAAAAGGGCAGAAGCAAGGATGGGTTGTGGGTTCCCCCTCTATCAAAAAAAATTTTATTGCTCAGCCAGTATCTCCTGCACAAGGGTGCTGGGTCTGGCCCTGGTGCATGGATGCACTTTTCTCAGCCAACAGGTCAGCTGAAACTCATCACCTCGTTCCCCAAGAAAGCCAAATGCTCTAAAGGTGAACTCATCCCTCTTGGGCAGAGCAGGCTGTCAGACTAGAACTGCCACCCATGGTGGTGAATGTTGGCACCCTGAGGCTGGGGTCTCAGGGCAACATGGACACTTCCTCACAGTTGTGTGAGACATCTTTTCCTCCTGAGCATAGGGGCACTCAGAACAACTTTGCACTCAGTGCAGGCTCCTGCAGCCTGTTCAGAGGGATGTGAGCATCCCTCTTCTGCCCCAGGACCAGCCCCACTGTGCCTAGAGTCCAGACACCTACATCCTCCCATGCTTCTCAGCATCTTGCAACCATGTCCTCTCATGGATCACTGTAAGTACTCCTTTAACTGCTTTTCCTTTCAGAGTTCTTGCTCTCATTGCTCACTCTGTCTCCCTCCTTACTTGGGTGGTTTTTGGAGCCTCCAGGAGGAGATTGTTTACAAATTTATTTATCATGGCAGCTGTGTGTCTTGACATACCCTACAGGAATAGGAGCACTTGTAGGCTTTGAAATAAGACATGGTCTGCAGGCAGAGTTCAGTCTACTCCTGCGGCAGAAAGTCTTTCCCTGTGTGATGAGAGTTAGTAGCCTTTGACTCCTGCTTGTAAGCAGATATTCTAATGACCTCTGGTTTTACTACACCCATCAGTAGCTCCTAGGGAATCATCTTTAATGTGAAGACTCACTGACTGCAGTTTGAAAAAAACAATGGATTTTCTATATCTATCCAGACAAGGATCTCTTCAGAGAGCATCAGGTGGCTGCTTAAGCCTACACTTTCCTGCTTGAACCTGTGCTGGGTACTACTGTTTCTTCAAGAGATAGGAGTACAGCTGAGAAAATAATCCTGGGGATAAAACTTGAAAATAATCTATTGTGTTGTAAATGCTCAATAACAGAATACTCATATGAAAGCCTGGGAAATAGAGCTAATGCCCTTACACTGCTGTAACTCCATTGTCTCCTGGTCTGTATTGATGTAAGTGGGAAGAGAATAAGAACCCAATTATTCTCTATTTGAATGATGCTAAATCTATTCACAGATAGGACATATTGATGGCACAGAAAAGCCTTGGGGATGTGATGATCAGTTATCTGGTAAAATATAATGATTCTCATAAAAAATGTATTTGGAATATTTCTCCTGTCAAGTCCATTGCATGTGCTGAGCATTTACTGTTATACGTGTGAGGTCTAATCTACCTCTCTGCCTTCATGCTCCTTCACCTCCCTAAAGCGAGTCAATCTGTTCAGCAAATGGTTTTTTGCTGTGCCTTCTGAATAAAATTCAAGACATCTCCTGGTGCATCTCCTGAACAGATACAGCCAAGCAGACCAGCAAGTAAAGTCAATTTACATAGTAAAATTGTTATAAAGCTCTGAAACTTGTTATACAGTGGATGATCACCCTTATACTCAGTGGATGGGAGGAAGAATCTTCCTTTTTACCTAATATCTGAACACTGCAAGTAAGGTTGACTGGAAAGACGACTGGAAATTCAGCCATAATTTGTAGCCCTTGGGATACAAATGACATTGAGCCATTTTTTTAGGAATGCTGCACTTTGCCACCTTCCTGTTTAATGAGTATATTCTTTAAACAAGTTGGTGTCAAAAATAGTTCCCACAGTCCATTAAAGATGAAGCACAGCAAAAAAATTATAGCATTTAACAGCATCTGCCTAATTGAGTATTACTCTGGAAGCCTACTTTTAAAACTGTCTTTTGTCTTCATTCCCTGGTATATCCTTCCACATTCTGCCAGGGACAACACAGCAGTCAACTATTCAACTTCTCAGCCACATTCAAGATATCTTTCCATATTAGCCTCACATTCCTGCCTATTTGTTTCAGGGTATGACCTTTGCAATGCTGCTTTTTTTGCCAGGGGCCCTGCCAGATTAGGGACTCATATGGGTTAAAATAGCTAAATATCTTTGATTTTAATAAACAGCTTGAGTGCCTAACTTTATTCGCAGCACACATCTCTCCAGCAGCAGTACCAGTGCAGATGAAGATGGTGCAACAATGGGGGTGAAGCATCTGGGGAAGAAAAGGGAGAATCTAAGGAAGAGAAGGGCCAAACAGGCTTTGCTACCACATGCAAAAGCCGAAGAGGTAAAATCTGGGTTTTGTGCATGGATTGACAGTGAGCAATACAATTTTCATGAGAACCTGTAGCTGGCTACATAATGAACGAACTGCTAAATTCCAGAGCATGTATAACCCACAGTCAAATATTTCTGATGTGGAGGAGAGACTAGGAAAGACATTTCAGATCAGTTTTTAGAAAGTCTTGCTCAGGAATAGGGCACTAAGGTGACCTCTTTTTCCCAGGAAGATTTTGAGAGCTTCTAGTGAGAAACAGTTTATTTTCATCCAAGAAAAACAGTATTTTATATAGATTTTCATAGAATTAATTTCTTTTAAGGTTGAAAATTGTCTATGTGGTTGTGATACATGCTAATGAAGGGTAAAACCTTTAATCCAGCAACGTAGGTTTACTATGTCATTTCATATTTCTAGGAAATGGGGATGAATCATAAGTATGTGTATATATACGCATCGCTTATGAGACATGAGTCTGCAGAGCAACTCTTTGCCTGCCTAGGAGTTGCCTCCTGAACAATAAAACCTATTTAGATATTGACAGTTGGCATCAATTTCCCACAAAAATAATCTTGTTTTCACCTGTGAAATGCAAAATTTAAAACATGACAATAATTAACTATGGAGTGATATCTTTGCTCTGCTATTTTCCTCATCTCTGGGAGGGGGCAGGGGGAAGTAAAATCCATGCTTAAGTCCAGAAAAAAAACCCTCTCTTTCCAAAATAAATTTAATCTATTTATGAAATAGGTTCTTTGAAATTTAAATGAAATTTAGTTTCCTTTTCCTAAGAAAACCCAGCACTAGCGCATTGTTCAGCAACATTGCTGGAGATTGACGGCTGACTTTACATAGGAAAACTAACTTTTTGTAAGCCTGTCTATAGTGATATTACTGGAACAAAGCAGTAAATATCAACCTGTCTTTATCACACTTGCAGCTTGCTTTCATTAGCTCTCTGTGTCCTTTATCCTGGGGATCATCTTCCTTTTAAAGAGGCAATTTGTTTGTTTTATCAGATGATAGTATGTATGTGGCCTACCTAAGAACAAGATCTAATTAAAAAAGAAAATGAGTTCAAAAACAAGAGAGCTGCAATACATACAAGTTAATACAGCTAGGAAGGATAACTTTTGAGTTACATGGGCGAACAAGGCATCTAGTCTTTCTAGTGAAGGTACTGCCCTCTGCTCAACCATGCAGGGCAACATGGAAACAGGAATGGACATTTAAGTCAACTCATAGGTCACAACTCAACTTCATGGTGCTTCAAGAAGATGGATATGTGCTGTGGTACAAACCAAGTTTTTAATGGGACACATGGTGGGGTTACAAGGACCCCAACATTTGGCCAGACATGAATTACTTGAATGAGTGAACAGAAGAAAGCAGAGGAGCCTTGTAGACCTCAGGCTGAGACAACACCATGCCTCCTTCTTCTGCTATGCACATAGTCCAAGGCTGAAGACTAACAGTCTTCCTCAACAGGCTTCAGAGAAGGTGGAAAATTTACAGGACTCTGCTCATTTGGTTAATGGGAAATTGGCTTAGGGACTTCTTGGTCTACACCCTTCCTTCCTCTGTTTCTTCCAGCTTGCCTCAGGCTGGTAGTTAAAAGCCCAGTGAAAAAACAGAGGTCGGGTCAGGCTATGCATATCAGAAAAAAAAAGGTAGCTCAAGGGTATGAGGACTATTTTGGTAGCTGTTAAGCATTGCACAGAAGACTATGGGAGTGACCACACAGCCACAGACACCTCCAATCGCCCAACCAAATCAATACACTGTAAAACAGGCAAACCAGGACTGCCTGTACTGAAGGCAGTAAAGTAAAAGGACCCCACAAAAAGTGTTTCTGTTCAAGGCACAGGTTATTGGATAGGTAATTAGTTGAACTTTTCAACTTTGGTGTGAGTGTATTTAAGAATTTGGCAGAATGGGGAAAATTTGCAGTGTAATTGATCAAAATGACAGATTTGTTGTAAAACCTTTAGCTGGATGAGTTTCTCAGTGTTTATTCTGCAATTTAAAAGAACAAAACAAACTTCCTTTCTTATATGCATGATGTTGGGAGGGAAAACAAATGGCACTTATTCTATGGTCCACTCCAAGCAGCTTACAAAATGAATAATCAATAAAAAGAATAATGTCTTTTTAAGGGTAAATGTTGCTTTTGGGATTCATTTGTCTGGTGAAGTATGCAGGTTACTTCAATCATCAGGTAGACATGAGAAGAGAGAAATAAATCCCAAATGTAGATTCTAGATTCTGTTGTGTATCAAAGTTTTTTGAGAGCTAGTCTCAAATTTTTTGTTTCTGTGGGCCGAACTTATACCTGTGATGTTAACTTTCTCCTAGAATATATTGCCACAGAAGTGAGTGAAGGACATGTGCTGAAAGACCGGGTGTCTTTCCTCACTGTCTGTGTACAGTAATGCATCAAGCTTTTCATTTTTGATAGGCAGTGATAGCAATTGCTTTCTGAGTTGGCTTTTCCTCCCCCCAGCATGACTGAGTCAGTCTGGGACCAAAAGCTCAGCTGTAACCTCAGGGATGAGGCATCCTGAGCTAGTTCTTTAGGCTTTGCAGGGCTGGGGTCCATGCACAGTTGTGTGGAGGAAGTAGCAGACAACATGTTACTGGCACATAGATCATAGAATGAAGGAAGTTGCTTATTTTCCCATGGCTCCCATGCTTCAAAATCAGGAATCCTTTGTCCTTCCAAATGCATGTATAAATAATCTTGTTATCTATGCCTTGCACAAATTGATGTAGACAGCTAAATATAGAAGATTATTTGCTTATTTTTCCCCAGGGTTCAATGGATGTTATATAGTCAAAGGAAAATATACTTTCAGGTGTCTACTAATATCACTGACAAGAATTTGCATTTGTAAAACAGACTAGAGCAAAAGTACTCAATAGAAGATGTGAAAAGAAAAAAATACGGAGGTGAAAGGCATTGATGAAGGGGACAGGCAGGGGACTTGGTAAAATGCAAGTGGGCAAGTATTGACACTGGAAACATCAATGCTTTTCTGATAGGAATATCAGACACTGTAAGAGAATAGTCTTATCTGTCACAGTATGACCTGCAAGTTGGTGGGAGAATTCAGCAGTCTGTGTGGACCTTTGCCTATAAGGTGCTTCTGAAAATGCCACCATATAGATATCCCTTGAGAGACAGGAGTCTGCAGTAAGCACTGTTGATAAGATGACCTTGAGAAGCCCTTCAAGGTTCACTATGATGCAGACAGATACTGATTTTAAAAGTTACTATTTTGGTTTTGAAACTTGATAAAGCATACGATTATTTTGCTATTGAGCCAAATTTGTATCCATCTGGAAAACAGTAAGCTCTTCATTCTGTCATCTGGATATAAACTAGAATTTATTCAACTACAGTAGCCAGAAAAGAGAGTTTAGTGGCATGGCTCTTTCTGCTCTAAATTGGGGTATGCTTCATGGTATGTTTTACTGTTTAAAGGTAAATACTCAGTATGGACATTTGGAATATCTTTTTTTTTTTTTAGTGGTTCACTTTGCCATAGTTGAAACTTACTTTCCTCTCTGCATAGTTATCTCTGTCATAGGGAGATAAAATGGTTTGGGTTGGAAGATTTCTTCCTAGTATCTAATCTAAATCTACTCTCTTTCAGTTTGAAGTCATTTCCCCTCATCCTGTCACTACACTCCCTGGTAAGGAGTCCTCCCCTACCTTTCCTATAGGCCCCTTAGGTACAGGAACACTGATGTAAGGTCTTCCTGAAGCCTACTCTTCTCTAGGCTGAACAATGCCAACCCAGGCTTTCCTCATAGGAGCAGCCCTCTCATGATCTTCATGGCCCTCCTCTGGACTTTCTTCAACAGATCTGTGTCCTTCTTATGATGGGGGACCCAGAGCTGGACTTAGTACTCCAAGCGAGGCCTCACCAGAGTAGAGCAGAAGGGGAGAATTACCTCCCTTGACCTGGTGGCCATTCTTCTTTTGATGCAGCCCAGGATACAGTTGGCTTTCTGGGCTGCAAGCACACATTGCTGGCTTATATTCAGTTTTCCATCCAGTAATACCCCTAAAGCCCTTCTCCACAAGGCTGCTCTCAATCAATTCTCATTGCCCAGCCTATGTTTGTGCTTGGGATTACCTCAACCCATGTGCAGGACCTTACACTTGGCCTCGTTGAACTTCATGAGGTTCACACAGGCCCACCTCTCAAGCCTGTCACGGTCCTTCTGGATGGCATCCCTTCCCTCTGCACCACACTGATTGGTGGCCAGACTTGCTGAGGGTGCATTCAATCCCACTGCCTCACATACTGACAAAGGTTTTAAACAGCACCAATCCCAATAGCAAGCCCTGAGTAACACCATTCATCACTGGTCTCCACTTGGACATTGAGCTGTTGACTGCAACGCTTTGAGTGTGACCATCCAGACAATTCCTTATCTACTGAGTGGTCCATCTAAACTCTCCAGTTTAGAGACAAGGATGTCATGCAGGTCACTGTGACAAGTCGAGGTAGATGATATCAGTTGCTCTTTCTTTATCCACTAATGTTGTAACCCCATCACAGAAGACCACCAAATTTGTCAGGCACATGTTGGCTGTCACCAATCACCTTCTTATTTTTCATGTGCCTTAGTATAGTTTCCAGGAGGATCTGCTGTATGATCTTGCTAAACACAGAGGAGAGACTGACTGACCTGTAGGTCCCAGGGTCTTCTGTTATTCCCTTTTTTTTTTTTTTTTTTTTTTTTTTTTTTTTTTTTTTTTTTTTTTTAAATAGAGGCTATGTTCCCCCTTTTCCAGTAGGCAGAAACTTCACTGAACTGCCACAACTTCTCTTAAATATGCTGAATAGTGGCTTAGCATCTGGCAGCTCCCTCAGGACCCACAGATGCATCTCATCAGGTCCCTGTTGTTTCCCAGCATTCGCACTTCCATTGTATCTTTAAGGGTTGGGTTCTTACACTGCATCACTGCAGATTTTTCCCAAATATATCCAGTGCTCACAGGGCTAACATACTTATGAAGGATGAATCAGAGACTGGGCCATTGTAGGCTTTATATCAGGATGTGTGCTGAAATAGTTTGAAGCAGTTTTTACTAGAGCTCTCAAGGTAGAGTAGTTTGTGCTTCTGCTGCTGCTTTCATGTATTAGGAAGAAATGAAGAGAGATTGAGAGAGACACATCTAAAAGAAGAAGTTTGCAAATGCAAAAATACGCACAAGTTTTGAAGCTGTTCTCTATATAAGAATGATAAGCAATGCTCAAGACCCTGTTGGGATCTAACAATGAGCGTTAAGATTTATAGTCTAATGCAGAGACAAGGCAGAGACAAAGTCAGAAACTACTGTGTAAAACAAACAAACATGTAAAAAAGAACTAATTCCCACTTTTCTAGTTTAAAATAGCAGTTCATCCTCCTTTAAAATATTTTCAGCTTTCTCTAAGGTCTATGACAGTATTGTATTCACAGACATGCTTATTCTTCTTCTAAAGATCAGGATCCTTACTCTAATAGGTTTGGAGCTGGAGATTGTAACGGGCATAAAATGATTTCTTATGCCAAACCATAAATAGAATTTAGCTGAACAAACACCAGCAGCAACCACTTCAGTAAACACATCATAGGCATACATAGATACATGTTTATACAAATTATTTATCCGACCAAATAAAAATACCTGGGTTGTATTCATCTTGAGAAGCACGGTGGCATTAGCAGGTTTGCCTGGGACAGTCTGCTTATCTTACACAGCTACAATAAGAAAAGCTGAGGGTATGTGTGGGCACCACCGTGTCTTGGCAAGGCATGGCAGGCCTCTGTCTACCTGTTTACTTTCCAGAAAAGCTTTACAAGAGCTAAGTCATAGGTTCCTATAGCTGTGTTAAGAATGTGAAAATATGCCGTATCAATTGCTAGTAAAAAAAGAATACAGGTAAATGCTGTGGGCAGGTGGGAAGGGTCTGCCCTGGTGCTAGGGACCTTGTGTCTTTGCCAGCCCTCGTCCGAAAGAAAGCTCACACAAGGTCTTCAGCAGTTCTCATTAAACTTTCTAATCAGCTGTAGCTGACGCTGTTGCCAGTGCTAGAGAAAAGACATGTGAAATTTCTGCAAACAACCGTAATTCAACCAGAGGAGAACTGCTGGCATCTCATTCTCAACAGCAGGTGCTAGGGCCCTGCTTTTGCACCCCTGCGGAGGGATCCTCTGAGAACAGATTTTTTTCCGAGACAGTTTTTACAGTTGAAAACAGAAAAAAAAAAAAAATCTATTATCTACACTTTTTCACCTTGTTGTGGTTTAAGGGTGAACAGACTGAGGGGGGGCAGGACAGGTGGTAATCCAGGACCCCGAGGGGTCAGAGGGCAGCTGTTATTCCCTCCATGGAACAAGGAGACTGGAAGTGGGGGGTAAATTTTTCCTTCCCAGGCTCTGGGAGCTGTGAGGCCATCTCAGCTTGGCTAGGCCTGACCATGCACCACACGATCCATTGGCACCTGCAGGTGGGTTTTCTATAGAGTCCTGTATCCTTCTGCCCCTTATACTCTTATCTTCTAGCAGACACATCTGCTACGTTTTTTAAGAGAACGCTCTGTGTATAACTTTCTGGGACAACAGCATTGGTCAGTGTAGTTGGCTGTACTTGAACAGGAAAGAGTTCATGACATATTATCAATTAACTAACCTACTGCCTTAGGGGACATGAAACACTTTGGTGACCAACAAGTAAGACATGGTGGTGGAAGTGAAGGAAGAAGAATAGAAAAGAAATAATACCTGGGGAAGAAGAAAGATGCAAAATAGTTGGTACTGCTTATTTCTAATTTATGTATTTGCTGTTTGCAGTGCTTCCTGAATGTAATTTTCCCCTATGTCTTTGCAATTGCTGATGGGTGGTGACTCAAGTTAACTCAAGTGAAGAATAGTTCTTTTGGCAACAGATGAGTGCTTGAAAGAGGAAAAAAAAAAAATGCATCTGAGGAAGATTTCCTCTCCCAGAGCTTCACAAGGAACAATCTGGTCTGCTAGCTCCCTGTGCATTTAAAGAAAGCGGGGAAATAAGCAACCCTTTACTTTAAGAGTGTTAAGGGATAGAAGGAGGGAACTTAAGAAGAGAAAAGGGAATTGACCTGAATACCGTTCAATGGGAAAATTGCATGGTGTTGCCATAAGGAGCCAGGGTTCCACACATGACAGAGAGGTCAATTCTTTAAGGGATATGGTGTTGCCGGTAAAGCTGCTGCTGCTAAAACCATTGTGCCATCCCTTCCCTTCATCAGCACCAACATCCTGCATTTCTCAGACCTTTAGAATGGGACTCATGTTATACATATTCCTCTATATAGCCAGCATATTTGCTTTGTGTTCCTTTTGCCACACTTACAGCTGCAAAAACCAAGCTTCTGTTGTTGCTTTCTTGGCACGTTTCCTCTTCCTGGTATTCCTAGAAAAAAGCAATGTAACACAGCTCAGACAGCACAGTGATGTGTTGGACTGCTTGGGGCACAACTGTCTCTATCCTAGAGCCCAGAGGCTCTGTAAGTTTCCCCGGGTGGCTTGGTTTTTACTGTGTTTGACCAGGACTTTTTAAAAATCAACAAAAAAGCAATCTGAGTGAAAGTGCTCTTGTCCTGATAGAGTTCATGGTTCTAAGATGAATGAATGAATGAATCTGAGCAGATGGTGACTGCTAGCAATGAGCTTCAAAAGGGCCAACACAACAGCCTCCAGACTGGAAAGAAAGGTGCCCATGGAGAAGAATCACAAGGGGGAAAATTACTTCATGAGAGATGGCAATTTCTATACGAAACAATATCAAGGACACAACACCATTCTGTCCTTCTGTGGAATAAAAATAGGAAAATGACATAGTGGCTAATCAGGCTGGATAAGGCATGCCTGCAGAACCAGAAAACCAGAGAGAAATAAAAAGTGAAAACTGTACTAGTAACTGTATCTATAGCTGATTGCCATGAGCAGAAAGGTAAAATTAATTTCACAAAGACATTTTTCTTTTTTAAAAAAATATTTTTTCTTATGAAAAAGAGAGGGGAAGTAATAATCAGGAAGAGGATTAAACTATTTAGGACTTATTTGGCGTAGCTTTCACAAAAATATTAATAGTGATTGTTGTTTAAACAGCTAATGAATACTGAGGAGGCAAGTCCACATCAGGAGAGGGAAATGGCGGATTAAAGACTGTTTAGGGGAGTGGGATATACTCAGAATGAAAGCACAAGATGAACATACCCTTGCTTCCCTATGGAACTGGTCAAACTGTATGTGCTTGAATAATTTTTTTTTTAAATATAAAAAAAAATGCTTTCACAAAAAATAATAAAGTCCCAGAATATTGGGGAAGGACAAATATTAGAAAGAAACTTTTTTTTTTTTTTTTTAAAAGAAACTGTGATCTAGAGAATTACAGCTTAGGTAACTTGATTTTGGTACCCAAAAATATCCTAGAAGAAATTGCATTCAAAGAACAGTAGAAATTATTTGAAATTTAGAAAATATAACCCTACAAAAATAAGAAAATTATATTAATCTGGTATGGAAATGAGACATCTAAATGAGGGCATAATTGAACAATAGGAAAAGATTTTGAAGTAGTTTTCTAGGAAGCCTGTGGGGTAGAGCAAGAAAAAAAAATCAGTTTAAATAGAAGCAGAAAAGACACATTTCATATTTTAGGACAAACTTGCAAATGATAAATATATCTAAGTAGTATCGTTTTCAAAATAGGCTATAGAATCTGCAGTTGCCAAGTCCCTGAGGAAGACTACCAGCTTCCTTTTTCTACATGAAGTTTAATTTCACAACTTCCAACAGTGAGCTTTGCTGTATGAGCCAGTCTCCACAGACTGCCTGTGCAAGGCCAGCTTTGATGGGTTGCTTCTGCCTGTGATCACTCAACTTTGACATGGGAATAGATGTTTCATAGAGAATCTCTCTTAGATTTGAGTTGGCAAGATGGAGAATTGTACAAATGCCAATTGGGAATGGTCTGTACAGAGGTGAGTATGCAAGGGTTCCTGAATCTGATCAGAGAAATAACCCTTGTCTGTCCTACATTAGAAGGGTAGTACAACCTGGTGCTCATATAACACTGCTGTGCAAGTCTTGGACTTAGGGAAAGTCCCAAGAATTATTTTTGCACACCAGAGCATCTCTTTTTTTGGTGCTGAAACATTGCTATCAAAATATACAAGAACTGTTGCAGGGTTCATCAGCACATCTAGAAATGAGACTGAACCTAATGTTAGGCAAATCAATATTTCATTTAAAAATAAAATAAAATAAAGAGTTACAGTTTCTGTTAGGTTTATTCCTACCATGTACATAATATACAGGGTAATGGGTTTACTTTGACCCAGACGGAAGAGGTGACAGAGATGCAAGGACAAAATAATAGCTAAGCCTTGTCTGCAGGTTTGCATTTAATTATACAATAAAGCTCCTCCAAGGGATGCTAAATCTGAGCAAGAGGAGAGCAGCAGCATCCATGTAGTGATCAGGCCCAAGACAGCTGTCTAGAGAATTTGTCATTTTATTGGAACAACGGGCAAAGTTGCATCTGGAAGATAGCCACATAAATGTGGGGATTGGGAGGGAAGGGAGATCTCTCCAACACAGCACATATGACTGGAAGGGATTGAGCCTTTGCCTGCTCAGAAAATCACATCTTAAAATGTCCTTTATAAAAAAAAAAAAAAAGGGCTGAAGTCCCTCTTAAAACTAATAAGGACTTTTTGCTACCTTTTTTTTCCTGGGCAGCTGTTCCAAAACTTCACTGCCTTCATGATCTACAGCACTTCTGAATTTCTGTCCTGAACTGGCCACTATTTGTTTATTCCATTTGTTCTTGTGCCAACATTGTTGTTCAATTATCATGGCCAGGGAGGAGCCACATCCCGTCTCAGGCTTTGTTTTGCTCTTTGAGGAAAGCAAGGACCCATCATGCTTTCAGAGCTCTGCATAGCATAATGATCCCTATGCCAATGCTTGAGGGAGCTGGCTTGACAAAATAGAGCTGATGCAGCCATGTCACTGAGTTTAAGAGCCCTGTTAAGCTGTAGAGTGTTGATTGTACTTCTGGGGTCATTCAGTTCTTCCTGTGGGATATTATGAGGTAAATAATAAATTAAGACTGAATTTGAGCTGTGGTTATTCTGGGCTTCTCTGAGACACTGGGACAAGGGGAGGCAGCAGCAGTCCCTGAGCTGTGTCTGACATCTAGGAGAGGGCTTGTTGGCAGGAATTTGATCCAATTTGCACATCCAGAGCAGTGACTCTGTAATTCTTGGGAAAGATTGGGCATGGCTGCCTGTCAGTGTCTGGTCATCATTATTGACAAAGACCAATTAGGAGAGGAAAAAAATGCAGTTCTGCTTCTAACTCTGCTTCATATTCCCTTGTGGACAGGAAACACCTGAGGGGAAATCAGCAAGAAAAAAATGCTGCATTCCAGTGACCCTTGGCATTATCCTGTGGATAGGGCTTTTCTCTCATGCTTTCTGCATTGCTACAAGATCTAGGCAGAATCAGTCCCTTAAAACATGATTTTCTGTGAAATAATAAGGTCAGTCTGTCAATTACACCTCACTGATGACTCTGATGAAACTCAGATTTTCACCTCATCTCTACCTTTTGCTGGCAGCAATTTTTACATATCCAAAATGTTCACATTTAGCTGCTAAAATAGCATTCCTAAATCTAGATATAGAAACCCAAATAAATACACTTCTTCAGAGATGGCTGCAGTCGGTTATGTCGGAGCAAACCAGGCCACATTTATTTAGCAGTGAACCTCACACAGGACAGCCTGATTTCTCTCAACACATTGCCCTGTAAATATAAGATCATTGCTAATGCAATGAAAATATTATTCAAAAGACACAGGATAAATGTTACAGATCCTGGATTTTTATAACTTCTCTCCAAACTGAAACTTAACCTTTAACTTAAAAAAAAAGACTATGTGTATTTGGACTAAAAGTACCTAACAAGATTTTTCCTGTTTAAAGGGACACTACATCTGTGTTTTTATTGTTTTTCTTTAGAGTTTAGGGAAAGAATAACAATATATATATGGAGAAAAAAAACCCCAAATATATATGGAAAAAAAAACCCCAAACACAGCAAGCTTTGCAGAGAGAAATAGCACAGCAAGCTTCTTCTCAGAGTCATCACATTTTTTCTGTTCTATGGATTCATCTGTTTATTTTTGGTGATGTCTTATCTAGGTGACAGAAAACACAGATGACAAACAATAGCAAACAGTTCAGGGACTGGCAGCTGTCTGCATGAAATATGGTGAGGTTTGCGCAACCCAGTTGGGCTCATTTCTCAAACCATTACTCAAGAACTGTCACACTGAACCTACATGACTGGCAACCAGCAGAGTGCAGGATGGCAAGTCAAGAATATGAAAGTCCATTTCCTTACTGCTTGTTCTTACCCTTTCTGTGTGCTTCCAGTTCCTTGTGCCAATAATAATTAAGTAATCTGTGCATTAAAATGGGTTAAAATTGCAAAGCCATAATTTTAACTGTTGTGAGAAAGTACAAAACACAACATTTTTTTCTTTATTTACCATTTTTTGCTACAGAACTTATTCCACTAGGAAATACACCTTTAAATGGAGGTTTGAAGCAATTTGTTTTTACCATAACCATTGGAAATCTGAAAAGGTAGAAGAGACAACTGGGTTCACCTACCAAAATTGTAACATCTAATAGTGGCACCAAAATAAAATAGCAGCAAAACAATTCCTGTGAAATCACAGAATCACAGAGTGCTAGGGGTTGAAAGGGACCTTGGAGATCTTCGAGTTCAACCCCCCTGCCAGGGCAGGATCATATAAGCTACCCTACAACCTAATCTACCCTACAACCTAATCTACCCTAACACAGGTCACTCAGGAACACGTCCAGGCGAGTTTTGAAAATCTCCAGAGAAGGAGACTCCACAACCTCTCCGGGCAGCCTGTTCCAGTGCTCTGTGACCGTTACTGTAAAGAAGTCCCTCCCAATGTTAAGGTGGAACCTCTTGTGCTCCAGTTTATATCCATTCCCCCTAGTCCTATCACAAGGCACAAGTTAGAAGAGGCTGTCCCTTTCCTCTTGACACTTATCCCTCATATATTTATAAACATTTATCAAATCCCCTCTCAGTCTTCCCTTTTCCAGACTAAAGAGCCCCAGGTGCCTCAGCCTCTCCTCATAAGGCATGTGCTCCAGTCCCTTACTCATCCTTGTAGCCCTCCGTTGGACTCTCTCAAGCAGATCCCTGTCTCTCTTGAACTGGGGAGCCCAGAACTGGACACAATACTCCAGGTGAGGTCTCACCAGTGCAGAGTAGAGGGGGAGGAGAACCTCCCTCGATCTGCTGGACACGCTCCTCTTGATACACCCCAGGATACCATTGGCCCTCTTGGCCACAAGGGCACATTGCTGCTCCATGGAGAACTTGTTGTCCACCAGGACTCCCAAGTCTTTCTCCACAAGACTGCTCTCCAGCAGATCACCTCCCAGTCTGTACTGGTGTAATTTATTATTCTTACCTAGATGCAGGACTCTACATTTATCCTTGTTAAACCTCGTTTGGTTCTGCCCTGCCCAGTTCTCCAACCTGTCCAAGTCTCACTGGATGGCTGCACAGCTTTCAGGTGTATCTGCCGATCCTCCCAGTTTTGTGTCATCAGCAAACTTGCTGAGCAGACACTCTGTCCTGCCATCAGTGTCATTGATAAAGATGTTGAACAGGATCGGAGCCAGCACTGATCCCTGGGGGACGCCATTGGTTACAGCTCTCCAGCTGGATTTGGCACCGTTGACCACCACTCTCTGGACTCTATTGTCCAATTTGCAATTTGTAGACTGACAGCTGGAGAATCTGTTGCCATAGCTAAGTGCCAAAGTATTTCAAGGAATTACTCAGATATCTGGATAACTACTTCATGAATCAATTCAGGAACCTATCTGTATTTCAGTCATAGGCCTGCCTTACTTGGATGCAAATACATTCTGAGCTGGACTCTAGCCTATGGGATTGGACAGTGGCCAAGCACTGGATCCTGATGGGAAGTAAAACTTGATATCATTCAATCTTTTAACAAGTAAAGATGTTCCAGCAAAAACCCTGTAAGGTAACTGAATCAAGCTTCCTCCTCAATGTGTCTGTCATCACCTCCTGCCAGGAACTGTATGCTTTGTAGGCAGTAGGCTGCTAAAGTGCATGCCCTTGTGCACTATGTGGTTTAATCAGTCTCAGACTCTTAGAGCACTGTAGACACAGCCGACAGTGGCTTCATGCTGCATGCGGTCTGAGTCTCCATGTTTAACATAGAATACCTTTTTACGTATAGATTATTTCTAGAGACTTTTACGCTGGTGTCAGCACAGATGACAGTTTGAGTGGCTTTAATATTTACAGACTCTGCTCCTTTAAGCCAGCTGCAGCGTGAAACGCAAATGTGCACTGGGTTAACTGTTTGATCTCTATTTGCGTATCTGGCATGGTGGTCCAGGACTGGTCCAAAAACAGTAGTATTCTCAGACTTTGTCCCAGAGCTGTTCAGCATCACTGCATAGGTGGTGACACTACATTTCTAATGTCCAATTAGTGTTAGCAGTGAACAGTGAGACCCATACAAACGCCTCAGAAAAGCAAAACAGGTTGACTTGTTACTAAGGAAGCATGGCCAGCAGGTCAAGGGAGGCGATTTTGCCCCTCTACTTCTCTCTCAACCCCTCACCTCAATATTATGTACAGCTCTGCAGCCCTCTGCACAGGGAAGACATCAACCTGTTGGAGCAGGTCCAGAGGACCACAAAAATGGGCAGAGGCCTGGAATACCTCTCCTGTGATGAGGAAAGGCTGAGAGTTAAGGTTGTTCAGCCTGGAGAAGAAAAGGCTCTGAGGAGACCTTATTGAAGCCTTTCAATACTCAAAGGGGTCTTATAAGACAGATGCAGACAGATTTTTTATCAGGGCTCATTGCAATAGGACAAGGGGTGATAGTTTTCAACTAAAAGAGGGTACATTTAGATTGGACGTAAGGAAGACATTTTTTTACAGTGAGGCTGATTCAAGATGCCCAGAAAAGCTGTGGATTCCCATCGCTGGAATTTTTCAAGGCCAGGTTGGATGGGGCTTTGAGCAACTGGATCTGGTTCAAGATGTCCCTGCTCACTGCAGGAGGGTCGGCCTAGATGACATTTAAAGGTCCCCTCCAACCCCAACTATCCTATGATAGTAATTGCCCCTACAAAGAAGGGCACAGAAGTGACATCTTTTTTCAGCTGAAGTGTAGACCAATTAATCATTAATTTTTTCTCAGTGTGACCTTCCTTATCCGTAAAAAGGTTCTCAGCAATAGGATTTAACTCAAAATGTAGAGGTTCAATTTCTAGCAGGAATCAGAGATGATTTCTCTAGACATTTTTGGGTGTGTGATGAGTAGATGTCTTTTCTGCATTTTTGTGCAGCTACTAACATAAAAGCACATCCCAAGTAGCAAACTCCAGTGAGGATGGAAACTCTGTTCTGAAATGAACTTTGCTGGTACCAAGGCTTTCCTAAAGGATGAAGAAACTGAGGCCAGACCTCTCACTGTCCTTGGAGCAGAATAACAAAAAAAACTAATCTCTTTTGAGACATGTAGCACTATATACAGCATCAGAAACCAAGACTCTTTTGGGCTTTATACTGGTCCCAGCATTGATCAGGGCATGACTAACACTGGGTTTATACTACACGCAAATCATAGATTCTCAAACAACTTCTTGTCTTCTGGGTCTGGGTATGCAAGCTCACTACATATCGACCTTCACCCTCTTCCATTCTTCATTCCCTGTTTTCATGAAATACAAACTTTACTGCATAGGTGGGAGCCATGGTGCACGCCAGGCAGCCTCCAGCCAGGACAGTTGAGGATGCTGAGCCATGCAGCTGCTTCGCTGGAGGTGTGGGCACAGCTTAAGTACCTTGCTCTGGGTGAATAAAGCAGACCTTTTTCAGATTCCTTGACCCTGTTTTTTAGATAGCATAGTATAGGCCTAGCCCAGTAAAATTACTTTCTGTTGACAGCAAACTGAAAAGTCATTTATATATCTTTCCTGTCTTCTGCTGAAACCAGTAATGTAATAGAAACTCATTCACATGAATATCGTGTGCCCAGTAGAACAGATATGAGTTTCTCATTTCCTTCCTGCCCCTGCTACAATTAAAATAAAAGATTCAATCTCCTTTTAGACAACATTTGGACCTGGTTTTCTGCCATGGTTTGACTGGATTCTTGAATACATTTTATCCCAGTGTTGTAAAGATGAAAAAAATGTCTAGGACAATCTTTCAAGTTAACATTATAATCCTTCACGTTTGCAGCAGAAAGTGATTTTCCTACAGTTGTAATGGCATGAAAAAAAGTAGGTATAGAGAAAAAAACATGTGCTATCAGCTATCTGCTAGAAGACAAGGCCCCACAGACTTGTGGGAATGAATAATATTTTGTGTGGAAAGAAAAATTAAGTCTTGAGGTGGTGATAAAGAACAGGTTATATTTTATTTATTCATTCTCAGGTGCTGACTGATAATTGCTGAGCTTAAGTACATAAACATCATAGGCACAGGGAAGAGAATTTAAAGCATCCCTGTGAGATTGTGGGCTCTGTGTTTCCTCCCAGCCATCAAACTGGTGATTTCCACTTGCTGCATAAGTCAATCCCTTCTTCCAAATCTCTCCAGGCAGCTGCGGCATCTCACAGGGTGCTGACTGACCATGGTATGCAGAAGCTCTGCCCAAGCGTACTCCCCCCAGCTAGCAGCAGCTTCTGTTTGTACAGAGGGTAAATACCAGGATATGTCACTGGTTTGATCCAAATATTTTTTTCTTTATGAAAAATCTGAGGTTTTTAATGCATTTACACTGTAATGTAAAAGAACTGCTTTATGTTATTCTTTGTCCTCTATGCAGCATCCAGGCTTGTCCTTCAACAGATCTACTATACTGTTAGCAGGTTTAACTGCATCTGAGGAGGTGCATAAATCTTCCCAATAACCCCTTGAGCCCTAGCCTTGTCATGGCTTTTTTGTTAGATTACAGAATTGCTTTAGCTTTACATTTTCTCTAAGGTCAAGAGGTTGGGGTTTATTTCAGAGTGCCTTTGCCAAAGAGCCTGTCTCTCTCTGCTTGCGAATCTTTTGTTCTGTACCTATGAGAGAATTGCAGTGGCCAAAACAAACTCAGACAGCTTAGATCATTAGAAAAACCTTTCCTAAATAACTGGTGAGACTGATGATGTAATTTACCCTGCTGGTGTAAAATGCTTATGCAGTCCAGTTGCCTGACTCCTAACTTAATATGAACCAGTGGTTCCTTATGGGCCTCAGTTAATGGAGAAGACTCCTAGCACCTGGCAAACATAAAAGCTATGTAGGTATCGGTGCTATAAACTGTTTCATGTGATATTTCAGAACATCTTGTACAGGAAGAATCATGGGAGGGAGAAGAATCACCAGGAGATGCCCTGAGGAAGGTCAGAGCTGGAGAAATAATGAGTCATCATAAGAATGCTGCAATTTCTTTCTCTCCTTGCCTGCTTTCCCACGCAGAAGTGAGTTCAGCACTTGCGGCTCGCAGTACAGATGTATTTTGTAGCAGCAGCATTTTCCTCTGACACTGGACTTTTCATTCCTGAAAGGGACACCCCACTTACTGGTACATTACTGTCTTAAATGATGAGTCTCTTCTAACTCAGAACCATTCTCTGAAAACCTAAAATGTTGCCATGAGAGGAGCAGTGCCAACACCATTACATCTGACAGTCAGAATTCAAGTGAAGGAGATAGTCCGTGTTCGGGATCCCAGCTGTTCCAGTCAGCTGCACTGTATCCCTCTCTTAAAGAACTATTTTTTTTCCTTATTTTGAAACCACTAAGGCCTATAGTTGACCTACTATTTCCCAGAAGGTGGCTATTAAGAGTCACAATTCTGCAGTGGGAAGCAATCTTTTAATTTCTAGTCTGTCATTTCAAGAACAAATTGCAATTATCACTGATAAGCTTGATGAAACATTTAGGGAGCTGGGCAGATATGTGTTTCCCCCCATAACTATGCAGAAAAACTCAAGTTGCTTAATAAATTCTGCTTTTGCTTGGTTTGCTTCAACATCCAAGCAAGCTGAGGTTAAAGAACCATTTTGTCTGATTTTGAAAATGTGCTGCACAATAAAAAGGCTTGATTTCCAAAAGGGCTGGAATTCAGAACTTCCTAGAAATTGAGTGCTTTTGAAATGTCATACTTTTTCTTACTCAAAAGTCTTGAGGTATGTTTCTTCACAGGATTTCCTTGTTTTGGTTATAAATTCATTTGTGGGATTTTTCTCGGTTTCCTGTACATCTGCAAAGTCTGCCTTCTGGAATACAATCCCTTTACTCTAATGGGCTTAACATCTGAAGTTGCTCCATTGGCTCTCCATGCCCTGTAGGGCCTGTTTGTCTGCACCACTGGTGCTTGTTCACAACCCTCTGCTTGCAAATCCAAGGAAACAGCATTGATCCTGCACGACAATAAACCCTTGTAAATGGGTTCAGGAGTGGCACTGTAGGTCCTGCTCACACAGATGGGAGCTTGCTCTCTTCCAAGGTCCATAACACAGCATCCCGTGCTCCAGAAGGTGAGGAGCACAGTGTTCAACTGACCTGGCCAATCTTTCCAGCAGTTTGATGGTAACACATGCAGTAGGTCAGCGCTGCTTCCTCTACACACAGACAGCATATGGCATGGACAGTATGTCAGTGCCCCTAAAGGGTGAAACAGTGATCAGTGCTACTGACAGTATCCTGCAAGTTTGAAAGTTTAGAGGTTTTTGTTTCTTTCTTTCTTTTTTTTTTTTTCTTTTAAAGAAAAAGCTGAGCATGGACTTGCATTACTTCTAGCTTGGATGAAATTCTCCTTGATTTTATGAGACTAACCCTGCTGATGGATTACGGAAATAGAGTACAGATTCTGGAAGGTAAGCACAGTCCAGAGAAGAAACTGGCTGGTGCAAGTACACCAACAGCTTCCCTTCTGAACTCTGCAGCTCTCCTCCTCTTTGTGCTTATTTTCAGAGGTTGCCTGAAGGTTTACTTCTGCTTCATTTATCTCACTTAATGGGGAAATTCATTTATCTCTCTTTAAAATAATTTACAATCTGTATAAACTGACAGTGGAAATAGACACTCAACTGGATAATCTTTGTATAAAATTCCCAGTTTAGGTTTTATTTTATTTGTATCCATTCAGATTTTTTAAGGAACCTGAAGGCAATTCACATTTAAATGCCCTTATGAAAGACAAAATGCCATTTTTGAAAGAGAAAGTTCCCTTTTTTTACAACTCTCAACCATCCTACTCAATCATACTCAATAACTCGGTATTAACTATTTAGACATTTAACGTAAATGTGATACTGAAATAAGCATAGAATAACAGTTAAAATGAAACTATGCAATAAAGTTTGACATATCTGAAAACATTTTGATATTTGCAGAATGAAAGGGAAAAATAAAAGCAACATTCTGACATTTCCTCTGAGAAAATACATTAAAATATGATCATCTTCACACTTAACCTTGCTATGAATAACATGAGTATCCTCTGGGTAAGCTTTGCATTAGCAGCACCCACCTCCTCTCCTCTTCTTCCTTCATCAACTTTTTCCCTCCCCCTGTTGGGCACCTCAACAGAACAGATGTTTCTCTTATCTCTGCTAGATGTTCCTCACATCTAAATATATAGTTCCCCTTCATGACTCCCCTGATTGCTGGCTCCTTGTAGCACTTGTGCTCTCTAAACAATAATTCTTGCTGACCTTAGCAAGCTATGTTGTTCTTCTGACTACTTTGGGTGCTCTCCAGGTGATTGACTGATACATATGCTTCTGCAAAAGAACTTGGTTCCTTTCTGTACTCTTCTTCCTATGCTCTGTATTGCTATGATATCCAGCCAGACTGTAAAATGTTAAGTCATTCGATACTATTTCAACAGTGGCCATGAAGTTTATTCAGTTTTATAAAACAGAAGGAAACGAATTTTTGGCACCTGATTTGTTGATATTCACAATTTCTTTTTCTTGTGCAAAATCCTTCAATTCCATATTATGATTTTCCTCTTATTCAGTCCTTACACTGTTAGGACATCATCAAACAACATATTGCACATCTTCTACATTTAACTCAGCTTGCTAGAAGCTTTTTTTTTTTTTTCAGAAAACCTATAAAAGTGAAGTAGAAAAGTGATCCCAGATCTAATAAGTGTAAAAAAGAACTGCCTAAGGATGTATTGCCATTTGTTACCAAGAGGTAATTCTATATTCAGCATTACTGTGACTGGTTCTATTTGCCAAGAGTCTGAAGTACCTGGGAGCTCTTGGCAGAGCACAGCACAGCTGTGGGAGGCACTGTACAAGCAAAGGGCAAAGAAAAAAACTACAGTCCAAAAGCCAAGTCACACAGTAAACTACTGCAATCTGCATAGATATAATTGCTGGAGTATCAACACTCATTGTTTTGTCTCATTTTGTCAAAATAAAAGGCAAGCCAATACAGAGGCCCCACACCAGGAAGGCATACTCTGTCACAGTACTGGACACGAACTCATTGGATAAAACTTCTGGCTCCTCATTGTCCAGCCTGAACTGTGAAATCCAACAATTTATGTTTGTATTTTTGCAACTGCTATCAAGATGACATTACAAAACAAATCTGCAAGATCATAAACAGGATAGAAGAACAGCACTGCTGTGGAAGCAAACATAAGGATGACACTAAAAAATAACTCTGCTTAGATGTGAATATTTGCCACTATGAGACCAGACTTCTTACAGGACAAATGGGAAAACCTGCCTAGCAGCTACAACTGTTGGAGGCTGTGGTTTCCTATCTAGCCATCAGTAAATCATGGTGGGAAATTAATACCACTTATATTTGGCAAACAACTGTAGCGATGAGGTACAATGCTAAGTATTTAAACGTCTTGTTCTAGTTTGGTGTGGATTGTCACCAACTTCCTTGAGATCCAGAGCTAGAAGTGGGTGCTAAGAACTTTCTTGTCTAGCAAGAAAGAAATTCCACTTCGTTTAGAGTTAGAGAAGTTTTCAGTAGAAACAACATCTTTCTTAGCTTTTTTTCCCTTGTGTTTGGGGTTTTTTTCCCTGTTTTGATAAGCAAGGATGCTCTACTCAGCTGTTTCCTGTGAAAAAGAAAAGTTGAAATTTTCTACATGCACAAGTCTATTAGAGGCTGAATGCAAGTTTTTCTGAAGGAGCAATTCACAAAAGGTTTTCATCTACATATTAACTCTCATTAGATGTTTAAGCCTGTCCAGCTAGCAGGCACAAATCTAGAGTTAGCAAACCATTTCCCTGACCATTTCTGTCTCCTCAGTCTTTGACAGATGTCCCAGCTGGAGTGAAAACATAATAGCATAAATGTGTATAGAACAAGAAGGAAAGGGTAGAGAAAATTGTTTCCTTTGCCTCTCTAGGGTAGTCCATAATAATGTAGACAGCAATGGCAGGGTATTAGTGAGGGTCCTGCACGCTCTATTTCAGGCAACTTATGGTGGTTAAGCACTGGAGCAAAACAGAGCAGGATTTGGAGGTGCAAAGAAGTTACTATGACTGTGATTAGCAAGATATTTAAATTTCTGACACTCAGCTTCTGAGATAAGTACTGAACCACCTTTCATCTATCAAATACAAAACCATTTCACTACATTCATGATCATCTGCTTTTAAGACTAAATGCAGGAAACAACCAGTATTTTCATGTACTTCAGTCATCACTGGGGATTTTATTTATGTTGTGTTCAGTTAATCTCAACAAGGAAATAGATTTAGTTTAGAAGAAGATATCTGGGGACTACTTGGCCAGGTGAGGTGTCAGCTTTCCTAGAAACATGATGAAATATAGTGAAACCCTGGACCCAGACTGGATAGATTATAGCCATCCATGGATTTCAATAAGATTAGCATTTCATCCATGGCCTTATATCTGTAGCAATAAAAGGATTCATTACTAAGTTTTATTTTTAAAGTAATTTGGAAAAAAAAAAAAAAATAACCAGGACATTATTTGTGCTATTTTTATGGGGATACTCAGGAATGAACTCAGCATGGCAGTATTTCAGTTGCCAGAATGCTTTTCTTAGGTGTTTTATAATTTCCCTGCCTAGCTCAAAGATTATTTGTCCAGGGAATACTGCTGGGACTTAGGTGTAACTTAAGAAATCACTAAGAAAGCAGATTTTTACATGCAATCAAATTATTTTACCCCTAAAACCCAAGAAACAAATATATTTTATTCAGCAATTAAAATAAGTACCGCCATAAAGGGATCTGCACTCATCTAACCTCACTGTCTTCTAAACTGATTCATTTAAATGTCCCCCACTTCTCACAGTAGTCAGAGACACAGCCTAAGGGGGAGTTTGCTGTGACAGTGAAAGGTAATTGAAATCACAACACAAGATGGCATTTTACTGTCCATGGGACAGGGAATTGCAAGAGCAATTGGTCTGGACAAATTACCTTAAAAACAGATCTTTAAAGGATGATGAGGAGTCCTCGCATTAGCGTAGCTCTCCTTACTGCTGGAAACTGAGTAGCTGAACAACTTGGGCTGTTTTTCTGCAGTGTGCAACGTTTAGTTAGAACAGATAGAACAGGATTGCTCGGCAGCTGCAATTATTTAACCTACAGGATTTATTGCATTTGAAAACTGAAGTCAGTCACATGGTAGTCTCTGGAGGGAACATGCAGTTATTTAGAAGTACATGTGAAATAATTAGGGTAAAGTAATTCATCTGGCATGGTGAATATTTCTTCTCTGTAATTTAGTTCTTGTTCTGTAACTGCATGTTTCACAGGCAACACGGGGGATTATTTTATTTGATTAGCGATACAGAAGAAAAAAATGAAAATGTTAAAAGGAAGCTATTGTTGAACAGAAGCTAATGCTGAAGGAGGGCACTGCAGAGTCACAGCTGGAACATGTGACAGACCCTACCAGCAGAGTATGCTGGTATAACCACTCTGGCTCCAGAGTAGTGGAGTGGAGAGACAGCCCAGGAAACGGAGAGCAAGATTAAAGGACACATACAAGAAACACTGTGCATGTGTCAGTGGCTGCTCTACAGCTGTCTGCATTCAAAATCTAGGTCCTCAGATTTCCAGTTAACTAAGTTATGTATACACTGACATTTTTGTCTCCAAAGACCACAAGTGAATAAAGATCTTTCAACCACAGTTGAAAGCAAAATGTCTCACTCATAACTGCCCTGGTGAGACTTCCCAAGCTGTCATTCTTTTGTGTCTCATAATCACCTAGACATTGGCACTCTTAGAGCACATACATGAGAAAAGCCTTGCACACACAGTGCCCACGGGAGATGGGAGATGAACCAGATGGTGGAATCTGACTGTAAAGCCTTTTGTTTTTTTTCTGGAGAGGCAGAGATTCAGATGACAGATATTAAGTTTTTCATAGAACATGTTCCCTGAAGAAGATTTCTGGAAACCAGATGTCTCTTTTTTGTATACTCCATTGGAATATAGCTATGTTTAATAACATATTTATCTTTCAATGAATACTGAATTAGGGAGAAACTCATCTCCAAATAGGCTATATTGTGAAGCTAGAGTAATTATGAAGAATGTGTGAGTTCACAATCTCTTATCAGAGGAAGAAACTGACTGTGGGTCTTCACACCTAGGTAAGGGCTGTAACCATTGAGCTGATGGATGAAACAGTAGAGTAATATAATTTAGTTCAGATGTCCCTTCAAGGAAGTGTTCGGGGAGGGGACTCCTAACTGATGATAGGTCGGTAGTCTGATCAGACTGAACAGTGTCCCACTGGCCCCCTTGCAGCTCACTTTTTACTGGCTGCCTTAAGTACGAGGCTTGATGGATCCTATTTACTGGCAATTAACCTTCCCTATGTATAATTTAGGGGCCTTGAGAATGTTACTAGAGGTTACAGGTTTCTACATTTGAACTGCGATGAGGCTGAATAATTACACTTGAATTTTTTTTTTTCTTTTGTTTAGTGAATCATCTTTTAACTAGTAATGAGGATTTTGAACATAGCTGAAACTCTTCTGTAGACTTCAAAGCTTCTTCTGGCACCCAGACAAGGACACATCATGGTATCTGGGCCTCTGGTCAGGAGGTTGGGACTTGCAGACTCCCTCAATGGCAACATTCAGAGTGCTCCATCACTTGCTTGGTCTGTGGTTGTAATGTGTTTGTGTTGTCCCTCTACAAACTAGCTAAATCAGTATCTAAATATTCCCAAATCCTTTTGTCTGGGGAGTGGAAATCCAACAGTAGCTCTTAAAGGTAAGCCTCCTATGGGATGCTGTATGTCAGCCTGCCCCAGGACCCTTCAGACAGAAATATTTCTTGCTTGTTTGTCTTAAGGCTTTATGTGGGCTTTTTGCCTCTTGAAATAATTTTTTCTACCAGTTCAAGTAGAACATCCTTTAAATTGTTTATTTATCTGTTCAGTACAACAATGAGATCTGTTGTTAAATACTACAGATAAAAACGAGATTGAACTGACATGGACAAAGGTGCAGATAATATCTCTAAGTAAATGCCATGCTCATAGGCCTCTGGGTGAAATGGCATCAACGAGGAGAGTGTCATTTCTCTCGTGTCTTCCCAATCATTCACTGTTCCTTTCTAACCTGATATTCTCCCTATCCTCTTGTTCTTGCTCTTAGTGACTCTGTAGCTAGGCAGAGGCTTTTCATTGTTCAGGCATACCCTTGGCAGAATTTCTTCAGGTGGACTAAAATTAGATAAAAGAACAATTTTAGCTTACCTTAACTAAGCATTTCCCTCCCTTTCCTTGTAATTAATCTGAAACAAGCATGTAGGAGGTTGAAGTGAAGGGGTAGCAAGGAAACATCCTGCTATGTGTCCATCCTTGGGGTATTTCTTGAGATACTAGATGTAGTTATTTACTCATAAAATCAACAGTTCACGAAACAAAAGAAATGTATCTTACATCTGGGAAAAGACTCAGGCAGCTCAAGTGCTATCCCAAATATTTAAGCCATCCAATTCAAAAGACATCAAAATGGTTCATAACAGTTCCTTGAGTTATTAGACAGTTCCTTGCATTATTAAGCTGCTGAGTCACTTACTTCCTCATCAGCAGGAAAGCAGCTCCTGTGTAAAAGATATCACTAAGGATATGGAACAAGTCTTCAGGTGACCCATCCACCTGATCAGTGATGATTTGTAGCAGGTAAGGATCTTTTCGTGGCAATAACATAATAGCAGTTGAGATGTCATGAACACTTAGCTGTGATTCTTAAGGAGCTAAGTCTTGTTGGGTGCATTCATTGCAGCCTCTACCTTGCTAAATGATAGGCAACAGTTGTCACCCACTATATGGCATTAACAGGCCACAATCAAGGCTTATCGTAAATGTTTATGGATGTGAAATATTAATTTCTTCAGATTACCTGCGTATGAGTGAAATATCACTCACATGAAAAGAGGGATTTCATTTGTCTGTACAAAAATAACCTCAAAGTCTCTGGCACCTCTGAAGATAGGCTGAATGAGAGGAGGAAAAAAAATTATGCCTTGGTATAATTAGAATCTTGCCTTTTTGGACCCCCTTTTCAAGCTGGGACCCAGCAGATATGGGCTTTGGTGGCATGACACACACCCATGTGCAAGGAAGGAGGCTGTGGAACATGTAGGGAAGGTGTCTTCCCCTCAGGATGGTTATGGGGGGGAACATGACACCAGCTGGGGCCAGTGCTCACCACACTTGTTTGGGAGGAAGTGTGTCTCATGGAGTTTCTTCTCTGGAAAGGAAGAATACAGACCAGCAAGGTACTTCTGGAAGGTTTCCAAGTTCCTGCATGCTGATAGCGAGGCACAACACAAGAAGCTGTGTGTATATCATAGGGAACTGGGCAGCTAAATACTTCTGAGGTTCTCATTGTGCTATAATGTGCAGGGTGGATCTCACAGAAAACTGGCTTTCCTGGAGGATGAGGGAATTTGTGCTTTCCAGTAGTTCAGCATTTATCAAGAATCATCTCTGACTGTAATGAGTAAAACTATAAATCTGCTTTTTAAATTATTGTCAAATTTATTTCAATATTTTTAAATACTTCTCAGTCAGGCTTATTGAGTGTAATTTCCCATTCTGCTTTCCGGTAATTAGCGAAATGCTAACTCTTTTCATTGTGGAATATGTCAGATCTGTGTGGTATTGAAACCGGGATGGAATAAAAGGAGGAATTACATCAGGGACAGGGGAAGGTCTCCTCCATAGTAGAAATTCATATTGTGTGGTTGTCCTGCAATGTCCCATGACTGGCCTGTCCAAATCCAGCCCCCCACGATCCAAACCTTGTTTCTAATAACACATGAGGTGATCCCTTCTTCAGCCCAGTCTGCTGCCAGACCCCGGCGGAACAGAAAGAGTACAAGGGCTGAACTTCATGGCACTGTGACGCAAAACCTGGAAAATCTGACAGAAATATGTTTCTAAAAGTGAATTTATCCCCCTTCTGAGATATAAAAATAGTTGCTCAAAACCATTAATGAGAAAGAACTACTTTACAGAAGGAAAAGATGTATTTTAGAGACTACATTACATCTTTTTGAGTCATAACAATCAAAAGAAAGAAAAGAAAATGGACAGTCCTCAGGACACTTCAGAGGACTTTTTGAACTTGGAAAAAAACCCTTGTTATAAGAACAAAAGAATTATTTTAGCATTTTTCCTAGTTGTTATTTAAAAAAAAAACATTTCCTGGTTTAATTGGCATTGCTAACTGTGTTACATTTTTCAAGAAACATGCGTGGGAGGAGTTCTTAATTAGCGTCCATCAATAGTAAAAGCCAGTAAAGTATGAGCTGAGTTCTATGGGGTACAACTGTGCACAGCAAGATTTTAAGGGAAGCAAATTAATGGAGCAAAGCAAGTATTATTTTTTCAAACATGTTGTCATCATACCTGGTTGTGGTAGGGCATGCCTGAAATTAAAACTGCTGAAGAAAATGGAAAAGTCAAATTAGCTAAGAAGGTTTTAAAACCAAATCCTATGGTATGAAGTTAGTCTTTACTCAAGAATTGCAGTAGGGGAATTGCCTGGAAAAAAGCTAGAGGGTTAGACTTTTGGATAATAGGAACGCAGTGGGATGCTTCTGGGTTAGTTTTATGGAACATCACAAAATATCAGGCTATAAAACCAGAGGTGTATAATAAAAGCAAACTGCAAACACTCTATAAACCAATCTTTCTATTTTAACTTTGGGAGAAAATGTGACTTAGGAAGGAACCATCTATGCTTCTTCCAAATACCTCTAACTAGACAGTATTTTATGTAATAAAATAAGCAGGAGACAATAGCTTCTTTCACATTTCAGTATATTAATATTTAATTAATATTATTAATAATTTACTATATTAATAACCTTTAGTGAAAAAAAAATAATCCTTGCTCCTAAAAATATGACTTTACAGTAATAGTGTGTTTCCCACACCTATTTTTATTATTAAAAATAAGGAATCAAAATAAGCTCACAATTATCATACATTTATCAGTATAATTTGTGTTCTATACATCTGTCTTTCAGATTATAAACCTTTAGGGATCAAAACATCAAATAAGATGTTAATCAAATTTAAAAAGGACAGTCTTGTGTGAGAAGAGGAACTGCTGAGCACATTTAACTTTGAGGAAGTTGCATGGCTTTCTCTGCAGCTTGTAAAAATTGCTGGGATTTTATTTTTTTAAACACTTTCAAGGTATGGGAATGGGTCAACGGTGCGTGATACCTTAGTCCCAATACCCCAGATGAAGGGAACCTGTTTGTGGATTAAACATCCCTAAGGGTGGTCATATAAGCAACCTGAAGAGATTCCTAGTCCTTGTAGATATTCAAATGATGTAACACTGGTTTTTGTCCATATTTCTTCATGTTATCCTTAGTCAAATGATCACGATGAATTTTCATCTGCTAGGCTTCCAGTATTTCTCATTGATATGAGTAGTATATACAAAGAGGGCATACAGGAAATCTCCGACAAGGCTTTGTCACGTCATTACAAAAGGAACAACCTTGCTGTTGAGAAATATCAGTCTGGGACTGTTCAGTGAGAGCATACTTTGTTTTTGTGAGACCATACTAGAGGAGAAAAGAACAAAGTATTTTGCTTATTTATATTCAATACATTTTGGTTGGACTTGACTACTCTTCTACTTCTTTTAGTAAAAATCGTAAAACCTGATATTTCTACTTTGTTTCTTTGTTTGCTTTTTTGTTCCGGCCCAGCAATAGAAAAAAATATTTGGAACTTCAAGATCACCCAAAAGACAGGAATTTTGGCGTTTTATACACAGTGCTACTTACTAGGCCTGCTTTTCATATGTACCGAGTGCTCTGATTGCTTCCAGATTCTGTTCTTCGAAGTTCAGGAAGTTCCTTACTGTGCAGTTTCTACCAGACAAATTCTGTCCCTTTATTATTCACTCTTGTGTTGGTCATTTTCAACAACCAATGCACTCATGAACCTTCCTGCTGTTAAATTAGCATGCCTGAATCCACACAAACCCAAATCTCTGCCCTTTCCCATAATCTGCTACAAGGCCACCCCATAAGAGCTTTCTGATGCAGCTCATGTGCAGGGAACCAATGTAAGAACCATTACACAACAAATAAGGTGTACATGTGTTTTCCCATGCAAATCTCCACCCATCCCAGCCAGTAACCAGGTATTAGGTGTGACAAAAAGCATTTTCTCAGACATGTGTAAATCTGATAGATCATTCAGCTTCCTTGTCTTTGCTGTAACATTTATACCTTTCCTCTTTTTACAGCAGTCAATGGGATAATTTAATTTTACAAAACTGATTTCCCTACACATTTCCAAAATAAAGGAAGTAATGAACAACACAGCTGGTACCTAAGTCCTCTTTTGGGTTGAACTTTGGGGGGGAAAAAAAAAAAAAAAATTAAAGATAAATATTTTCCAGTTATATCACAGACTGTGTGGAAAAAAAAAAATGTTAGCAAAAAGCCAAGAAGTCAATATCAGAAAATAATGTCCTCCCTGTTGGGTGCTGCAAGGATTAATTCAGTGCAGCAGCACCTCCATTACCTGAAATGACTGAGAATGTGGGTGCAATGACAGCTTGATGGTTGCCAAACACTCGCCTCAGTTCCATTTCTGAGATTTTGTGACATGGTATCAGAGTAGGACATAAAAAGGGGGAAAACCCCACCTAAGGGCAAAAGTATTTTACAACAACAGATTAAAACCAGCCTGTTTATCCTGGTTGGTCTTCCTGAAATACTTACAGCTAATTGTATGATTTATTAATGGAATGGTAATGTTTTTTATGGGGTGTTTTTTGTGGATTACCTTTCAGTTGGATGATTGGCATATATAAAATTCAGCTTCTGTCCTGCTCCCCCCAAAATATCACCCTTACTTTACACTGCTTTGCAGCTTCTTGACATGGTGTTGCTCTCTTAACTGAGTTGACAGGCCTATCTCTCCTTGCATTCTTCACCAGGCACTCTGCTTCCCTCCCTTCTTCTTCATTTTCACGTATGCAAATACATATATATGGCATGAGCTATTGAACTTTTGATTAAGTTTTAGTCTGCATGAAGTGTCCAAATGACAGCTCTTCTGTCTTTTAAAATCTGCATATTTTTTAGTCAACTCTGCTCTGGAAGCACCTGAAATTTCATCTTTCTTCAAAGAGATCTGTTCTTTGCACCCCAGCCTTGGACCACAAGCTCATTCCATGTTGCATGCCAAGTAACCTTTGAGAGCAAAAACGTTCAGGTCTTGGGTCTTACTGGAATTGGAAGCAGCAAGTGAAAGGCTGAGTATCACAGGCATCTAAAAAATTCAGTATGTCAACACTATTTGAAGAGCCATGTGTGCGTCATATTCTTGTTTGCAAGCTAATTAGATTACTTGTTTTGAAAGATGGATTAATGAATTAATCACAGGGTGCGGTGGATGTTTTTTCTTAATGTTCTGAGACCAACTTCATATGAAGGGGTTTATTTTTTTATGTGTATGATTCATTTCAGAACTGGAAAACACAGAAAGTGGAACTGTGAAAATAACTGTGTCAAAAAAAGAAAATGATAATCACTGCCATCTTTGGCATGGTAAGCTTTCTTCTGTGTTATCTGAAACTGTAGATAGTACCAGCAACTGTGGAAAGAAGGAATGATATGAGAGCTTTATAGTTAATAAATCAGAGCCGAATGGAAAAGGGTGTGGTTTTTATTGCGCAAAATGTGACAGGTTTCTGGTTTGCAAAATTGAAACCAGAGGTGGTTCACATCTTGATCTTCTCAAATTGCACCATTTACAGAAAATCTACTATTTTCTTGTCTTTAATCGAATTAATTAAGTTTGGGGCAACTCCTAATATTACAAAATGCACTGAATTAAATTTATTGACTCAAAGGCAGAGTGGACTGGGATCTGGTCCTGGATTCTGCACAGAGGGAGACACTGATTTCTGTCCTATTCAGCAGCTGCACCAAGTCAGGCATTTATATGTGCAACTCCCTTTTCACTTATTTTCCTGTTTTTCAGTTTCCATGTTCAAGACAGCTGCCCACCTAATGGGACAAATTCTGCACATTCTTTTCTTGGACACCTAGCCCCCTGAGCAGTGCATGGCAGGATACTGACACTTGGCACAGTGAATGGGAAGAATCTCAATGTTAGGCAACACCAAATTGTGCAGTTCTGAACAGGACAGTTTGCATGAGCCATGAACCACCTGGTCTTCAATTGTTTTCAAAATGAGGTATAGCCAGATTTTCAAATATATTTACCTTAATAAATAAAGACAGAGATAAATGTCCAAGGACAGAGATAAGGTGCCCTGGACAGTTTTTTTTAAGTGCCTGGGAAATTCCGGCTCTATTGATAGGAGGAAGGCAGATAGACACTTATTAAAATCCAACAAATCAAATGCCTTTGTAAATGCGGTCTTTGTTTCCTGATCCCTTCTGTTTTCACCTTCAGCTGTACAAACACTCTCTGAGTGTACAGATACAAGGTATGTAGTTCTTTCCCCAACAACCTCCTTTTGGTACTCCTTCATTACTGAGGAAATGACAGAGACCAAAGTACAGACTGCAAAATCTGCATTAGTAGTAAAGGGGATATTGTACAGTTCAAACATATTCAGTAAGGTCTCTCTGAGACAAGGCAGCATCCCATACCTGTTGCTTAAGGAAATGAGCATTCTTCTTGAACACTGACTGTTAAATGGAAATTTTAGCAGACAAAACACACAGAAAAGACTGAGTCCTCGTCATGTTCCGGGGCAGGACTATACAAGTGTCTGAAAGACAATAAGAATAGGTTTGACAACAGTGCATGAATCCATACTGGTGCTAGGTATGTATTTAGTTACATATCGCAATTGCTTTTCACATCCGCTTAGTTTGAACACAATAAAACAGAGAAATAGCTGTCATAGTAGTTGCAAAAATGTTGAAGTCATGCTTTGTTGTGCTTTAGCAGTCTAGTGCTCCCGAGATCTGTTGCATCAGCTGTCAAAGTAGTCTTTGTTTTATGGTTTTTGATGTCTGAAGGAGAAAAATGCTACTTTTAGGCTGTTACTGAGTACAGTGATGTGTTTCAAAGCCCTATTAATATTGTATGCTTCCACCTGAGACACCAGATAGCTGAATTTTTTATTTCTTTTTGTAAGTTAGTTGGTGTATGGCAGTGCTGTAATGTGACATGCGCAACAGGTTTATCATGTAGTGCTCAAAAAACGTAAATCGGTATTGTTCCTTAGAACAAAATAGTCTGCTTTGACCATAGAGCGGAGTGTACAGAAAAGGCAGTGGGAAGGATTTGTTGAAAGGAGCAAGGAAGGAGGGCTCTGTCACCAGCCTCAGCACCCCAGCTGTCCAGGTCATGTGGTGGGAACCCCCCTGCTGACTCCTGCTCTCCATCTCCCACCGACCACCTCCCCATTCCCACACAGAGTGATGTATCTGGCTCTGTGTCCTCACTCATGCTTTGCTCCTCTTGCTCTCGAACTCTCAGCCCATGTTCCCATCAGTGAGTTACCCTTAGCTCTGCACAGCACTGGAACAGACATCCCTCCTGAATTAAAGCAAAGCATTGATGAGCTGTGATTTGCACTGGGAATAGCTATTTCCCCAAGTAATGGCCATGGGAAGTACCCCAGGTGTCCGGGTGGATGGACTCGGTTGTATTCTTAGTTTTTCTGTGATGTCCTCAGAAAACTTACTTGAATTTCCAACATCACGCTACTCTTCACTTCAGGCAGTCACTCATAGGGAAATTCAGGATGAAAGAAGCTCAGAGGTCATCTGGTTAATAAGTACCAAGAACATGGTCAGGTTCGGCATTTGCTGGCTCTCGCATGATGACAGTGCAGGCAGAGGCCATTCACGTGGGCAAAGCAGGAGGAAGCACAGTGAGTCAGAGAAGGCTCTCTCCTCCTATCTCAGCCCAAGGTTCCATATCCAGGGAATGAACACTGCTGCACAACTTCCAAAAATGCCTCTCGTAAACATGAGGGAGGCCACAAGAGCTGTGACTACTTTATTTTCCTCTGATTTACCTCTTTCAAATACTTAAGATAGTCCTACCTCTTTTCCCCCCACAGAGCTGTTTATCAGTGGTTTCTTCACTGAAGGTTTTAGCAATAAATAGTTTGAGGGTGTTTTGTGGCTCTGAGGTCTGAAGCCTTACCCTCTGCAGCCTGGACTCAGCACGCTCCTACCTAATGCCTTTTGGGCTGAGAAGGAAAAGCAAGAAACTGAGAAAAAATAAAATAAAATGACGTTTTTAAAGAAGAAAACCTCAATCCTAAATGCTACTGAGTGCTCATTAGCACACTCAAAGGCATAATTCTGTCTGTTGGGGATAGAACTATTAAGTACAACTATCTGTTCAAAAATGAGGCAATAAAGAGTTGGATGCTTCTCTGTCAGCTCCACTGCAATAGACACTCTGGAGATCAAGAGCTTTCCAGCAACATAACTGCAGTCTGTAATATTTTTTTTTCAGTCTCAGTTTAGAAAGAAAATACAACATGAAAATGAGGTGAGCTTTACTTCTGTGACACATTTACTTTTTTCAGGTGTTTGTAGCTTCAAACAGTTCTATGAGAATTAGAACTTATTGTGATTAGATTGTACAGTTTTATTTTAGTACCTCAGATTAATTCACACTAGAAGTATGCAAAAGTGCTATTATGAGATCAGTTAGGGAAGTCAGTTTAATTGCTAGTACAAAAGTGACAGAATAGGTGTCTGCTAACATATATCAGACAGAAGAATACCCAAGCTATCTGACGGCTTTAGAACAAACTAAGACGATTTAAAATTTCCTCCTTCAATAAAAACTGATCTCTAATTATCTGAATATTGCTTCAGATTTTAAAAGAAGAGTCTTAAAAAGTTGGAAGGACCAAACACTGATAAAACCTAATTAAAGAAATGCTTTTAAAACATATATTTTCCAGTGTTTTTATATCATAAGCTTTGTAGTAGTCTTGGTCATAAACCTATTTGGAGACATACTGGAGCAAAGAAATGAGTTAGTTTCCTTTCCCGCCTGAAAGGAACCTATTGTTCCTTACCATGTGAATGATTGCATACAGTCATTCACATTGTACATCCACCAGCTGCGCAGACACTGAAATAAAGGTCAGAAATTCTTTGCTTAGCCCTTGTTTATTTGCTTGCACCTAGCGATGAACATTGGCAAAGAAGAGCTCAGGTAAAACAGACACACGTGCCGCTGCAGGAGAATGCTGCTCTGTGCAAGACCGTGTTGATGCACTTAAAGGAGGTGATTGAAGCCTTTGGATTCATTCCAGATACTGTTGAAAACGTGGTAGAGTCCCTCTGGCTGGCACAGTGGGAACTGTACAGTTCCTTGTGCTCCAGGGCCATGAGAGAGCAGTAAATACCATTTGTTGTCGCTGTTTTTCTCATCAGACTTCCCTCACACTTTCAGAGTGGAAAAAAAGTCTTGCTAGTCTCGCTACCTTCTACTAGAGCCATTTTTATAAAGTAGTCTTTTTTAACATCAGTAAAACTCAACATTTCTCCTTGTTGAAAACTACTGTGATAATGGAAAGCTTTTTTTCTGGTTTGATAATGAAATGTATTTTTTACCCTTTACTCTTTTGACTCTAAATAGCTTTTATTAGTATAATCCATCCTCTCTATCTTGCTTCCCACACACAAAGAAAAATATCCCGTAGAGAACAGTGTTCATATGCACTTATTAGTTACTGTGAATTTTATTACTGTATTTCATACTGTGTTTGGCCCCACCAAGTGAGACAATGTGATGTACTTTAAGTTCAAATTGTATTAAAATCCTTTCACACAAAAGCAGTTAGGCATCTAACCAGGTGTGCCCCAAAGAGCATCTGTTTTGTCCATATCAATCTGAAATTATGGTCTGCATTTCTGGTACAAAGGGAACCTTCTTTCAGATAGACTCGTTTTATTCCTACGTAATGGATACAACGTTTTGCTTTTCGTAAATTAGTCTTTAACTTGCCTGGATATCTCTGTTTTACGAATAGTTCAGACATGAGCAGGGAATTCTCATTTCTCTGGCATATTTGGAAATCACTGCTCATGATCACATCAGTTGCTAATACCTCAAACAGCATGCTTTTATGCATCTTGTTTACGTAGATTTTTTTTTAATACCATTGCTGTTCATTAGGCTTTATATACTATGATTAACACCCCTTCTCCCCAGCCATTAAGTAATTTATCAGATGACAGACATTACTGTACAGAAACCACACACTGAAAAACTGCGCTCACTTCAACAAAAGCAGGTATCTTTGAGCTAATTATCACCAGTGATATAGTCTTTCTTTCTAGAAAGATAATAAGGCAGGTTATGCTTTCAATAACACTAATGTAAAGGCCTAATAATACTAGACCGTCTGCAATGTGCTTCTTACAGATATGCATAACCATAGATGGGCAGCATTTATCTAGTAGAACAGAGTTCTTGTCCCTGCCTGGATCCAGAACAGTTGCCATCAGCAGTATAGGTAACATCAAGCTTAAGGGCAAAATCTTCCACCTGTGAGCTGAGACACAAGACCAGTGATTTTTATATATATGTATTTTTTTTTAATGTGGCCCATTGTGTGCAATAAATTCTTTTTTTTTTTTTTAAATAATTGTTCTATATTTTCCACCTCCTCAGTTGACAAGAAGCAATAAAGGAATGGGGACCCTTCTTGCAGTTGGAAATCTGACTCCAGGTATACAAATTAAACTTATTGCTGTTTTGCTCCTGAAGTATGGAACTATGAGAAAGCCATTTGCCGGGGCAAATCACTGTTGAAACAAGATGTGTTAAAATTTTGCTTGCCATCATTTAGCTGATCAATTTTAAAAAAAAAAAAAAAAGTGTTTCCACATAGATTTTTTTCTTTCTGCCTTTTGACAAAATTTCACTGAAATGTAATGAAGCCACTCTTCTGCTTTGGAAATACTTTACAAAGCAATTGCTTGAGTGTTGCTACAGACTAAGGATGAAGAATCAGCTTAGATTTTCATGTTTGTAGAGGCTATGATACAGTTCTTCACAAGATACCACTACGAAAATAACTGGAATTACGGGTTGCAATGGAAAGTTAAAGAGCAGTGATGGTTTTTGCAATGGAGTTCAGTCAAATCTGCTTAACTCAGCAACCACTGTTCAGCAGCAGGTATGACTGTCTCATGCAAATCAGTAGTCATGAGTTTCAGTGGCACTTCGCCTATGCAAGACCAGATGAACCCAACTGATTATAATCACAGCTTCCCTCCTCTACAGTAGAAATTTGCACTGTGACACATGATACCAGCTGCTGGACACTGGCTACTATAATAAAAGTTAATTTGCAGGATGATATGGGCTGTGTTAATTTTCAATGTGGCAAAATGCTAGCAGTTGACCCAGCCTTGGGCCAGTGTTCTTTCATCAGCAAACTGAAAAAGGAAGTCAGCTGTGAGTCATATAAAATGCTGTAGATGATAGAGAATTATTTAGATTAGTCAAAGCCACAGGAGTCTGGAGGGATATTAGAGTAACTTAAGAACATGAAGCAAAGCAGCACAGCACAGCAGCAGCTGAAATTCTTTGGAACTAAAAGAAAAAAGATATTAAGGCATTTACCTGTAAAGAAGGTACAATTTATAGTCAAATAGCTTCACTAAGGGACTCAAAGAAACTTCCATGGTCTCCCCCATTCCTCTTCCCTCCTGCCCCCAGTCCTCCAGAAGACTCTACAGCCTGCTCACTAGGAAACCTGCAAGAACTATAGATGGTTTAGGTTAAATTTCTGTGCGATATCAGGTAGATAAGGAATTAAAACCCAAGCCTCTTATATTTCACTGCATACCCTAGCAGTAAGCCCTTGGACTTTACATTTTTATGCAAGAAAAGAAGGAGAATGTGGAGCGGCTGCAGTGGCCACTCCTGCACCCTGGATGGAGCCCAGTCCATCAAGACATCTCCCACTGAGCCCCTGAGGGGCCATGAGCAGGAGACTATCAAAGCCTTGGATCCCTCCCAGGCCAGTAGCTAGTTATCACATTGGCCAGATGTTTGACCAGGAACCCATTTCTGACACCAAAAAGTCAGGTGAGATGGAGCTGCTCTCAGATTTTGGGCTCCTTTTAAATCCCAGGTTCACTTTTGTATCCCACCCCAAGATACTCCTATAAAAGTCAAAGACCCTGAGAGATACGGAGTAATAGTCCATTTCTCAAACATATTACCAGAGATTATACCTCACAGTGATGCTGTTAAAAGAGGGACATCTGCTACAGTTAAAACCAGTGTTCAAATTGAACTTTGACTTACAAAATGGGCTTATGTTTTTATAATCCATGATCAGGGATCTGCAACAAATGCAGATGGGATCTCTAAAAGGATAGTGCTAGGAATGAAAAAATATTCGGAGGAACACTCTGGGCTGCTGCTCTAAGTGGCACGGCCAAATTTCACAGTCTGAGGTAAGAGACATGGGCAGCATCCATGTTCAGTGTGCCCCATCTCCTCCAGGAAGGTCAGACTGTCCCCATTTCTGTTGGAAGGCTGGTTACCGGAGAAGAGGTTTGGTATGGGACAAACACTCAAAACTGTGTCGTTAGTTACCTGCCATTTTCTGTCACAGAGTGTGCTCATTCCTCTGCACTGAGCAACAGAATAATTGAAATAAGAAGGTTTTTTGAGATTGAGAATGGAAACAGAGTGATAGAAAGACCACAGCAAGCACGGACGATTGCTTTAATTGAAAATCCAGTGGTGAGAAAAAATTCAGTATCAAAAAAAACCTCTTGATTAATTCCCCCATCATGTTCCCTCTCTGAAATGAGAATCAAGCACACATCTGAAATTTTCAAACTGAAAGCCAATGTCACTTCAAGCAAATAGCCCACTACCCACACAAAAACTCATCAGATAGTGCAACATCAAATAGGAGACCCGGCAGCAGACAATCAGCTTAACTAAGCACCCCTTTGAGAGCAGCTCTGCAGGGAGAGCCAGGGAGAGCCAGCTGAGCCATAGAAACTGCTGGGGATGAATGACATCACTGCAATTTACTGGCTTTCTTCAAATAAAGACCTGAGTGTAAGGAAGTGATTTTAGAGACAACTAAACTCTGCTACAGTCATGATTAGTAAATAATAGGTACCATTACACATATTGGTGTATACAGCCAAGTCAGGATAATCACAGAGCAAGCTCTCCTTTTTTCCCAAAAAACTTTTTATTAACACTACTTATGAATTCATATTTAGTAAAATATTGTAGGCAAAATTCATTGAAATTCAGACATGGCTCAAATACAAAACATAAATGAAGTTGCAATAATATCACCATAGGAATAATCTACCACAAGAAATACAATATTGCCTCAAAAGATGGACTGCTCAAGATTCGTGGAACCTTCTGCTTTCCTGCTTTAACACCCACCACGTAAACACAAAATAGCAAGATCCTTAGCAAATGTAATCAGCATAGCTTCACTAAAATCAACACAAATATGCTGATTTATGTCACACAAGGATCTAAAGAGCAACTTAAATATTTCAACGTCATGAAAAAGTAATAGCTATCTTTTCACCTTAATAAGTGAGCTTATTCATTGCCTTTGTCAGAGTGTTTATCAAAGTATCCCTATTCCCAATTTTGTCTTTTGGAACGAGACATTTAAGTTTATAGTTCTTTTACTGTTATGAATGCTTCTGAAAGCCTTGACTATGAACATAACTGTAAAGAACAGTCTACTTAAACAATAGTGCAGAGTATGTAAAACGGAAGGGCAATAAACCTCTGAACACACTTTCAGAAGGTTCCTTTCCTTTAACAAGCAGAGGATGCCAAAAAAAATCCATGGCAGAGATTTAGCTTTGTGCTCTCCTTAGTTATACTAAGAGACAATTGATTTTTCAAATCTTAATTGATTTGTAATAGCTGAAATATTCTCCCAAGGCAGTAGTAACATACCCCCATAAAAACATGGAAATCTAAATACGTGGCTTATGCCAAAGTATTACTGCAGAGACAACAGAAAAGAAGAACCAAACTTAGGTTCATTCTACTTCTATTAAATGCAGTTCTTTATAAAAAGTAAGTTGGAAACAAAAAGTAGTTCTGAAAGACAGAACTATGTTGGTGTATAAAACAGTGGAAATTATCTTACAAAAGAAAAAAAGTGGAATCAAAAGAAGGTGTTTCAAACATCCAAGTCCGTATCAGCTTTAAGACTTGGGGTTATACTTCTGAGGCTTTTTAACCAGTTTTATCATCATTTTTCTGCGGAATGCATTTGTTGGCTTGTTGATTCTTGGTTTCTGAGTCCCTGCTAAGAAAACAAAGGAAACAGTTAAGAGTATGACAAAACTGTTACTACTCTTCATTGTTTAGTTTGATTTTTTTTTTCATGCTATGCTGTTTAAGCGGTTGATACAATAATAGCAAATATCAGAAACTGTAAAATCTGTTCTAGACACCCTATAAGGTCTCCAATGCATCCACCCTTGGCACTGGGGTCCTACTTTGCTGTGCTTTTCTGCATCAAAGTCTTTTCTAGCTGTCCTGCAGTGACAGCAGCATGGAAGTAAGCACACTGCTCTATCTGAAAAAAAAGAACAACAAACCCAACTATTACTGCATTTCTCTGAACACCATGGGGTGAGGTCTAAAATACAACCAGTGCCTGTGGGAGATAAAAAGCTAAAATGATTTGGGTTTTTGCACAGAACTGGGTTTCACACAGAAGCTGCAGAGTGGCCAAGGACAGTCAGGGTTATCTCCAGGAATGATTAAGAAGTCTGCATGAAATGTGTGAGCGCAGTTCAGAAAATAAGTACTTTGCAAATCTGACTGAAAATCTTTTGTCTTTATGCTGCGTATTTACCAGCATGCCGTTCCAAATCCTTTCGCTGTCACCCCAATGTATTTATTAACCTTTCCGACATCAACTTTTTAAAATTAAATTAATCAGAAACCTTCTAATTCCAAAAGCTATAGGTCAATTTAAACAGCAGTTTTATATTTACACAGGGAAGGTCAACTGAATTCAACATGAGAATCCAAAAGGCAACAGGAAAGATGCTGGAGAGGGAATTATGGGAGTGTGAGAGGAGTGGCTTAAGCTGCCTGAAAGATTTGCTTGATGTTGCTGTACACTCCCAAGCTATACAAATGAATAGCACAACATTAATTAGCACTAATTATGCCCTTAACTATGGGCTTTGGTTGTACCAAGCCTTACTGAATTGTGAAATCCACAAATGGGTGAAAAAGCTTATTGTAAGTCTTCACGTTTGGCTATCTGGTACACTAGTTACGAGACAGACAGCACTTCCTTACTTCTTTCTTCCACAAGAGTGAGGAAGGGAAAATTCCCAGGTGGATCTGTCTGGGTGTGGGCAGGGACAAAGCATGGAGGCAAGATGCTGAAGAGGCAGTTTTCTTTCTCCTCTCTCTCTCTCTGCACACTTAAGGTGGAGCCTGGCCCTACCATTTCCCTGGTAGTAATAGAGGCAAATTACATAATCACAAGCATCTCAGATAGACTTAGCATGCTATTAAAGACTCTCTTATAATACTAGATTGGCAGAGGCACACTCAGACTTGTCACCCAGGGAAATATTACTGTCATGACTAACTAGCACACAATATTTTTACTTCCGAGGACTGTGCCAGGGTGCAATCCCTGCCCCAGCCTGGGATTTCCATCCCAGAACTGAAAAATCATCTCCTGACTTAAGCCTTTTGACTACACATCTTACATACTGAAGTACTTGGGCCTTACGCATATCACATGTTTAAAACACAGTTACTTTGGGGCTTTTAAATTTTTTTTTTTCCAAAGGCAATGTATGTGCTAGATACAGCCTGAATTTTTTTTCCCATTAGTATCAATATTTTTAAATACTGTGCTGTGTCTGCTTCCTGAGTGCTCTGGGGATCAACATATAATTATGCTTTTCTCTCTCTTGTTGGTTTACGTATCAAATGAATTAAACTAGAGTAATCAAACTTGCAATAGCTGGTATGAACATATGACTGCAGGTAAAGGCACAACTGTTTTGGCTTACAAGCACAGCCAGTAGACGATTTCAAAAAAAACATTAACAAAAATAAATTATCATTTCCAACCCCTCCCTCCACAGCCACAGAAACAGTTGACTCAGCACAAGCGATGAGGCAGAAATCTTTAGCAGTGCCAATAGGAAATGGGAACAGGCAGCAGGGAATGAAGGGAGGACAGTAACTGCTAAAAATGCAAAGGAAAAAAGTAAATTGATTTCACAACTCACTTTAATCCTATTTAAAAATAGCTAGAAGAAAATGATACCTTAATCAGTGTTCATGCTGGTACTGAACAGTTTAACGATTCCTTTGGGCTCTAGTAAGCTAATTAGTCTTTTTGTGTGCCCTTCTCTATAATTCATTCAAAAAAATAGTGTAACCACCACGCATCAGACTGTTCTGGTCAGAAGGATTTAGGGTTGCATCTCAGCTTTCCCTGCCTTTGCAAACATATAGTCCAAAATGCAAATGCATACACTAGCAAGCCAAGGTGAGTAAAATAACACTGCAAACACCTGTTACTGGTATTTGGATTTTTTTTATCTGCTTGTGGCTGACAAAATACATAAAAATCTTACCTTTTCTGCAGACGTTGAAGCAATCTGTTTCAGTAACAAAGTTATTGGCATTTCCACCGCAGCCCGTATATTTGAACTCCTTACATGATTTAGTCTTGGCGTCATAGTAATAGCGAGGCACAGACGAAGAACACAATCCTTCATCCTTTGGGCTATAGCATAGCAAGGGACCAGCTTTAAAAAAGAAGAGAGAGAGAGAAAGACAAATTACAGAAATATCATCTCTATGCCTGGCTCCTTAAAATTTACCTTCCAATCAGTTTTGTGGCTAAACAGCTCTCGTTCCCATTGAACAGACATAACTGTTACCAAAGACTTCAGAAACTTAGTACATCTTATTCCTGTGAGTTATGAATTTGAGAAAACAGAGTCCTGGAAAATAAGATTACTAGCCTACGAGTTAAATCCATTTGCTTTCCCCATTTGTGGTGCCATACATAGTACAGCTAAGATATTTACATAGTCTGGCCAGAAGTCTTATTCTATATATATAAGAATATAACAAAATTCCCATCAGACTACCTCTGTAGAGGAAAAAGGCACTATTTTGTTTATCCTTACTATAATTTTGCCAGAAAATCCTGCCCACTTGCAGAAAAAACTACAAACCGCTCACTTTCCTCACAAGAATCATGTTTCATTTTGCCTACACAAAATGTTCCTTTTCCTGATTGAGACCTTTTATCAGTTTATTGCATGTGTGACAGAGAAAATAAAATAATTCAGCATTCACTTCAGAAAAAGCTGACAATCTGACACTGGTCAAAAGTAACTGTTTCAAGAAGCACTAATAATGGTTAGGCAGTGACAGCTTTTATACATTCTAGTTGATTTAGCTTATTCAAAGATCCTATCTTGCACTGGATATTAATCCAGTGTTTATGACAACACTTAGCTATAGTCACCTGCTCATAATTACCACCTCTCTTTAAAGCTCATATGGACAGACATTGAAGAGCCATGTCAGGCAAAAAACTTCTGTCAGAAGTTGAGCTGTCAAGTGCTAAAACCCCAAGCCACCTTACACCGACCCTCAGGCCTGAATTTTAGCAAGGCACTTCTGCCTTGTATTACAATACCACTGCCCTGAACATGATGCCACAACACAGATTTCCAACCTTATTTCCCTTCAGATTACACATGTACAGCTCTCCAGAAGTCAAGAGATTGGTTGGGTGTAGCTGTGGGTATATTTAAGGTCATGATACTAAACTAACACAGCATTTTTGCTCTTTCAGTAACAACTGAGACAAGTGACACATGAAAGTCTGCAGACGCTATAAACATCTGCTTCACAGAAGCCTTCAAAAATACCACTGTATGGGTATCTAGAGGAAAATATCAAACAAGATGTCATCTTCATATCGCTTTCAAACCATCTATTTTATTAAAAATTTGGAACAATCATTACTTTTCTCTGGCAGACAGTGGTCCACACAAGACTGCAAATCTCTGAAGTTGTTGCCATTTCCGTAACAGCCACCATAGATGAACTCCTCACACCTCATCGAGCTCAAGTTAAAGGCATATCTTTTTAGATGACTCCTGCAAGGTCCTCCATCAGCCTCCAACCGGCATAATTTAGGCACTTCTGCAAAAAAAATAATTTCATCCTCTGTAAAATCAAGTCTTCATGCTCCCTGTACTGAATAACGATGGTAGTGTAGACAAAAAGCTATTACTCCAGTCGCAGGCAAGTCCCAGCTGGTCCCACTACCTGCCTTCTTTAATAAAGTGTGATAAGATGAGGAGGAATCTGACGCATTCATTAGCAACTAAGTATAATCTTAAATTAAATTTAAAATATTAATGGTGAAATTCTGCACGTCGCCTCTGAGACAATCCGCTCAGTTTCTCTGCATAGAATTGACCTCCCGAGAAGCTGCAGCAAGCAGGAGGGACAGGCGGGGGCTGTGCAAAGCGCCCTGCACGCAGCGCAGCCTCCCCGGTGCTCCGACAGCCCCCTCCAGCCCCCGGCCACCCTCCGGACAACGGGGCCCCGTCGGGTCAGCCCCGGGACTAAAGAGGGAGGCGGGGCCGGTGCCCGGACTCACTCTTGATGCTCCAGCAGCTCTTCTCGCAGTCGTCGAGGGTGAGGAAGTTGTTGGCGTTGCCGTGGCAGCCCCCGTAGGTGAACTCCTGGCAGGTCTGCGTGTACCTGTCGTAGTACCAGCGCGGCACCAGGGCGCGGCAGGGGCCGTCATCGGGGGGCATCAGGCAGGCGCGCTGCTTCTCTGCGGGAGACACCAGCGACCGGGGCTGAAGCCACCCGGGCGGCGCAGGCGGCCCCGGCCCCGGCCCCGCGTAGCCTCCCGCGGGGTTCCGCCGAGCGCCCGCCCCGCTCCTACCTGTGAGGGTGCGCGGGGCCAGGGCGGCGCAGGTCAGCGGCAGCAGCAGCGCGGACAGCAGCAGGCGGCAGACGGCGGCCATGTCGCGGCGGCGGCGGACGGGATGCGGGGACGGAGGGGAGGGCGGGCGGGTGGCAGCGGGGTCCCGGGAGAGAGCGGCGCTGCCCGGCCTGACGGCAGCGCTTTATATGCGCCGAGACGGCTTCCCCGGGCCGCCTCCCTCCTTGCGCATGTGGTGGGAGGGGAAGGTCTGATTCAGCGGGGTAGCAGGTCCCCGCTGACCCGGCCGCCAGCGGGGCGCGGCAGGCTGCGCGCCTGCGTGAGCCCCAGCGCCGGGGAAGGCAGGCAGCCCCCCGCCTCGCCAGCCTCGGGGGACCCACGCCCGGGCGAGGGGCAGGGAGCTAGGTGGGGGGCACCGCCGGCAAAGGGTCGCCGTCGGGCTGCGCCGCCCATGGCAGAGGGGCCGCCGTCGCGGGGCTACGGGGAGCTGGCCGGGGTCCACGGCTGTCATGTTCCGTATCCCGCCCCCCCCCCCCCCCCCCCCCATCCCCCCCATCACCCCCCCCCTCACATTACGGGATGATGCTTAAAAAGCGTTTCCTGTTAATCATGACGAAATCGGGACAGGTCACTTAGCGAAAGTCCTCTCCCCCCTCGCTTTCCCCCCGGCGGCCGCCGCTCCCTTTTTGGAGGCTCCGGGCAGAGGGCGGCAGGGCGCCGAAAATCGCACACGGGAGCCCCTGGCAGGTCCCGATCCGGCTGAAGCACAGCCCGCTTAGCGAGTGTCACTAGAGACAGCACCGACGAACCCCTGTTACTGGGATTAATTCCGTTGTGCGTAGGGCTACTGAACTTCAGAAAACTGAGGCATCGTCAGCGGGATTGGCTTAATGGATGAAACCTCTGGCTAGTTCAGAGAGCTGAATCTCAGGAAATACTGGTTTATTCTGTAAATTTTAAGCCCGACAGGCAAACTAGCGTGATCTGGGAGAGGAAGGGGTGAGCAGCAAACGGCATGCTTTCCCTCTCTAATCTATTAGAGCCATTACATTAATTAGTGTCTCCTCCAGATTTAATACAGTAAGAGAGATAAGAGTAGCTGCAAATTAGGCGTGCTTTCTATAGATAACAATAAACTAATCTGATCTCCTATTGTTCTTTTCCGCTCCTTTTACAGCAAGGGTGTTGAGCCCCAGTCCTCCAGGCGGGCTCTGCCCTCGATGGGATTGCGATACCGGGCCCTGGAAATCTGTGGCCTGCAGGAAAGATGGCACAGTCCATACGGGCTGCAAGAAGGAGGAACCTCACAGCACCCTGATTATTTCAGGAACCGATTTCTTTCCGTGGGTTCTCTGCTTATATCATGGGCGATTGCAATCTAGTTTTCTGACACAATTTTATTTTCCATAAAGGTGAGAAGAAGGAGCAAATTTAATTCCTACCCAACCTACGTGGCTTCTGAGAGGATATGAATGGCACCTCCATCCTTTTTTCAAAGGATAAGTGAGTGCTTTAGTGACAAAAGCAACAACAAACAAACAAAAAAACCCCATCAAAAACAAATCCCTAAACCAAACTGGTACAGTTTGAGGCATCAGACATCACTATGGGACACATCTGCCATATTTTAGAATCCTACAGCTACAACTGTTAGTAACAGGTGTCATTATTTTTAGCAGATTTGTTCAGTTTATTTAGCAAAGCAACTATAATAAAGCAGAACGAAGCAAAGAAATATCAGGAAAAAGAACAAACAAGGAAAGGACAAACAAACCCAAAACAGCATACATTTTCTATTTCCAGAAAAAATCCAAAGGCCATCTTTCTAATATTAGTAAACTTTCAAGTGATTTTAATATGACCAGACTGATGTCCTTCAGTTTTCATCGTTTTTCGTTGGAATTGCAAATAAAGGCATTGAAATACAACTTTAAACAATAGCAGCCAAATGAATGCTGTCATGCAAATATCGTTTTCCATGTTTTCCATTTCCTCTGTTCATGCACACATACAACTCAACATTTGAACTAAACCCACCTATCCATCAACACTGCGGCACAGTGCAGTATTCATTCATCTGCTCCTTTGCTGTAACAGCAAAGGAGTTCACTTAGATTGGGTAAGTACCTGTAAAAATATATGAACTAGAGCAAAAGATAACACAGCAAGTAGTATAAAGTCCTTTACCAACTGCCATCAGTAGAGCTAGTCATGACAGCAGACAGCTCACTGCAGGGGTTCCATTGCAGGGTTATTGATACCAACGTGCAACTGCCCTTCCTACCCTAACCGTGCTAACTGTGTGCCAGACCCACCTGAGCTCAGCTCACACCTGCACCCTATGCCTGCCACCACTGGACCGCACTCTGCCTCTCTGCTCCCACCCCGAGACCCTGGCCAGACAGCTCCTTCCACCGATTTTGACTGGCCCAGGACCAGCAGCTGGTGGGATTTAGGGGTGCCGCTGCCAGCACAGATTATGGGTATGTAGAGATTGCATACCAACAGCTGTGAAGGGGTGGATAGTAGCCAGAGGGAAGGGAGGGGAAACTGATTTTAGTGAACTGGCTAAAATAAAACAAATACAAGCCCTAAGAGCACTATAGGTGCAACACTGGAGAAGAAAGATGTAAATCTTACATGCCGGTGACAGCCACTTATATCTGTTGAGTGGGGAGAGGAGGAGAACAGAGTGTCTTTAAGAGGAAAAGCCAGGTGGAAAGAGTGAAAAAGCTTATAGCAGTCGTTGAAGTGTAAGATAATAGAAGGATTCATACAGGACCATTTTAATGGCCTGCACTTTTGTTCAGTGTAAAGGGTCATGAATTCTGCCTCCACATTTTGTAGGCTAACAGCTGCTAGGAGCAGAGATGCTACATGCTGTACAGACTCATGGAGGGACCACCCTGTCCCAAAGAACACAGCGCCCTATTTGGAATCTGTACCTCAAACATATATGCATCAAGAGAATAATTTCCTATCTCCTTACTTTTTCTGAACCCATCACTGTCTTACAGGAAGTGCTCCATCCTCAAGACCCGTCTTAACTCCATGACTCCAGAGACAGTGCAGACTGGTCACAACAGCCCTTTCATGCAGAACTGCAATTCTACTTTGCAGAGCATACTTGCCAACAAAAGTTGCTATGTCTGCCATCGACGGGCTGGCCACCAACCGGGACACTTGACCTGAGAGAGGCTTCTTCCCCTCTCTACCTTTTAGTCCATTCATAGTTGTAATGCACAAGTATCGAGGAATGTGCCCATGCAAAGCACCTGATGCTGCTTTAGCTGCTAAGCAGAGGAGCACGGAGCCCAGGAATGCTGGTGGCGTTGGCAAGCAAGAATGTCTGCGGGGGGCAGGAGGGGCAGGAGGTGGTGGCAGGGGAGAAAGACCTCTCTGTTGAGCCAAAATAACCGGCCGACCTCTCTGCGTTTGCCCCACAGCAGTGGTGAAGAGAGGAGGGGTGCGACCAGCACAGGAGGGTCGCCGCAGCCCCGTGGTCCTGCCGCCGGCTGCCCCTCGGGGGGCCGGGGCGATGCAGCGGCGGGGCCGAGCGTCCTGCCCGGGGACCGCGCCGAGCCGGCCGGAGCCTCCCTGTATAGGCAGGGCCCGTGTCAACGCCCCGGCGCCCCGGCAGCGGGGACGGGACGGGCAGCGGGTTTTAATCCGGTTAGGGGGGATTAGGGTGGCGGTTTAAAGGCCGGAGCGGCGCGGGGAAAGGCTGCCAGGAGTGCCGGAGAGGAAGCGGCGGCCGCCGAGCAGCGGGACAGCCCGGACGGCACCGTGTGAGTGAGCCCGGGGGCGGGCCGGGGGCGGCCGTCCCACCGCCCCGCCGCTCCGCGCCCGCCCGGGGGCTTCGGCCCTGTCGCCCTGGCTGCCCAGAGGTAACCTTTTGTCTTCCTCCCTCCTTCCCTCCGCGCTTTGGCGGTGTAGACGATGCCAGCCATCAACATCGAGGACCTGAGCGAGAAGGACAAACTGAAAATGGAAGTCGAGCAGCTCCGGAAAGAAGTGAAGCTGGAGAGGCAGCCGGTGAGAGAAAGGGCCCGGGGCTGCCCGGCCGCCGGGGTGGACAGCTTGACCCGGGCTGGAGCGGGGAGAAGCCCGTAACTCTTCGGGACGGGGTGCGGGGTCTTGTGTGGCGGGCGGGGAAGCGTCGTGCTGGCGGCGGGGCCGGGCACGGCAGCCCAGCTCCGAGCGGGAGCGCCCCGTCCTGCCGCGGCGGGCCCGGTGAAGCCAGGGGCAGCGGGGCTTCGGGAACCCCTCTCGGGACAGCGCCGGCAGTTCTGGGGTGACCGCGGTTTGCACCGACGGGTCTAGCCACCCCCTTTGGCCCAGGGACTGGGGACGTTGCTGGCGACGTACCGCCGCTGGCGCCGTGTAGGAGCGCCCGTTCTTCACGGGGGTGGCTGTGGAGAGAAAGGGGTAGAGAAAAGGCTCACCGCCCCCCGAATAAGGCGACCGAGGGGTCTGCACGGGCCCGCCGGCTGCGGCTGCTCGCGTTGCGTTTGGCACCCCTTGGCTTCCCCTCCCTTGAGAGTTCTTGGTGCCCAGCTCCAGCACAAGGCACCCTTGCCCGGCGAGGGAGGAGCTCGTCGAGCTCAGTTCCGCTCCTTTGTAAAACCTGCTGGGATCTGCCAGTGCCATGTGAGGGGTGCCGTGAGGCGGTAACCCTGCTGCGGCCCCTCTCCCTGTCCCGGCGGGACCCGCACCGCACCCGGCCGTGCTGCGGGAGAAACCCCGCCGCCGACAGCTTCGCCGGCACCGCTCCCCGACTTCACCCGCTGTGCAGTGCCCGGACAGAGGGCAGGAGCCGTGATCCATGCAGCCTTGTCCGATAGAAACGTTGTACTTTTAGTCATTTACAGTGACTGTTCCTTTCCACAGGTCAAGTAGTTTCAAGTAATTTTTTTGGTATGTTTTCACATTTTCTGTGGACGATGGACAAGCAGAAACGATCTTTCTCCATAAGAAAACTAATTATTATTATTATTATTATTTTATTCTGTATGCCAGCAGAAGCAAACTACAACCACGTCTAAATAAACGCTTCTACTTAGGGCTAAAAATACATGTATATGTGAGAACCAGTGGCATTAGTCACACTAATTACTTTGCTGGTCTATGTGTTTAACCCAGAAAGTAAGAAAGCCACAGCTAATGTTTTAGCTGTCAGTTAGGTGTTAGTTATGGCACAGGATGAAGTTCCTGCAGTATTGAGGACTCTACATTCAAATGCTACATATATATATAATCCCTCAGAGAGTTCCCACGCAATGGAAATATTCTCTGTAGAATGTACAGGTTTTGATTTTTATAATAATAATTTTAAAATCTTGCCCAAAATTTCGGCATAAACTGAGAACCGATCACTTTAGGGAAATGGATACTTTCAAATCACATGTAGTACAGCATAGATGCTTAATTCCACCAGTTCATTGTAACAAAGTTTCACTGTGAGAATGAAATCTGTGTTGGTAGTTGGCACAGAACCCTGGTACCTGTCTGTATGGGTGTTACAAGGACGTGAAAACGCAGAAGCCACACTGCAGTTGTCACCAAAAGTAAATAGTCTTGACAAAGTTTTCTTGACCCCTTCCAAAACTTTTGCAGAAGAGGATACTCTTTTGAATTTTTTTTTTAATGAATAAAAATGTCTTAATGTATATCTAAGTAGGCTTTTTTATTATATGTGAAAAAAATCCTGATAGTGCTGACTGAAGCAAAACAAACCCTTCATATACTCTGAAGCACAATTTGCTGTGGCACAGGGTGCACTAATTCGAATGAACAGGATTTGTGAGACACAGAAGAGCAAGGCATGTGTGATGGGATTTGTAGGTTCAAGTTCCTTGCTGTAAGGCAGATAGAGGTAGTTAGACCTTATTTTAAATTATTGGGAACTAACTCTTGAATTTTTTTCTGATGGCTTAAAGATTAATTTTGCACAGGCCATGCTCTTGGTAGCAGGTAAATTCATTGGTTCTCTTGTCATAGGTTTACCTATGGAATAAAATATAATTAATAAAAAAGTTAAAGGGCCTTAGATTAGAAACACGAGTCATGTAGTGGCCCGGCCAACAGCTGGTTCCTGCTGCTGACTCTGCGCTGCTGTGCCTCCGCAGGGCCTGCGGGTGGGGAGGGAGGAGATGGGCACAGAGCCGGGAGTGTGTTCTCAGACATGTCGAAGTATTTGAGCACTTAAGGACAGTTTCTGCTGACATAGGGAAGGGAAGCGAGAGATACAAGTGGGCAAGGATCCTCTGGAGCTGGTGGGATTTGCTTGTGCATCCTCAGGCTCTGCAGACACTTATGCTGCATATGCTTCTGTCTCAGTGAACACAAACTAAACCCATTTCTTCTTCACAGGTGGGTTCTGTGCAGGCTTACATACATCACTGATAGTTTGCTATAAATGTCATGTGAAGTGTCACACATATTTTGATCTCTCGTAACACAACTGGCTGTTTTATTAACCGTTGTTCAAAATAATCTCAGGTAACCTGTAATTAAATTGTTTTTCCTAGTCCGGTCTTTACTCTCATTCAAGGCACATGGTTGCTATTACAGAACTTCAAGGTGAGAATTTGTTTTACCACTGAAAAATCGTTACTGAGTATTTTGTTTGGGAAAAACATGTGAAGTCATAAATAGTTTGAAATTGAATTGAAAGTTTGTGGTCTTGAACCCATTGACTGTAAGTCACGCTGATGCCGCGGGAACGTGTGATCAGCAGCTTAATACAACTGTATTAGCTCATTTTTAAAAAAGCAAGTTTAACTATGCAGTGACTGCTGTTGCGAGTGTCGTACACGTTCCCAGTGATACACGTTCTGTGAATATCAAGCTGTGAAAAAGTGGAAGGACGCTGGGTCTGCACATGTTTAGTGCTGACTCTGTGGTCAGATCTTTTATATTTGATGGGAAGGTAAGAAAAATAAGCATGTCAATTGCCTGGTTTGCTGTTCTGATGTGCACTGTGAACTCTGGCTGTAACGCAGCCGCTTCTCTGTTCTTTCATTCGAGGTGTCCAAGTGCTCTGAAGAGATCAAGAACTATATCGAGGAGCGGTCGGGAGAGGACCCGCTGGTAAAGGGGGTTCCTGAGGATAAGAACCCTTTCAAGGAGAAGGGAGGCTGTGTCATCGCTTAGAAAACGAGCCCCGCGCCTGCCACCGGAGCAGACATTCTTCTCGTCCCTGTAGGGAGTCACTAGCGTGTCCCCACCGCCGCCGCCGGTCCTTGTTGAACATGCACTGGAGCGGACTATTTTTTTTTTTTTTTTTCCTTACAAAAATAAAGAAATCAACCCGAAGGCAGCCGAGACCCGCGTCGGTCGCTCTGCAGGGACGGCTGTCCCCCGCTTCCCGGCGTGGCCGTTCCGCCTCCCCCGGCCGGGACGGCTTCTTTGGCTTCGCGGCGCCCGCTTTCGCCACCCGTGTACCGGTCGCTTCATGGCTGTTCGTTGGCATTAAAGGAAACCTGCCTGTAACCCGAGAGGCTGCCGTGGCTTGCTGCAGGGAGAAGGGCTGGAGGAGGGAGGGGACGGGTGGGGACGGGGCGGTGCAGGGCCCGCCGGGGCGACCCTGACCAGCCGTTAAAGTTCGCCGGGCCAGGCCGGGGCGGCGGTCGGAGCGGAGCGGAGCGGGGCGGGCGGCGGTGGCCATGGCGCTGCGCAGCGGCGGGCGCTGGGCGCGCTTGGCCTCGACGCTGCGCGGCGGCGCGGCCCTGAGGCGCGGCGGCAGCGCGGAGCAGCGGGACGGCGGGGACGTGCCGCAGTACCGCGAATTGCGGGCGGCCCTGCGGAAGGTACCCAGGGGGTGGCGGCGGCGGCGCTTCCCCGCGGCGCGTAGGCCCGGGAGCGCGGTGGGACGGTGGGACACCCGGTCGCGCCGCCTACGTGCGGGGGGAGCGGCCGGGGCAAGGTCAGCGAGCCGGTCGGAACGGCTCGGGGTGTGTTTAAAGAAGTAAATTCCCCCCCCCCGTGTCAATGTCTGACACGACTCCATGTGTCTGCCCCCCGCATGCCACACGCGCAGTAAAAAACACTCGCTCCCTGCCGTGCCACGGCCGGACCCCTGCGGCTGCCCGGGGAGCTCCTGCCCGGAGCTCCCTCCCGGCTGCTGCGAAACGGAAGGTTACGGGCTGTGCGGGGATGGCAGAGCCCAGGAAGAAGCGGAGCAGAGCCCCCTTGTCATTGCGCTCGTTCTAGAAGGGCACCCTTTCTAGAACGAGAGGGACCTGCAAAACTGAATCGTAAATCACGCGGAAAAGAGGCACTTGTGGTAAGCCAACCTACAAATTGAGTGCCAGTTGGCAAGTAATGGTGGCGTTGTTGGACTCTGTATGTTCCCAGCAGTGTCAGCTGTGGGAAACTGATACAATTAAACACACCTGTCAGCATTAGATGGCTTGGAGGTAGAGAGCCCTGGTGCAGTGCATGCTGTGGGGGCCGGGGACAGCTCCTGCTGAGAGAAGTCCATCTTTGAACTCTGCCGAGGTTCAGTACTGAACTACAAGGACTCAACAGCATTATCGTGGCAGCCATTTAAGAACAAGCAGGGTGTGCATTTAGAGGTAGGTGTTAAGATGTGCAAAGACTTGTCTTCAGGTAAGCTTACAAGCCCTAGCTGGTGTTGCAGTGCTCTTATGTAGCTTTTTAAAATCACTCTGTACTGAATTGCCAGATACTAACTCATTCAGATGACTTTGGAGCTGTGCTGGCATAAAGTTGATAGATGCTTTTTAAAATTACTTGAGGAATCTTACATATTCATGGATAAATTAATCTTTTTTCCAAATTTCACTTCTTTCCTGGTTCATGGTGTGCAAAGGATAGGGGAACTACTTCCAAGTCATTTGATGTTTACTTTGGGTTTTTTTAGGAGTTAATGTTCACACAATGTTAAAGCAACATATCCCAAGGGCTATTTAATTAATCAGGTTTTCTATCACTAAAATCATTGGCTGTTATCATTGGGCTTTAGAGCTGTGGATTCATCTATGTTACAAAAAAGAAACTTGAGAAATAAGGAGAAGAGATGCATGACCAGTCTGCTTCCTAAGAAATTAGATTCATTAGTCTAACTTCCTGGACCTTCTACAAAGCAGGAATAAGCTGCCAGAGAAAGAATCAGTAGAAAAAGTTGGTAACAAACCCTCTCCTCTTACCTGGATTAACAGCACAGGATTTTGTAGCTAATACCATAATGTCAAATTTGTGCTGATATCATCTGGAGTGGGCCTTCGTTCTGTGTAACTACAGAGTCATCTGCCTGCTGAGCCTGTTCCCTGGCACACTGCTGCCTGGTACCTGCCTGGGCATTATGATTGCATTAGTGAAAAATGTGTCCTTCTGAAATGCAGGACAAGGCCAGACCTTGTAATCCAGTAAACTGGAAGATAAAGTCCTGCCTTGTCAAGGGTAGGCTGAGGCACACATGGGTTTGTATCTCAGGTGTTTGCAGTTGTGTATTTACTGAGGAATCAGATGGAAAGGGAGGGTAATGGCTGTATGAGTGTGGGCTGGTCCAGTGTTTGCTGCTCTGAGACATGATGCCTTTTTTTTACAAATATAAATACCTCCACCTCCCCCCTTTTTTTAATTCCTCCTGTGCCTATAGAAGTGCACCTAACAGTATACCCTGCCTTGCTGGGTTTGGTGCAAATAATTGCATCATGGCCTAAGAGGGAATGTGATGCTACACTTACCACATCCCCGTGATGACTATATTGTAGAAGAAATTACAGCAAGCAGCATAAACCAAATTTCATCACTGTCCTGTATTTTATGAAATGCTTATATGGTGTTTATTTCAGATTTTATCTAATCATATAGAAAAAAAACCCCAAAACAGTTTATGTCAAATTCATTCTGATGTTGTTTACCCCAGAGCTCCTAGCGGTCAGTGTCTTGTTTTGGCTAAGTCAAGCCTCTTCCCTGTGACTTCAGGGCAAATGGAAAAGTAAAGTCTTTGCCAAAGCATGACCACTCATGATCTGCAACACACTTTAAGTGTACCTGTTATGTAATTTGGGGTTAGTCTTTCTGCTAGCTAAATCTGTATGCAACTACCAGAGAAATCAGAGAAATGAGCAGTGCAATTCCATGAGCAAGAACTGCTTTTGTTTTGGGTTTTTTTTTTCCATTTTTTCTTTTTAATTTATTAAATTAATGTATTTTAAATGATCTTCAATTTTCCAATTGTTCTGAGCAGGATGAGGAAGAGATTCTTATAATTCCAGGGGGCTTTTTTTAGCAAGGGTATTGAAATAACTCCGTGAGTGGTTTCCTTTACAACTTTATAGGTCACCACCCTTCCTCTTGGAAATTGAAAACGTATCTTTTCCTTAACTTGTTGAACAATGCTTGCAGTGCACTGGCATTCTATGGCTTGCTACAGTAATTAAATTATAGTATAGCTGGCTTGAAGGAAAAAGGTTTAACCTACTCTCTGTGTATGCATAATGGTATGCATATACATATGATATATACACAGCATCCATTTTTCTGTTCCTCTGGCATTAGTAGTAAGAAGCTTTGGGAAATAGATTTGAAAGGCTTGGCATATATTTTGCTGGATTTGCATGTAGTATAAATGAAATTTCATTTTATATCCATTGGTGACTTGGTCTAGTTACACTGTGTTACATCTCTGTAGAACAAGTGGGATTTCCCCTGTGGCAGTGAGACTCCAGCAAAGGACACCTCTGCCTCATTTGCCACTTTTGGCTTCTATGTCATGAGTTTCTGTATATCACAAGAATTAAAACTGCTTCATATTAGAGCTTGCAGCATCTGAATTAAATATTGACATTCACTTTAACTTTCCAGTAAAATTACTACAAATTCTCTGTTGAAAGAATATGACTTTTTGACCTTCTGCAAAATACTGAAGAGCATCACCATTGCCACTTGAGCACGTTGGATGGAGCTGGTTTATTTATCTTTCTAGCAAATCATAAAGCCCAATAACAGAATAGCAAAGTAACAGGTTGCTGGTCTTATAAATAAATCACTTAAAAGTAATTTTGTTTAAGGGAATTTTTGTTTAAGGCTCTCCTGTGTGAGCATCCCACTGGGTTGGAGAAGCTCTGCAGTTTGAGAGCAGTCCTAAGCCCTGTGGTGGGGAGATAGCTTGAGATAACTTGTTTTATTTCTGCAAGGATGTAACCCAGAGTCAAAAGGAGGATCCATACCACAACATCCCAGTCTCCAGTGGGCATTATTACACTATACCTCAGCTCAGTATCTCTGTGTTGGAAAGTGTGTGTTGCAGAAGGAAAAAAAAAAAAAAAAGTTTCACTTGCACAGTTCTGCATCACTTTCACAACTGGATACAAGTAGTCAGAGCTCCCAGACATCCCAAAAGCTTGTCTGAGATCAGTACCTAGGTTCACATGGCAAAACACTTTTTCTCTTGCAGGACTACCCTGGTTTGAATGCATCTGCCCTCAGATCCTAGGAGTAGCCATGCCTTCAGCACTCACTTGTTCTCACTAATTCGGGATTCCCTTTATGCCACAAAAATCCCAACCGAAAACCAACAACAAAAAGTTGCCTGTTGTGTTGTGAAAGTGTGTGGTTTGTGCTCATTCTCATCCCCTCTGGTATGAGCCCTCCAGTTGAAGGCCAGGCTGATTGGGACAGCCCTATGTGGGAGTTTCTGGATATGTTGTCATTTGTGTGTGTGTGAGGATTAGTGATAAGATTACAATTGCGAAATCAGGTGTACTGGGGATTAGTGCTCTGGACAGCCTCAGGGCACCTGAGGAGATTGCCTTGTTACCAAATTAAAGAAAAAAAAAAAAATCACAACTGGTATTTGTGGTTTCTGTGGATTAATCTGAACCCAGTCAGTTGATGGCTAGTTGGAAATGGGTGTCCCCGGCCCCCCCAATGACACAGCATCCAGGGAGAACACAGGGTCCCATGTGACTTCAGACCCATGGTGTTGAGAAAAGCTTTTGATGACATATTGCTTTGCCTGTTGTGTGGTTGAATGGAAGGTGCTGTAGAAATTACTGACAGTGAGGCAGATCAAGTAAAATAAAATCTGCATGTGCTCAAAGGAGAAGGTGAGAAATTCCATGGAATGCGTTCCTATTTTTCACTAGGTTGATCACATCTTGTCCTGCAGACACTATGTAGAGAGGTTGGGTTCTGCATGTGAAATGCATGAAAAGGTGGGGAGGCCAATTGACCTGATGGTCAATGACAGCACAACTTGTCTTCTGGACCTTTTCAAGGGGTGTGCATGGGCAGCTGTCCTGCCTGGTCTGTGAGTGTCTGCAACATTCTTCAAGGTTTATGAATGAAGGGTGAAGTTTTGAGAGTGACTTTCCTACCTTCTCAAGTAATTCCACAATCACTCACTTCTTCCTCAGAAGTGTTTGTTTAGTGTTGAAAAAGATGCTTTTAAATGCAGCCAATCCCCCTGTTTAAAACCATTTAATTACCCAGGGCTTCTATGCAGTTGCTTTTTAGTCCAGGAATTTCAGTCTGTGTGTTTCCCCTCTATGGGATGTGCTTGGGGTACATCAGTGAGCTTGTTTATATGGGCTAAGTCAATCACATTACAGATGAGACCTGTTAGCCCTTAATTATAGTGAGGGAAAAATGTAATAAAAAGAGATGGAGAGTAAACCAATGATACAATTTGGGGGGCATTTTTTTCCTTCAAATGCTGTAAAGGCTTTTAAAAAAGACATGCCTATGTGTTTTAATTCATTATTCATTTTAGATTTTCGTGGGGGGGAGATTGAAAATTCTGAGTAACAAAATGTTTTAAAAAAAAAGTGTTTCTAGTAGCAATAGAAAAATACAGAAAGAAATCAAAGCTGTTCTATTTCAAGTCTTTATGTGAAAGTTGAGACCACACTCTAGATTCATTGCCACTAGCTGTAGTTTTAAGTTAGACGGCTACTTAAATGCTGTGGTTTCTTCTTGCTCTTTCCTCCATATTCTAAGTGCTGTGCTTATATTATTATTTGGTATCTTGATGATGGCTTTAAAATACTGAGGCTTTGAAAGGAACTGCCACCTAGATTATAATTTTATAACTTGTTGGTTTGGGGTTTGTTAAATGAGTCATACTACTTTAAAAAGCTTAAGTCAAAATTACTTCATTTTTGTTCTTTATTTTATTTATGTGGATATTCTGCTTGTAGAACTTTTTTTTTTTCCTGCCAAGTGTTTTTCACAGGGTCACGAAATGGGTGTCTATGCTTAAACTGAACTTTTTCAGTTCAACCCTGTATTATTGTTGAAAACACTTTCTTGGCTTGGTTCCAGTGACAGTCTGCTGACGGCGTAGAGAAGTTTCCGTATCATCGAGGCCCAGTCTCAAATCCAATACTCAAACAGGCCAAATTCTTCAGTGAGAACTCTTGTAGACAGTCATGTGCCCACATGTCACATTGTATGGTTGGCTGGTAGTCAAGTGAGAATACAGAGTAAGAGGTGGAGACTGTATCTGAATGCCAGATCTTCTGTGTCATGGGCAAGAAGGAGACTTCCTCATGCAGAGAAGTGTTTTGGCAGCATCTAGGACATTTGCCAGTTTGACAGGACCCCTTGCATAGTGATGAGTCATTTTCTACATAGGTCTCCTCGGTGAGTCCTAACCGATAAGAGAGTGTATGTTTTTAGAAGAGGAGTAAGGGCTACTCTGCTTGTTTTGATTAGTATTAAAACAAACCAACAACAAAACAAACAAACAAATCCTCAGAGAACAGTGCTGCAAAACTGGAAATCTTCACCCTGCGGGGCTGATGCATTCTGAAAGAGGAAGTGGTAGCTTGCAGCTTTGCTCTCTACGTTCCTTCAGACCTCAGGCAAGCCAGTAATACTGGATTGTGTTCGCCAGAAGAAGGTACATTAAATAAGTTCATGTGAGCAGGTAAGGTTAGCACTGCAGGGAATGTTTTCTGCCTGCTGTATGGTTAAATCATCTTTGCGCACTGGAGTTCTTTTTAACCTGTTGTGGTCTTCTAAGCCTGTGCTTCTGCACATGGTGTCCTTGAAGACTGAATGATTGCCTCTTCTGCTGGGCCACTGACTGCTGCAGGTCCAGGCTCACCACCACCAGCCTGGGTGATCCAGTCACTCTGGCAGCTTCTAGTTTCTGTAGGGTCTCCGGGCATGTTTCATGGGGACTGCCAGTGCTGTAGGGACCTCACAAGTGTAGAAGGGACAGCAGGACCCTGCTTCACCCAGTCTCCTTCGCTGTGCCCTTTCCCTACGTTTCTGAAGAGTAGTACTGGGAAATGGTCAGGTTGCCCATGGGTTTGAGCACTTCATCTCTGCCTTACATTTTGGATTGTCTCGCAGTGCAATCACTGCTGCTGCTGGTTATGAATAAAACTACAAGGAGAGAAGTTGTTTTTCATGCTGATAATTATTTTCTTTAGTTATTGCTGCTGTTGAAGGTGAAGGGCTCTCTGGTCTGTTTACCTCCTTCCTTTCAAATCAGTGTTATGCTAATGTCTAGAGATAACCACTGAAGAACTGTCAGTAGAGGTTTGTTGCTCATTTATTTGTTGGTTTTTTACATTAAAGCTCCCACTAATTCTGTCATCTTTGGTTATTATATTAATAGAGCTAAGTTCAATTACTGTAACTTGATTTAAAGGAAAAAAAATGCTCATTGTAGCATAATATGATACAGTTGTGTGGCACCCCTAAATCCTTTTAATCCCAATACAAAATACCTTTTTCTCAGACATTTTCCCTTGCTTTTCTAGTAAGTAAGTCTAATCTCAGCTTAGGTATAACTCACAGGAAGCTTTAATAAAAAAGTCAGTAATTTTATAAGAATTCAGTTTGTCTTTTAAATATTCATCATCATTCTAATTGTGTGCTGAAATATAATACCGTACAGTGGTATTATAAGAGATAGATATAAGGGATATTGTGTGTAGAACTGATATGGCCTTTAATTTCTGACTTTAATTGTTTGATAGAAGGTAAATTTGCTGGTGAATAATGGAAATAAATCTTTAATTGCTATAAAGGACATCTGTACACGTCCTCAGTACCCAAATTAATTCATTTACAGTTTCTACTGTTGCAGAAATAGTGTATTTATAGTAGAATACAGTGAGAATTAAATGGCAATTGCTAATGCCATTAGTACCAGGTGCTGGTACAATACCAGCATAAAATACTGAGCATCATTGTGAAGGAAAATCCCCAAATATGTGTTTTTGTTTCTTTACTCATTTAAATAATATAATAACTTCCAATAGAAAATAATCAAAATGTGCAACTACCTGGAAATATTTTGGGGAGATATTTTCATTGCTCAGTTTTAGAGAGAAATTAGAATAATATATAACAAAAGAAAACAATATTCTGATTTTTCTCTCTGACCCCTCGCCAACCCTGCCATTGCATTTCCTTGTGCTTGGACAGGAAGCTACAGGTGCTGTTTTCACAAAAATTTGTCAGGACTATTTTCAATGAAAACAGTTCATTTTTTCTTACCATAATTCAACACTAATTGAGTTTGTTGGCTCAATCAGTTTCCGACTGGGCAAATATCACAGTGGTTTTTGAAATAATTTATGACTGATATTAGCCCTGAAGCCATTCTTTCAGAGGCTCCATCGAGAGCAGCCTGAGCTCTTGCTGGGATGCAGGCTACACCAAGGCTGCCTCCAGATCTGAGTCCTTTAAGTTTGAATCTTCATGGTTTGGAGGAAGCAGCCTGAGGAAAATACCAGTCTCATACATGAGACTTACTGTGCCCTTGCCGTCAGGAAAATAACTGAGTTTCCATTGTGGTTTACTGGTACTTTTATTAGCAGGTGGGAAAGATACATGGCTTCTAAATTACCTTTACGTCCCAAATGCCATTGAGACTTGGCCAGCTAGATAAATAAGAGATTTCCTTTGTGGCTGGTAGTATCTGTCAGATAGCATCTGTAGTATGCACTGTTAAAATATTTCTACTGAGAGGAGTTTTAAGTCTTGTTATAGTCGGTATCCTGGTGATGAAAGTCCGAATACTATCATCTGTGATTTCCACATTTCACATATTAAAGCATATAAAAATAAGCAGACCAGCTGCTCATGTACTGACAAAAATCTCCCTTCTGTATGTTTGCCAAACACTGCAGGTATACCTTATGATTTAGGTTAGCGTGCCTGAGTAGTTTGTGCCTGCACCTCTTAGTATTTGCTTCTAAAAGCTGTGTGCATTTCAAAAAATAGAAATAAATTCAAAGTTAATTAGTCAACATTTAAAGTCATTCAAGCGTGAAATATTTCTCTGGGGCACAGATGTAGGGAAGTCACCAAAGCCAAAGGAGGGGGCACATCAGATGGCTAGGTATGCAGTGTTGTTTGACCTACATTGAAATAAACCTGTCGTTAGCGATGTTTTAAGCACACGTATAATTGCTTGTGTTGCTTCAGTCATTGCTGGCTTGACCCTTTGAAAATGCCTCTCTCTGTTTCAGTTTGCTTTTATATGAAGGGATGATAATGTCCAGTAATCAATACTGAGGCTTCAGCCAATTGACCAGCACTGCAGTTCTCCAGCGATGTGACTTTTGTTTGTATGTGGTAGTGCAAGGGGAGGTGTTCACCCCAGTCCCCTTGTGACTGTAAATAGTACGTGTGATTTTTGCAGACAGTTTGTGTAAAGCGTAAAAGCTTTTGACAGGACCTATTTAATTTCTTTGCAAAAATACAGTTTAAAGTGGATGGTCCAATGGTGAAGACAAAACTGTGGATATCAGTATCTGGACTGTGATATTAATTTATCTTTAACTTAGAGGCGTCACCATTTGTGGTATGTGCAGCGAGGCTGCCTTTGGTTTTGTTTTGTTGTGGTTTTTGTTTGTTTGGGTGGTTTTTGTTGTTGTTGTCATTCAAGGGAAATCTTGTTTTACTTGGCATGGCAAACTTCACTTGGTAGTAACTAAACTCCAACTCTGTTAATCCATGTAAAGTGATCATGCCCCTGTACCCAGCACTGGTGAGGCCACAGCTTAAGTATTTTGTTCAGTTTTGGTCACCGCAGTGTAAAAAGAAGACACTGAGGTGCTGGAGCGGGTCCAGAGAAGGGCAGCAAATCTGGTAAAGGGTCTGGAGAAGATGTCTTTGGAGGAGTAACTGAGGGACTGAGTGTTGTTTAGTCTGGAGAAGAGAAGGCTGAGAGGAGACCTTATCACTCTCTACAACTATCTGAATGGAGGTTGTAGTGAGGTGGGTGTTGGTCTCTTCTCCCAGGTAACGAGTGATAGGACAAGAGGAAATGGGCTTAAGTTGCACCAGGGGAGGTTTAGGTTGGATATTAGGAAAAAAATTTTTTACAGAGAGTGGTGAGGCCATGGAACAGGGAGGTGGTGGAGTCACCATCACTGGAGGTGTTAAAAAAATGTCTAGATATTGCACTTCAGGACGTGGTTTAGTAGTTCTGATAATATTTAGTAGACAGTTGGACTTGATGATCTTGAAGGTCATTTCCAACCTTTATGATTCTATGATTTGAATTTTAGTCAAAAGCATAGGAGGAAGCAGGTTACAATCTGCAGAAATCATGTAAAATAACTTCTCTCAGGCCTTGGTCATTCTTCTGACTCTGTTTAACTTCAAAGGTAGCTTTGTATGTAGGCTGTGAAACATTTGGCCCAGTACCAGCCATAACAAGCACAAAACTCTTAGTACATTTACTTCATACTTTTGCCAAGATCCATCAAAACACTGGGATAACTTTATGTACTTCATAACCTCTTTCAGCCATACAAAAAAGTATTTCACCGCCTGTAACTCAACGTTGAGGGTCAGCGTCCTAGAATCTGAGCATCTAGGATATGGCAATGTAGAATTTAAACATGGGCTCATCTAGAAAAGTGTCCCAGTGAGTATTTTGTTACTATTGACAATCAGGCCTATGTTATTCAGTATAAGATAGGGAAGGAGATGGTAATTACTGATTGAGTTGAACATTCAGTATATACATTTTGCAGAATTTTGTGAAAGAAGTGGGAAAAAATGTTTTCCTGCTACCAGCAGTGTAGTATCCTTATTTCTGTGTCCAAGTGGGAAGCAGAAAGCAGCCATATATGGGCTGAAATTCTATGAAGAATGTGCAATAAATAGTTCAGAAGAAGGCTCCACAGCAGTCTGGGAGGGAGAGGAGTCAGTCTCCAGCTCAAGAAAAAGCACCACAGAACTTGTTTATTTAGCGAGGAAAAACTAAGAGGTGTAAGTTCTTAAAATAATAAATTATCTTTTTGTGAAATAGTGTATCAGTAACACTGTGGTCACAGATTAAAGGCGTTACCTTTCTGTTGGGAATTGGTGTTTGTTTTAGTAAGGTTTGGTTTGGGAGAAGGATGGTGGCTTTTTGTTTCGCATTTGGACCCCCTTGTGCCTTCTGACCTGGGTGTGTGGCACATTTAGCGTCACAGCAGAAGCAGCCTGTGCCAACCCCTGGTTCGGCTTGTGGAGCTGGGCAGAGGTGGGCAATATACAACTGCCTCCTTTTGAGAGCTATTGAACCCGTGTCTGCTTTGTACCAGGTTGTCCAGCAGCAAGAATGAGGCGACAGATGCGTGAGCACCTGGAGCACCCTGCGAGGTGGGGCTGTTTGGCACAGAGCTGGCTCTGTTCAGCAGTTACTCCCGGGCTTAGAGGCTGGCTGCAAAAATTTGCAGGTTGACCATTTTGCTCCCTTCCTGTGGCTGTGGAAAACTGGGACTTGGTGGGGAGAGATGTCCAACGCTTCTGCTCTGAACCCTGAAAGCATTACTGAATGTGGTGGCTGTACTCCAGATGTGTTGTAATCGCAACAACGCCTGGAAGGAAAGACAGCAGCCTCTGCAGAGCAAGGGCAGTAGCCAGGTGGCTTAGGAGATTGACTTTGGGAAGGTGTGCAGCAATAGCCCACTTGAGTTGCCCAGGGGCTAGACTTGGAAAGGCTGTACATCTGGAAGATGACATTGTTTTTGCAGTACATGTTTTGTCAGATTCTAGGGAAGTCTAAATGCAGACTGGGCACAAGTGCCCTGAACAGAGCTGACGTCCTTGAGAGCATTCCAGGCAAAGGGAGGGGAAATGAGGTCTCTGCTACTTGCCTGTCTTGCGTACTGTGTATGGTCATCATGAACCATCATCAACCGTTTTTGGCAAGACATCTCTGAGGACAATCCAGGTTTCCCTTCCTGTCATTTCCTAGAAACTGTACCCAGAAAGGTAACAAATGATGAGGGGGGGAACTGCTACTTTCATAGGTCTTGGAGAGACTTAAACCAGCCCTGATGACTTCCTGTTCTAGAGTTGCTAAATTGCTAAAATAATTATTTGTATTTCCTTCTTTGCATCTGTAGTAATAGTTGTGGGTTGGTAGCAAATAAGGACATCCAACAGGAAGTAAGAAAGTTAATATGATTTCAAAATTTTCCCTCTATGATTCTTTTAAAATTAAAGTTTTTAGACAAAAGTAGTGAAAGGTGTTTCTGTAGGAATGTCTGTGTTAATAACTTTTAAAATTTATTTTTCAAATCTAGATCATTGACAAGGAGATTAATCCCTTTGTGGACAAGTGGGAAGAAGAAGGACAGTTCCCAGCCCATAAAGTATTTAAAATCCTGGGACAGGCTGGATTCCTTGGTGTGGATAAGCCAAAAGGTAGGAGAGTTTATAACTCTGGTGTATTGATGTTGATGGTGATAGACTCATCACATTATCTCAAATCACTTTTGCCCCAGTAAAAAACATGGTTCAGAGTTCAATGCAAAGTTTACTTATATTCCTCAGTCACAGGTGTGCTGGTTATCAGATACAGAAAATAATGTTCCTGAGTACTTAAGTTGATATTCTTGTACATAAAAATGTTAAAAACCAGTGTGACTTATTTTAAAGCCAGTGAAATGAATGTCACTTCCATTTTCAACATACAGTCTGTATAATGACTTTTCTTCTGGATCCAGACACATGAGGAGCAATCTCAATTTTCATTAAGGAAACCACAATTTGAAGGCATCGGAAGTGTTGTAAGATTCAGCCTATTACATTTCCTTACCCTCTAACATCAACATCATCATAATGTGTTCTGTCTCACCATCCAGAGGATGACGTTCGTGTGGGGTTTTGGCCATTATATCCTAGACTGTCTTTAAAATGCACTATTCCAGCCCACAGAACAAGAAGCTAATGATATATACAGCAAGGACAAAACGTTTCATGTGTGTGTATATATATATATCAGTGAGGAAAGAAGTAAAGAAATCCAGAGGAATAGGCAGTATTTCTTCTCTTCAGCTAAAATACATATTCCCCTAGTTAATTTTTTTTTGTTTGCATGCAATTTAATTTATACTTATTTTCTGTCAGAATTCTATGCTGGCTTTCCACCTCTCTTTTCTTATTCATGGTTAAAAAGTTTGAAACAAAAGCAAGTTTTCAGAGGCAAACCTCTAGCAATCGTGATGAATTCAGAGTGGCCTGAAGTGATAATGTTTGGACAGTTAACTACAGATAATAGTCTATAAGGAGCAGCTCTCACAACCTTAGCTATGCCACACCACCATCATTATGTTGAGAAGGGACAGGTTTTGAACTGCGGAACAAATTACATCTTTTAACCACTTCCAGAGAAAACTTTTCCTTTTGAAATTAACTTTCATATTCTTATACATCATGATGTGGGAGGCTTTTTCTCTAGCTGTTCAGCTTGCAGAACTGTTTAGCTGTGACTGACAAATCCAATTGGATCTGAGCTGGTATTTCTTTACAGAATTGCTGACAGTTTGAGATTATGCTTAAGATCTGTTTGGAGGACAAATAGGATTACTGGGGGAAGGATAAAACTGCATCTGTCTTCTGCTGTTACTGTTTGATAGGCAGATTTGAAATGTATCCCACTGGAGTCTCCTTCACGCCGATAATATTCATGCTGGTTGTAAATACGGTGCGTTGCATTGCTGCTAGATTACAGCCCCATCTTGTATTCATCTCAGGACATGCAGAGGCCTTGTCTAGGGTAAAGAACCTCAGTGTTGAGCATGCTGCACATAAAACGTTATACAAAGAGAACTTTGTATAATGCTCACAAAATAGCTAGGACAAGAAATAACTGGCTAGAGATCTAGTGAAGAAGGGACTTTTGGAGACACAGATGGGACAGAAGGTTGCGTACACCGACTACTCTTGTCATAGTCATGATTAAGAGTATTTTAGCTTTGGCTTTGACACTTGTTATCTAGCTGTTAATCTAATTTGTTTGGCTTCTGCAGCTGCGTTTTATAAAAGCTATAAAAAACTGGATAAAAATCTCAGCAACATGTGGTCCATCTCAGTTCATCTTCCAGAGTAAGGTGTTGTTGGGTACAGAAAGTGCACCAGCTCCCTGGAAGATGCTGCCTTTACAGCATTCAGTTGTGCAATAGAATGTCACCAGATCAAGCTTTTCTCTGTAGTGGTATAATACCATCAGGTACATCCTGAAACTTTCTCGTGATGCAGTCAGGTGCATGACAGTATGGTTTCAACGTCAGGACTTTGGCAAAGCCTGAAATTCTTTATCTCCTGCACTTCCACAAAGCACTTATGCTTGCTGTATGAATAGTGTGTACTGGTAGCTGTAATAAAATTAAGATATATACCTTTCATACTCTGATCAGCCACTTCTATTATTTAACTGTTGTGTGCAGAAGAAGAGAGGTCTCAAGAGATTTGAGGAAGCCAAAAGTAACTGAGGGTTTAGGAGGCATGTTGGGGGAGGCCAGGAGAAGAGACGTTGAATTGACTTGAGGAGAGCAATTGTGACGCAGAGCACTGTGAGTAACACCCTGCCCTACTTTCTCATTCCAGCACAGAATTATAATTATCATGTATCACTTCAAGCTCAGATCATAAAGCATTCTCTTTAAGGAAGGCTGAATTTTTCAAGTTAATTCACTTCAGTTGCAGTTTTGAAATGTAACTTTTTCTGAATTTGTTTTCCAAGGTCATTCTGTTGAGTACAGCTTTTTTTCCCCTGTTAAAATTAATTTTGAGGCGTTCTGATTGGGCAGAAACAGGTCACAAACTTGTTTTGCTTAGATAGAAGGAAACATCTGTTAGAACTCATATTTGTTGAAACTGGACTCTTTCCTGTGTAAACACCATTCCCTTCATGAACAATGAGCTGCTTGATGGGAGTTAGGTTTTTAAAAGAGCGTGCCTTACATGTGTCCCTTATCATTGGAAACTTTCTCTGTGTGGAGAACTGATTTGTGGCACTAATTGTATTGCAAAGGCTCCATCATTCCCACCATCTGCAGTTGTGAGCTACAACTTGTCAAGATTTTTTTCTGTCTGTTTTTTCACAGTTGTCTATGATTGTAGTGTAGTGAATATTGGCCATACAACAGTAGTTCGGGATGTTAGTTGCAAGGGTCACGTAAACACTCTGGGCGAGGCCCAGCCATGCTCCCATAGTTGCTCATCCTTAAGATGAGCAGTGGATTTAACTTACTACACTGTCTGGTCAGTCCTCTGCCAGTGAAATTTTCTTCTCTTTGGACCATTTCTCTGCTCTGATATTTTTAATACAACTCAAAAATAGAGCATGCACTGTGTTTCCTTGGGAAAAAGCATCTGTTGTTGTTCTATTAGGAAATTCTTCCTACCAGTAAAATACGCGCTGAAGAAGTGAATGTCACTTATACATAAAAAGTGTCTTTTTGCTCTATGCAAAATGTGTTTTACAGAATAACTCGCCTCAGCCTGAAGTATTAAGTCTGGGGGGGAGGAGGAACCCAACATCTCTATATGCTTACTGTTCTTCATTTATGTTTACTGTATGTTTCTCCTTAAATTATGAAGTTTCTGGGCTACTGAGGTACTCTCAGTCCCAAAACTAAGGTCAGAAAATACTAGGGCAGGCAGCAAAAATATTTTAAACAGTAAGGGACAATGGCCAAGTGCCAAGACTAAGGGAAGTGGGTATGACACAATCTTTGGAGTGTTCTATATGCAGATTAGATGATGTACTGGAGTAACAGCTGAAAAGATCTGTGCGGTCATTTGTGATCTTACGGTTTATGAATCAAAGCCTTGGATATTGCTAAATTTTAGGATGTGTTGCCAAAGACAGAGGCTCAAAATGTACTGTTATGTACCTACGTATACTGATGCAGATGATTAAAAGCTGTCTTTATCAGCTGATGTAAAAGTACAGAAATCCTCCTGTGAAGACTCGAGGAAAGCAAAGAGGAGGGGAGAGAACGGTTTGTAAGAGGACAGTGTCTGCTGTCCTGCGTGTTCACATAGCATCACTGTGAGACATGAGCGATAATGATGCCTGCTCTGGGCATTTCATTAGTATTTTCCCTGGCAGTCCTGTAGGAATGTTTTGCAGAATACTTTAGCATGTATAAATAATTATGACAGGTACGCCTAAATAGTAGCCTTCATTTATTTCTGTCAAGGAGTTAGCAGTGCGCTTGCAGAAATACATTCTTAAATACACTGGGTAGAGTGTGGAAACTATGTGGTAAGGCTTGTACATGGGTGGGAAAATAGAGTTTTATGGTATTTCCTTCCCTTACTGCTGGATATATGCTGGATACAGGACAGGAGAAAGCAATAAGCAGTACGTTCTTGTCACTTGAGACAGATAAGCATCTGGTGAAACAAAACAAATGTTTTAAGTGATTGATTGCATTGCAATTGGAAAATGATGCAGTATCTTTCCTTAAGAAAGCCTGTTTATTGCAAGTGTCTGTGCGTCGAATGTGGGAATATAGATCTAGACTACGCTCTAAGGTTAACTTTGTTGTTTTCTTCACAAGTATACATTTATCTGGTAAGGTGAGACCCTATGAGAGTTTGGTATTGGAGAGCCACTTGGAAAGACTGTGGGGCATTTTTTCTCTTTTTCTTCCCTGTCTGTAATACTAAGCTTTATTATATCGAATAAGCAAAAAGAAGGACCTGGGAGGAGCAGTGAATTCTATCACTAGAAAGGGACTTGTCAGTTCAGATGAAACAGGGTTTTATGACCTCTAGAGAGTAGCTGAAACGAACTTTTTCAGGTGTCTCTATGGATAGCAGCTAAAAGGGATGTATTTGGCAGAAGATAATTTATTTGCCCCAAACCATTTCTGTATGGCAGGAGCAGACCAGCTGCGATGCTTGTGTTCGTTTAGTAGGTTTAAGTATAGCCACTTGCTCTCTTTCTCACTTACTTAATAATAGTTGCACTCAAAGTTTGAGAGGAGTCATTGTGCCACATTTTCAGGTACTACTGAGCTGGTAAATCAGCACTCTGAAATGTTTACCATCTATGGTGACTATACCTGGTTTGCAATCAAGAAGTAACCTTGATAAATCTCTAAAAAAAACCAGACTAAAATTAGTAGCTTCTTTATTTGAATCAAATTGATGATGAAGTTAGTGATGGATGGGAGTGGTTTGGAGACCTCGGTCAGATAAGTGTAAGACGTTTCAGGTACTTATCTGACCTTAATTTGGTGGATTGGATAGAAATCTCAGGAAATTTAAAAAAATTTTTTTTGGGTATGTGTAGATACAAGTTCTGTGTGGGTGAGACTTTTTTACCCTCCCCGTTTGTGAAATGCTGACAATTTAAGTGCTGTCTGGCATTTTGCAAATGCAGGATGAAATGCAGTTGAGAATGTTAAGAAGACACTTTGTTTCCTGCACTTCAGGTATTTCTGATACAACAAGGAAATGAGCATTTGAGTTTATATTTTTCTTTTCTTGACTCTGCACATGACTTGGAAACACGAGTGCTTCGTTCTTCATGGCTGGTTAGGAAGCACAGCAGTACCTCTGACAATAGCTCGTTCAGCTATCAACAGTAGGTCTGCTCTCTGCTGGATTTGTCTACAAAACTGCTGAAGGACAGTGAGTCTTTGTGGAAGAGATAATCTTCCTTTAATTGTGTTGTTGATAGAGGGATCGGATTTGTTCCTGGGATTCTGCTCTTGTACTTTAGATAAGACAAATCTTCACATTTGTGACTTGTAATGCAGGACACAGCTGTAACTCAACCAGCTCAGGTATGCATAGCCCACCAATACCTTAGGGGCAGATGAGTAATTTCCAAAACCTGGTACATGTACCACTGGTAGCTGCAAGTTATCTCAAAATGGTATTGAGAAATAACTTAAAAATGCCTCTTTCCTGGAAGAAGTTAGAAGTGTGTAATTGGGAACAAATGCTCAGCTACATATGCGTGATTAAGTGCTTGAGGTTTTGATGCTCAATTCTCTCATGGCATGCCTGCTGTGGTAAACCTGCTTCTGCATATTGCGGGCTTTGCACAGACTTACAGATCCATGTCGTGCCTTGAAGGTGACTATGAGCACTTAGTGTCTGGTTGCAGCTAAGAGTTGGTTACAAACAGCTGTCCCTGTTCCATCCCCATTCTGCACAATGTACAGGGTTGTGCCCCAGGTGGTGCAGGAGAGTCCATCCTTCTCTCTTGTACTTGATTTTAGGCTAAGTATGTCAGTATATCGCTTTGGGTTGTATTTCTTTCCATTTTGTAGAAAACTGTTGGGTATGAGGGGGTTTGATGAGGATAATCTGTTAAAAAATCTGATGTTCGTAGTCCTATAAATGTGAATAGGACAAGAATGTACAATAAAGAGAACAGCTGAATAGGTTAAAGAAATGTGAAATATCACACCTGAAAAGAACATAGGGGTTGAGACATTATCAAGTAAGGCATACTGTTTGGGAGTTTCCATTAAAGGAATTGAGTTTATCCTTGCACTTCTGTGGATCCCATGGAAAGACTGTCTCAGGACAAAGCATGGGCCAGTGAATAAGCTTGTACTAAAATAACTTCGGTATTATAAGTCTCTTTAACTTACACATAACTGCTTTGTCCCAGTCTCCAAAGTTTGATGTTAGATTCTTGACAGCTGCCATATACCCAGGTGGCATAATCAAAAAACTTTCTGAAAGGTATAAATGCACCTTTTACACTTTAAGACATGTCAGTACATAGAGCGTGAAGAGCATGGGAAAATTACCTTTGTGAAATGTAGGCTTGATTCGCTTTTACCTGCTCGTTGTTGCATTATCAACTGCTGGGAGTGAAGGTTGATATCTTTCCTGGGGCTGAAATGGGGAAAAATATTGTGAAACAGACATTCTGAGGTTGATGTGGATAATCTCTGAAGAGCTGTTGATTTGTCAGTGCTCGTAGATCCCATAGGCAGATAACCAAATCACAAACTTTGAATGACATCTAGATTGAAGTGAAGGTTAACAAGATTGCATTAAGACTGTGTTATTCCTAGGTAAGTGCTTCCATTCCCAGCATTTGGGAAAGATAAGAAGCTGGTGTCCAGCATGAGAAAACCAGAACACGTGTAGCTGAATAAGAAATAAGGAAAGAAAAAGACAATAAATATGCTTAGTTTTGTTTCTCCTATTCTGATCAAACATTTCTAATGCGTAGTGACACAGTTCATACAAAATCATAAACATCATTAACAATCTAATCCCTGGAGATCTTGCATAAGGCTTTAGTCACTCCAGCACCTCTAAGGAAGTTCAGAGGCTCCCAGACAAGTTAAGTGCCTTTTCATACAAGTGAAAAACAGGTCTTGGCAATATCTTTCTCTCTTTCTGACAGATGTCTAACAATGCAGCCACCTTTGTGAATCTTTACCCTTGCAACACGACTGGAGGGCTTCCCCTGCTGTAAATGGGACTCCTGGGGATAGGGCTAATCCTGTCTGGTGTTTATCGCAGAAAGGAGGACAGGCACAGGCCTGTCAATCTGCATGTGACAGGCAACTCGCTTACAGGATAAGCAGTGCACCCAGTGTTTAATAACTTCATGCGCTACGTGGCAATAAGATGATGTCAGGGAAGGATAGTGATAAAAGGAACTTAGCTCCTTGGGGCTTAATATTTAGATAAGATTAGGGCTGGCCATTTGCGTCTTTCTCATGCGATGGACTGGAACAAGTGAGTTTTGAGGTAAAGATACAGACAACTGAAATTGCAGTGTTTTTAATCATGTTTTTAATGGTGTGGAATAGATATCACCATTTCACAACAAACATGGAAGTTAACTATATCTAGGTATGTGACATGGGGCTCGTAGTTATGCTGCTTTTAGGTCTACTTTGATTTCATTGTTTGCCCTCGTGTAATACCGATACACACATCGGAGACTGCATGTTATCCTCTACTAAGTGAAGCAGGAAGTGAAAAGATTGGTTTTATTCTGAAATACATTACAGTCTGTTAAGCTAGTCTGAGAGATATTTGGTCTGTTGGCACAACCATGCTGAAAGTCTTTTATAGGCTTAGTCTTAAATAATTCACTGTAGATTATGGTCAGTCCAAACATAAAAGTTTGCATTTCAAATCTTATTATTTAAAATAACAATGCTGTAGTCCAGTGCTGAGGTACCATAAGCAATGCTCAGGAGACTTTCTACAGTGACAACTTCACTTTTTCTGTCCAATAATTGCCACTGCTGCGGGAGCTGCTGGTGGGAAGGCTGCTTTGAGGTGCTCAGAGGTATGTGTCTCATATATGGGAACATCCACCCAGATTTGTAGTCAGTGAGAGATTTGTGTTAGTCTTCCCACATGTGTGTCTCCCTCGGGCAGCAGACAGCTGTCAGTGTGTGGCACAGCTGTGAAGCTTGATCTGAGGAGCACCATGCCCCCGCAGGCACCATCCCGACCCCAAAGCTCTGGCAGTCAGACTGCTTGTCCTGATCATATTCTAGGGTGCTTCATTCTTTGGCTGAACACACTTCTTTTTGGACTCTTGCTGTTTCATTCACAGGGATAAACAAAAGTGATAAATACAATATTTTAAGTGCTCAGGGAGGTATGGGCTGATTATTCACAGATACTCACCAGTTCTGCGTAACATTTTTTTATTCTTTTCAGGATTCTTTTTTTTTTTTTTTTTCATAATTTTTTATTCTCTCCAGGGGAATTGTGTTACATTATGCCTCCACTGGATGAAAAAGGAGCTATAAATTAGTGTTCAAAACCACCCCAGTGTGATTGTTATCCATACCGCCTCCCTTTAGCTTCAGATATACGTACAACAGAGGAGAAGCATGGGCTCTGCTTCTGCACTGCTGTTAGGAGGAGCAGTGTCCAAATCTACTGGCAAATACTCAGTTCCATAATATTTCCCAGGAGCTGAAGGTTCAGTGGTGCCTCAGGGCTGGCAGCCTCCCAGGGGGTGTACAGGCTGAGCTGTTCTGGAGCTTGGCCCTACCAGAAGGAACTTGTCTGTCTGTCTGACCTGCACCTTTTCTGTCCCAGCCAGTGATCAGGGTTCTTGCCTGATGCATAAAATTAATTAATCTGGAGTTCTGTATACCACTGACTAATTATTAATTTGTCTTATTTTCACATGAATAAGAATTATTCATGGGTCAGAGATTTTTTTGGGAGTAGGTTCATCACCCTGTTCCTAGGAACAGTCTGCCAAGCAGATGACATCCCAGCAGAGCACTTGAGCACTTGTGCTTAATGTTGTGCTTTAAGAAAGTAAGATTTGAGAATGCACTTTGCTAAAAGAAGAAATAAATCTAGAACACCAGGTTATTCAGTCCTTTTAGATCTATCATAAAATAAATATATATATATTTTTAATATATGCTTAAATGCATTAAGTGACTGGTCTTATTGCATTGGTTCCTGGGGTACATGGCTGTGAACTGGTTGCTGCTTGATATCGGATACTCGCACGTCAGACGTTTTCTCTAACGTAATCTGTAATGTCTAAGGAGAACGACACAAACGTTTCCTGCAAACAGTAATCCAGTAGAGAGGACGTTTATAAGGCATAGTGATTTGATAGTAGTTTTTCTTAGAATTTGAGTCAAAGCAAGGGAAATGATTTGATTTGTACTCAAGTTTTTCAGATTTTTCTTTTTTTTGTGCATCTCATAGGACCAAAAAAAGAATTTAAGCAAAAGTGCCTTTTTGAAGCTGCTGAGGGATTGGTTTGTTGGGTTTGTTTTTTGTTTTTTTTTTTATTTGTTTCATTTGTTTTTTTTGTTGTTGCGGATTTTTTTGTCTGGTTTGTTTTGTTTTTAAGGCCTGCTTAGGTATGATGCTGTCTATGCAGACTAGCATCAACACGCTGGAAATTTAATGTAGTACTCTTAGTGGGGTTTGTTTATCCAATCTCCTCTGTATTTTAAAAGAATGGTGCAGAGATCATCTTTAAATGGAAATGCACACAGTTAACATTCTGGGCAAACTGGATCAGGTGTCACTGCAGTCTGTGTGGGGAATGGGCGTAATTCAGTGTAAAACTAAGGATGGGAAAATATCACAGCTCCAAGCCTCTGTGAAACAAAGTCAGTCTTCAGGGGTGAAAGGAGCACTGAGAAGGACTGGTGGGTTAGGTGTGCTGGGCAGAGTTCATCGCAGCCTTGAACCCTGCGGCGTGATGCCAGAGAAATCTGAGTAGCTGTCTTGGTTATTTTGTGTCTGACCTTGTTGGTGGAGACCTTGGGAGGAGACGCATCAGAAGTTTATTAGGGCAGAGGTTGGGGACTGGGTATGGGTAAAGGGTTTCAGGAGTAAACAAGGGGAAGGAGCCACATGATGGTATGAAGATATATTTAACACTTTTATTCCAGGTGGGTTTGGTTTTGTGCTGTCATTTCAAAGTCCATGATCATCTGGAGGCAATACAGCTTCACCCTGTTGGAAGAGAAGAAAACAAAAAGTAGAAGTGTTATACTGGTTAAAAAAAAAAATAGTGAAAAGGAAGGTTGAATTAAAACTTTGTATTTTTTATTATTTTCCTTTTGACCACTGAAGAAACCCTTTAAATACCCTAATTTCTACTTTTTAATATATTTTTCCTCAGTAAAATAACAAGCTTGGAGCATTTTTGGAATGCAGACAGTTATTAAAAAGTATCAGTTTAAGTATTTGAAGTGTTGGCCAGCTGTGAAGGACAGCGTGAGAAGGCAAGTCTTCTTCTAAACACCAGAGTTGTATATACACTGAAATTTAATACTACTTTTCTGTTTGTCAGGATTGTTTCTGAAATCAGACTTCAGTGTCAGGTTGTTTGTTGTTTTGTTTGGTTTTGTTTGTTTCTTGCAGGACAGTGGTGTTTCCTGGAGAACACGATTGTTTGCTACCTTTCTGCCTTTCCTGGGGTAGCCTAGAAGACCACAAACCTGCTCTGTGGTATTGTCTGCTCTGGGAAATGTCTTCAGTGGTGGGAAGCAGGAGCCAGGAATACAGCACAGCTCTGGAGGATGGCAGGGACTTCTTTTGCATAGGACCTTTGAAACATCATGACCTGTGTATGTGCCCTTTCCTTGAGCCTGTGAAAGTGGCAGAGAATCTGCACTTGCCCAGAACCTCAAGCAGTTACAAATTAGCTTCCCTTGTACAGCTGAAGGGGGAAACAAAGGGTGGAATTAATGAAAAATATCCTTAAATTAGTATCACAGGGGCAGGTATTTGAGTTTTCTATAGCATCATTAAATGGTTTAAAAATCTCTGAAGGTGACTTCGTTCAGCATTTCTTCTGCTTCCTATTCTGTACGTCAGAGGAAATGAATGAGACTGTTATGCTCACCCTCGCTTTATTATTCACAAAGTAGGGTCTCTTGGCAGAGTGGAAGATAAGTGAGTAATAAGCCTGCTGAACGGATTTTGTTGGGTTTTTTTTCCTTTTTTTGCATTATGTATAACCTGTGAAACTCATTCCAACGGAGCAAAGTTTAATAGGAATGCAGAAGCTATTGTATACTTTTATAGATGGTGGCACCATCTGCAATTACTGCAGGGAGAATAACTGTATTTTTCTTCACCAGCTACTCACTCAGCTGGTGGATATGCCATTTCACAGCATCTTATACCCTGTGGCCTCTCCTGACTCACCAATACCCCCCTGAGTAGCACATCTAGCTCAGCCCTGTGTGCTGGGGTCTGAGTCTGGCATGGATAAAGTTGTATGTAGGTGGGTGGTAACAAGTAGGTGGATTGGAGCTTTAATCCTAACAAGAGGTTGTATTTTTACGCCAGAAAAATCCTTGGGCAGAGATGTGGTATAGGATGCTGTTGGTTGCATCAACCTGCTTGAGAGCAGATTTCAGCCTTTAGTTATGGCAGACGCTGTTCAAGGGTTGTTAGTCCTCCTCTGCATGGAGTTTAGTACTTCACCGAGATGGAACGTGCAGCCCTGATGGTTGGACAGTGTGGGTATCACTGTGTAGCTGGGGAGGATGGCATGTGGCACTGAAGAGCTCAGGAAGAAGGTCCAGTTTTCTTGACTGAAACATTTCTCTCTACCTCTTGACTCCTGGGAAGCTTTGTATAACCACAGACTACAATTAAGTGCTGTTACCCACTTGAGATGAGCCCCATGCAAGGTTAGGCTCACACAGACACCCTGCCAGAGCCCTCTCTAGACATTGATAGAGTACTAGGGGGGGGGGAAGATGACATCGGGCTGCAGCCAGCTGTTCCACAAGTGCTAGGGGTTCAGGTGGAGCATGGCAGAGTGAGGTTTTGTGTGGAAAGAAAATAGTCTTCTGGGAAACTACTTGTAGCAGGAAAAGATTCACTTCTAGCTCAGTTTTTCCAAGAATGAAAAATTCAGGTTATTAAAAAAAAAAAACAAACAACAACTAAACCTACCACAATGGATTATTCAGCTTTTCAGGATCCTCTCCCAGCCCAGGAGAGGAAGCTTTTCATTTTTTCACTTCCCTTTCTTCATACATTGGTAAGATTATAGTCACATCTTTTGCAGGTCATTGCTATCCATATTTGTTTTCTAAACCTTAGCAGTTGTTTTCAGCCATCTCTGTCTACTTGTGTTTTCCCACTGAGCCTCTTACCTTTTTCTTGCATTTTTCCCCCTCTTAAGAGGATTCAGGTGGGTCCTCATGTTACTGCTATTTGCTGCTCTTCTTTTTAAACTTATTTTGGAAGGACTGAGGGTAATAAAAGTATTTTGTGAAAAATTACTGAAATTCTCTGCATTGGGAGGGGGAAAATCATCTTCTATGGTCAGATAATCTTGGCATTATTAAAGACCTTAAGGTCCTGAAGGATGAGAAAATGGAAGCTTTTTTTTTTTTAATCTGCTTTCTGTGGACTTATTCTTCAAAGCCAGTGCTATTTTAGAGAAGTTTAGATGGACTTTGCTTTGTGGAGAAAGCAAATTAGAGATTAAATAGCATATTTTTTCCTTGAGCTAATAACACGCTGTTTCCTTTACCTAGTCTTTTGTTTGTTCTTGCTCAATAATGTTTTCAGGAGTGTTGTTTTGGAAGACAAATCTTACTCCTTCAGCATTATAATAGGATTTGCTTTCCAAGTCTCTCTTCTCCTAGCTGAACAGTTCAGGCTATATCCTGGTATCTTGGAATGTTTACAAACAAAACCAAAAAGAAACCTCTGAAGCCACTTTGCTTGCTTTTTGGGCTTTGTTTCTTTGTTTTAGGTAGAATACCAAGGGGTTTTTCCCCTTGTCTCCTAACAGAAGCAGCACAGGAGCAATTTGCTCTTCTGTAGCAGAGGGAAAGAAACTGTTGGCTGAGCTTCTCACTTGCAGTGAGTCAGGAAGTGTGTCCAGATGCTTCCTGTGCACAAGGCTGGTGTCCTATTTGGCATGTGATTTTAAAAAGGGGGGAAAAAACACCCACAAAAAAACAACCAACCAAACAAAAAACCAAACCTCACACTCAGACTGCTTTTTATTTTGCATTTAACCAGGTACTTTGACACCATTACTGTGCTTGGGGTTGTTTGGAAGAACAAAAAGGAACTGTGTAAAATGAATTTTTTTTTTTTTCATTTTATTTTATTTTTTATGCTTTTTTTAGCTGTTGAAAACTTTCCTTGGCTTTCTTCTCCATGCCACCTGTATGCTCTCCTTGAAGTAATAGACTAACTCCTGAGCGGCACATATCAAGCTCTGCATTGCTAAAAATAGTTATGGCAGCAGATGCTTGTAGCAGTGTTGCATCTCAAAGAGAAAGGAGAAGATGTTGGCATCTTTGCACTCTGGGGTGGGTTTGGACTGACCATGATAAATCCTCTAATCCCGTTGTAGATTGTATTGTTCACTTTACACGTCTCTAAGTGGGAAAAAATGTGTAAACTGTATGTCCTAGTTTGTGCTTGTAAAGCTTGTGGGTTGCTGGACCTGTAAAAGAAAGTATGATGCATTTGCTACCTTTGGATAGCTCTCTCCTAGGCTCCCAGTCACCACGCTAATGACTTGTCCAGATAAACCAAATTGTCTCAAAAGTAAAAGCAGTTTCCTGTGCTTTCTCTTTTATCTCTTTCCAAAGACAGTGTTGAGAATCCCGTCTCAGTCTTTGCCCCAGTCATAACTGGGTGCCACCAAGTCACACAGTGCCAGAGGAGGATGTGGAGAGAGGAGAACACAAGAGGAAACAAATATCAGGAGGAAAATCCTTTAAGTAGGAATCCTTTCAACAAGAAATGTTCTGTTCCTTTCAGCAAACTTGCTTTGGAACTACATTCAAGATGCTGACTTCATTTTATTTCAGTTTTGCATTTGTTTCTTGCTGCGGAGAATCCAGTTTCTCCTCTCCGAGAAGAGAGATGTGTAGTCTGTTTTTTGAGACCTTTGTCTGCTATTTCTGATCATCAACTTTGAATAGGCAGCAGATCTTTAATGTACAAAAATGTTTTTATGAGTTCTGCTGGGTGGTACTTCTAAAACTGAAGGAACTCTCATTTTTTGACATGCCCCGTGAACATGCTCGTGCAAACTGAACTGCAAAATGTGCACAAGAAGTGACCTGGCCCATAGACCCACTGCACTGTGTAACCACTAAGCAACTCCAGGGATTTCAGAGTTGCACCTGTCTGTGCTGGATCAGAATCTGGCCATTGCACAGGGTCTGTGGCCCTGCCTGATAAAGTAGGGAAAGGAGGAAAAATGCCAGTTTGCTGTTTAGAAACAAGACAGAATGGAACAAAATGAATCAAACTTTCCCTGAGGGTATTTTTCAATCGGTTTAGCTATGTATCTGAAACACAAAAGCTTTAACAGATTTTAATGGCTCCCCGGTTTAAGGCAAGTGACTTTTAGTTTTAGAATCTGAGATTGTTTTAAATTATGAGATTATTAACATTGGAGGTTTTTTACCATTGCAGTGGCCGTTACCTAGATCTATAGCATAGTGTGGTTTCTGCAGAGAAAAATATGGAGCAGAGTGGAGAGGGTAGAGTGGCAGGGACATGCTATGGTGTACCTTTTGCCTGCATGATGGGGGATCAGGAGACAGCATCAGGTCTTCTGTCCTACTTCTGAGCTCTCTGGGACTCATGCTGAATATTGTGGATGCAGCTGCCCTGCATGGCTTTATATGTTTTGACAAGATTTGGGTAGATCTGTGTTTGTCCCTTGGTGTGGTATGTGGATCATCTTCCAGTGTTGAATTTAGCTGGGAGAAACTGGATAGAAAGCGGTCATGTTGACATGGCTGGTAGTTTTTTGGGGGTGAACATGCCCTATTGCCTGCCATTGAATGCTGTAATAAGCTTGTCTGTCATGAAAGATGGAGAAAACTTCCAGCAGAAACTTTCTATGCCCTGATGTAGAGATGGAGCAGCACATGTGAAGGGTGGTGATCTCTAACACTAGTTACCATCATCCCCTTTGCTGTTGTTTGAATGAACATGCTAATAGTGACATGTTGAAATAATTTTCCCTTGCTTTCAGCATTTTATTGATTCAATGGGTAGTAATGAGCTGTATTCTTTAAATGCCTCCACATGCTGAATGATCTCATTTTCCATGTGGGAGTATAGAATAAACTTAAGAACACAAAAGATTGCATGAAAAGGTGGCATTAATTATATAAAATTACCATCAGAAGGCAGATTTTTATACAGAACATTCTTTTTGATGTTGTGAAGCAGCTTTTAATTTAATATTAAGTTTAATCTGACAACACTCAGAAATAACCATGAAGCTCTGCAGTTTAATTTCTGGTAGGGCATATCTTTAAAGTTAGTTACTGAAGCATGTTAACAGTTTTTTTGGGGAAAAGGAATTTAAATATAAATTCTGCTGAATAATAATGAAAAATGGATTAATTAAAATCAGTAATTTTTAGTCATAACATAGCTTGGTGAGAAAGGCTGAAATGCAACAACACTCAAATTCTTCTCAGAGTCCCAAATATCTTCTAGCTATGAAATAGTTAATCATGGTCGTGTAAATGTAAATATAAAAGTCAGCCAAAAAAAAATTGACATTTAGTTGGTGTGTTGTTTAAAAAGAAAGGATAAAATTAATACCACAGATTAGAGGAGAAACAGAAGCTTAAGGTAGATAGCATGCAGCAGTTTGTCTGTGGCCACAGCTGTAAAATGCTCAGTAAAGCAAGCACTGGTGTGCTAAGACTTGTGTTTTGCAATTATCCCTGGCTTTGGAGCTGCCCTTGCATGATTACTTTTTATTTTTATGTATTCCAGAGAAATACTGGTTTATTTTAAAAGGCAAATAACCAACCTAAGAGCTACACTTGTAGGGTTATGAAAGTGGGATGACAACTCTCATATGGTCATAATTATATTTGCTTGTGTCTGGAGGCCACCAACGCAAGCAGGGCTCATGATGCTGGGTGGTTGGTAGATGTACATCTGGAGCTTGTTGCTGGCCTGAGACAGCTGCCGGGAAGAGGCTTCATAGCTGGGAGCTGAAATGCAGAGCTGGCAGAGGCAGTCTGGGGCACAGCCAGAAACTGGACACTAATTCTAGGAGGTTGGGTAGCTGTGGTGAACATGGGAGAAGGCAAGTTCATAATCAGGATGGATTATGTTTGCTTTCAGAAAATCTCAGGGGAAGTACTGTAGTCCAAGACCTGAAAGACCCCAGTAGATGAACCATGCAGAGAAGGGCTTGCCTCCATCATCTGCTTACATACCCACTTGGCTTCCCCTCTCCCTCCCCATTTTACTTTGTGACGTTTTTCTGTCAAGTTATTTTTGTTGTGAGAGTGGTTAAATTCAGAAATACAGGGAATGTTTTTAAAATATTAAAAAACATTCTTGCTGCTCAGAAGGCTGTGAAATCACTTGTCAGGGATGTTTTTATTTCAGCTGACCCTGGAGATTCTGAAGGATACCACAAATGCTTTTTTTTTTAATGGTCAGCTGCAATTTTACTCACAAGCAATGAATTACAACCAATGAGAGCATCATTTAGGGCGAAAAATAGCTCAACAGTATGAAATCATTCTAAAGTGCAGGGCCAGAAGAAAATATCCATGTTCAACATAGGCTTTGAATTCAAGTTTGTGAAGATGGGCAATACAAAGCTGAATCAAAGTATTGTTTTATTATTTCTTTTTTTTTTGGTGTGTGTGAGAGATGTGTTTGAAGCCTGATCTGCAAAGGACAGAAACTTAAGGGATTACAGTTAAACTCGTTTTCAAGACAATCCTTTGTGAAGACCATATGTCAGTGTTGTTCTTGCAGCAATGCTTTAAACACCCAGGCTGCTGGCTGAGACTCTCAGATAATGGAATATAGCATCCTTGTTGCTTACCTGGGCCTTTTAATCTGCTTAGGGACGAATATCACCTTTATTTAAATGACCTCTGTGCAAGATAAACTTTCACAGGCCCAACTGTTGGTTATTGTCTCCTTTCTATTGAACATCAATAAGAATTGGGCACATATTTGTAATTCTGTTTTTTTGAAAATTGAGTTTGTAATGAGAAAAAGGTAGCGATGTTATGCTTCGTCTTTCTTTACTTTCTTAGCACATCTTTCCTTGTTGGTCTCTACCAAAGCCTGCAAGCTGCCTTGAACTGTGAACCAGATCAGTGGGTCTGCCCTAAGTGTTAGGCTGCTGCAGCTCTCTCGTCTCCCCCAGAATATTTACGCTGGCACAGTGCAGAGTAAGGGGAACCAAGACAGGTGGCAAGTCCTTCCCACAGTGTTTTTTAAAGGCAGCAGTCTCATTGACTTCAGTAAGTCCTGGATTAAAGGTCAGGAAACATCTACAACTTCTCTGTAACTGAGGGAAGCTCCCTGAGCCACCCCTGGATATGCCAGCTCTGGGGATGGACAGATACCACCGTACTCCCTGTCTTGTCCAGAAGAGCTTTTAGAGTTGGGGTAGAGGTTTACCTTGATGAAATAGCACTGCTGCTACCTGAGCTGCACCAGTGGTCTTTGGGAGGGAGGGGAGCATGGAGAGCTGTTGTGATGAAGCTGTGATGTGTTTTAGCTTGATGTCCAAAAAAAAAAAAAAAAAAAGAAAAACTGTTTTATATTAAGTGCTTAGTTTCCTTTAATACTTTTGGATGTTACCAAGCTTAGCCAGCAGAATTTGAAGTCCCAAAGATAACTGGTTCCTATGTGTCTGAGAAAGTCATTAATGGTTGAGAGGAGTGAGACGGGAATGAATAGCACCAAGAAGAGAAACACAGTGGTGTGAGCTGAGGTTGTCCACTCCCTTGACCAGGTACCTCTCTTCTCTCTTCCTTTGCCACCAGCTCAGGCATGTTTGAGTGAAGCTGTTTATTCTGTGTGCTGCCTCTTGCCTGGCAGCTGCCTGGGGGCCTGGACAGGGGAGCTGGGGGTGTAGAGCCCTGAGGAGCACAGGGTGGGGAAAGCACAGTGTCTGGAGCTCTGCTTTTTGGACAGGATTTCCCTTGACGTGGTGGCACAACATACCACAACCTAATTCTTTTTCATTTGCTAGGTTGCCAGGCAGAGGAATGATCATCACTGATACCATAAATATTTATAGGAAATAAAAACCCATCCCATCTTCCACTTTCACTGATGTTTTTTATCTCCGCTGTTTCTGTGCTTATTGTCAAATTACACATCTGATTCATTTTTGATCATATACACTCCTCCCTCTACGCTCATGGGCCACTGTAATATTGCAGATATTCACATTTTTGTAGGAAGAATTTTTGTGCTGTTTTTGGAGGAGTGCTTTTTGGGTTTTTTACTATATATTGTGCACACTGGTAACAGAGTGTTTCTGTATTGCTTTGAGATGGTATGTTAGTACTGTCAAATGCATTTTTCTGTCTACATTAGTTACACGGCAATGAAGCTTTTTTTGGTAATTTTGAAAAGGTTTCAGTGGTTTGGTTTTTCTAAGTAAATCTTTATAAAGCCATTTTCAGTACCTCTGCTTTACATATTCATGCATTCATACTTAAACAGCCCTAAGAAAATTAGGGGTCAAGCAGAAACTCACAGATCCAGTTAACAAGTTCCGGTATATGCCCTTAAATCCTTTGTGAATTGGGAGTGGGGCACAGAAAAACGTCTTCTGATGCTTATTTCCACTTATTGCTTCAATATTTAATTAGCATGGCTTAGTCACTGTAATTCTTAGTGAGTTTTAAAAATATTTAATTTGAAACTAATTGGGCTAATGGACTGTTAATTACCCATTCCTGCAGATGTAGGTATGGTAGGAAACTGGTCCATGTGAAGACCCTGGTGTGGTTCCAGTTCAAGCCTGAAGCTCAAGCGTGGCTGAGTAGACTTAGGGAAATCTCTCCAGCTTTCTCTCTACCCCTTTTTTCTCATCTGTGGAGGAGGAGGTGAGTAGCATAACATCCTTGATGCTGTGCTTGGTGTTTGTCCTACAAGCAGAACCAAGTAAGCCCTAAGCAGTGCTCTGTAGCTACATTGTTTGTAATTAGTGAGCAGTAGTGGCAAGACATGTCTCTGGCATATGTATGTGCATATGCTCTGGATGCACATGTATGTGTCTTATGAAACATAGTGTATGTATGCGTGTATACCTGTTAAGACACACCATAGAAACCATAGAATGTCTCAAGTTGGAAATGAATCATAAATATCATAGTTGGACTCTCTGCCCCTCACGGGACTACCTAAAACTAAACCATGTGACTAAGAGCATCATCCAGACATACATATATTTTAAAGTATTAACAAACAATTTCTATTTTGCCATGGATTTTAAAGGGTGAAACAATTGCAGTGCTTGTGGAACATCATCTTTTTTTTCTGATGCCCTTTCCTGAATGGGTTTACAGGTGTGGGTGGCCTGTGGGGGACACTTTCTTTCTTAGAGGGTCAGTGTGCTTTTTCTTTGACATACTGCTAGTTGGAAATGCTCATTTGTTAATCAGTAAGTGAAATTTCAGTGAAGCATTACAAATGCTTAAGTTTTGCATTCTCACTACTACAGTAATTTACATTACTGTAAATTTGCAATACATGTGTCATATGGAAATTTGAAAACTTGCCAGTTTGATTGAAGTGAGGAAGCTTGCTCATGCTTCATGCTTGCAGTTTTGTGTAAGCATTTCTTAAGCAATCTCAAATTGTCATGAAGAACAGAGACCTGAGTCTCTCCTCTTTAGTTCAGGAAAGATGCGAAGGCTTAGACCTCAATCTTAGAAGAATAAAAAGTCAAATTGTTGTGGTGGTTGTTGTTGTTGGTTTTCGTTTGGTGTTTTTTTTACATGTTTTCCAATCAATTCTGTCTGTTTATTCTGCTGATAGCTTATTTTTTTCCTGCAACTTTAGCCTGTGGTCTTACATTTTGCTGAATGGTTAGATGGGACTTGTTAGCAGTGGATTTGCAGGCACAGAAGCACTACTGTGGAGTGCTGTGCAAATCCTGCCCAGCTAGCTCTTCTCCTACATGCCTGCAACCCTGCTAGGCAGCAAAGGGTATGGATGGCAGAGCAGAGAACCTACGGGAGCCTACTGTCTCCACTGCTGTGGCATCTGGTCACATCATGACATGGGGACTAGGCTTTTCTGTCCATTGTTTTGTTTGAATGGCAGCATGAACCAACCATCTGCCTGATTAAAACCAGGACAGTAGTATCCATGATGGGAAAATATAGTAAGACCTTTCTGCCAGTTTACAACTGCTCCTGGCATGATGGCAATGTGTACTTCTGAAGTAATTACTATTTGGAGGGGTGCCCTCATTTCGGAGACCCTCAACTGCTGTAAATCATGATAACACAGTGTGAGGGATTGTTATTCACATGGACCTCAGAACTGTGGCTGCTTTTTACATTGTTCTCCCAGCCTCCCAGTATGTTTTCCTCATCTCAGGAGGGGTTGAAGGAAGCAGAGCTGTGTCTCCTGAAATATGCAGGAGATCAAGTGAAGCTACTTTTGTGTTTCTTGGAGGAGCTGGAGGCTGAACCGCTTGAGTCTGTAGAAGGAAGGGTGAGTGCAGTTTCTGCTACCCTTCCTATTTAGGAAAAGAACAGTAAGATTGTTTCCTTGGAGTAGACTTGGTTATTTGATCTCCATGCATCAGCTACTCCAAATCCGAACTAGCAATCAAGGATATTCTTAAGTGAGGTGTCATTTAGTCCGTTATCTATAGTTAATGAAGTATACATTATTGACTAGGAAAGGTGTGGGGTTTTTTTGACTAAGAGCTTAGAAACAATGGAGCTCTTTCCCTGTCAAGTGCCATGTCTAGTACCGATAAAAAGAACTTGGAGCTGCTTTCAGTCTTTTGACTCACTCGGCTTAATTTCTTATGCTGCTTTTGGTTTTTAACAAAAAATATTTCTCTTTTTTTTTTTTTCTTTTTAATAGTCTTATTTGTTCTATGATCATGATTTCAAACTTCTTTTATAAACCATCTTTCCATCAGCAAGAGAGACATTTTTTGAAAGCTGTTCATGTTTGATTGTTGGGAAAACTTCTTCATGGTACTGGACTACCTCTGCCAGGAAAAGACCTAAGTTCAGTAAGCAGGACCGAACTATGTACTGAAGTTTGCAGTTAGCCTTTATGTAAGTGCAAGCAAAATTGGATACCTTCTTTGTTTTAAGAAGTTGATTTCTTTTCCCTCTTTGCTACAAGGCTGTTTTCTGCAGCAGTTTACCACACATGTTGCAAGGGTCATCATTGTAATTACTTGAGAAAGCTTAAAAAAGAGGAAAACAGCCTTTCCTGTGTTTCAGGGAATTTTCATCTACAGCTCTTTGCCCAAACCCAAAATTAACTGCATATTTTACCAACATTGAGACTGATTTGGAATGGGAGCTCTTAGCTGGGCATGTCTTGGCCTGAAAGTTTTTTTGGCAAACTAATGAGTTCAGGGAAGAAACAAAGAAAGCTCAAAGGATTGACTGACTGCTTGAGCATGTCATCTGACTTCAGGCTTAATACGAGTAATTAAGTTCCATGTGGCAATAAACTGATCAAATCCAGTCCTTGTGGGTAAATGAGAGAAGTAGGTTTCACCCTGTGGTCTGTGGATCACTGTAGATTACTTCCACAATGAACATGGAAAGTTAATGAGGACAGTAAATGTCTTGACAGTAGGCTTGAATATTTACTGTAAAAAAAATTATGTCTCTGAAGGAGTGGAAGAAGTCCCAACCAAAGGAAAGCAGTAAAGATGTCACCTGTGTCTGTATATGCTTTAAAAGACATCAGATTTTAATTTTTGTAGAGGAATGGTCAGTGCACTATTTGACATAATTGTCACAGTGTTTAGCTATAGTCACTCATGAAAGTCTTGATGAGTCTTGTTTAAGACTCAGTTTTACTATTTTCAGCTTCTGGCTGTTGAATCATGGATTCCCTACCTTCTCCCAAATCATTAGTTTGCTTATGGATTGAAGGTAACAGGAGGGAGACCAAAAGCTACCATAGTGCTATCAAAAAGTAACATACCAATACAAGTTTGCTGACAAATATTTGAAGGGATTGTTGTCCAGCAGATTTTGGGCCGGATCAGGTAGCATCTTTCAGTTTTGGGGTCCCTGTAGAGCAGGTAAGCTCATACTGTGTGCAATGGAATTGTGCTTGTACCTGATCCAGGCTGAATTTTTACTGTGATGGAGCTGCTAAAGCACTGGCCTAGTATCAGTGACTGTTGCGTACTAAGTACTGGTACTGTTCAGTGGTGGAGCTGTCTATGATGCTTGCTGTGTTATGATGCAATCTAAGTATTTTTTTCCCCACATATATATTTTTTTTTTTAAAAACATTGACTTAAATGAATTCTTTACATATATTTACATATACTTAGGGATTGGAAAAGAAAAATGAAACCACCTTTAATGAAAATAATAACAATAAAATGAAATACCTACAAATATATACAAAACTATTATCAAACTCAACCCCCTGGATGGCAGTTATGTCACCATCACCACTGATGCCATGGGCAGGCACTGGGGAAGTCCCAGACTGGACTCAGCAGCAGATGGGAACCACATTCAGAACCTGGCTTCTGGAACTGGATTCAGGAACACGTACATTGGGATTTAAGGCAGAATGGATTGAGTTCTCTTTGGATGTCGGCCATTGAAGAAGAGAGCTTGACCCTCGTGATCCCTCAGCTTTATACTGAATATGACGTATATGGAATAGAATTGGTCTCGTTCGTCAGTTTAGGATTTCCTGTCCTTTCCACCCAACAGATGTGACCTTTTACTTTCTGCATCCCCAATGTGATACAGAAGACATACAATCACCATGGTCTGAATAGGAGCAAGTTTGAGCAAGAGCCTTTCTGCACACCAATCCTTGGTAGTAACTCTAAACATTGAGCATTATCACTGCTAGAAGCAGACACTGTCTGCGAAAATTTGCCCTGAACTTCAGAAAATGCTGTTACTTAGAAGAGATCTAGATGAAAAGTAAAATCACTGAACAGAATTAGCTCTATTTGAACTCAAGTTGACACAAGTTCATATAAAAAAGGGGGGGGGGGATGGGACGGGGATGACGACAAAAGCATCCTTCTAAGAAATAAAAGATAAAAGTAGGGACCTGCTATGTTGTGCAGGGAGACAGAGCAACTACTGATGTATACTGTAATATAATTTAAACCAATCTACTGCTTTCTAGTACCAGTTATTTCGCAACTCTTTTGGTTGTGTTCAGGCAGTTGTGATTGCATGTCTGAGGGATGGGGAAAGTGGCAGATTATTCTTAGGCTGAAATAGCATCAGTGCTGCTGACAGCAGGATAGTGTGCTGGTCACCACTGCTCCAGGAGTCAAAAATTCTCCTTCTGATGACTTCTGCTTGCAGAAGGGGCAGTGGTTCATACTTTGAGATAATCTGTTATCTTCAGACCAGTCTTCACAGTGGGATGATGAAAATGACAGTCCTAGATGGTAAAAGTCCCAAGTCCATGTTTGGCTTGGCAGTCTCTGCAGGGCTGTGTTCCCTTACCCTGTGGTTAGGTTTTTCCTGTGTCTGCCCATTTCCATGGAGGCCACTCTTATAACAGACAAGGTTTTTGGCATGGCAATACAAACGCTTAATCTATTAAAGCATGCAACTACATGCCTGGCTGCAAAATTGGAAATGCAGAGAAGATAGGTATTTATTTTTCTTTTTTTAAATCCTGGATTTAACTTGGCAAGAAGACTGCAGCAGTGTCCATATCACCTCTCTGGACAGTGGACACTAGCAACAACTTCTCTCCATCTGATGGCTGGTTTGTTCTCGAGATCTCTAGCTTGTATCTTGCCCTGCTGGTGCTTGAGGAGAGCCTTTGAGTTACTCTGGGCAGTGGGCCTGGGTTGTGTTTCTCCAGGGTCCCCACCTGCCTCTCAAGTAGCCTTCTCTTGGTGTTCGCTGTTACCAAGAGGAATCTTGAGTTAGAGCACACACCAAATTGGTTTTGAGGATTCATGTTTCCTTCCACCCCTTGCTTCATTGAATTAGATTTAAAAATAAAATACTTTTATTCTTAAACTTCCTTCTCCTTTGTTTTGTGTGACAGAGAGCATCACTCTCCCCATCTGTCTGTCTTCCTTCCCCATGCACTTCCCTGAAACTACTCCATTGTGTTCCTTAATTACCTGCACTTTTCCCGGCTTCAACCCCCCCCCCCCCCTTTGACTTCTTCAAGATTGTGGCAAAATTCCATAATTTTTGTATCGAGAGACTTGCTCATTATACCTCTGGTAGGTCTTATCTGGCAGCATCTACTTTGCAATAGAGACCATAAACAACACAATATTAAATTGCAGACAGCGCATCTTTTCTAAGTTACTTTGTCCTTTCACACCATTCTTTTCTAAGCCTTTTACCAGTTTTGTGGATCCTGCTGTCATCATGAAGGGGAAGAACTTTTTGTCTTTTTAATAAGTAATAAGGTGTTTTAAAAGAAAGTTTGTGGTAGAATACCACAGCTTTATTGCTTCACTGGCCATTTGTTTTAAAGGCATACAAAATGCTTCTGTGCTTATGCAAGGAGGTAAGAGAATGAAGGTAGATGAGTGGGTAAATGAGGGATAAGAGGTACGGGTGTTTTGCTCCTCTTTTGATGTTTTCTCAGCAGGAAAGACCTGATAGCAGGTAGTAGTACCCTGTAGCTTCAAAGTAAAACCTGACCGTCAAGAAATGGGGACAGCAGCAAGGCAATGTGGGGAGGTGAGGGCTTTTTGCCCAGTGATCAGCACGGCATTGGGGCTGGTTTTGGCCACAGCTGAGAAACTTAGCTAGAGGTCAGATTCACAGGGGGAGAGGAGGTTAAAAAAAAAAAAAAAAAAAAAAAAAGGTGAGTCAACAGGGAAACATTAAGGGTAATGAAATTCCAATATGATTAGTTTCATAAAACTTTGTTGTCGCACTTTCTCCATTGCTGGCAGGGTAAACAGAAGCCTTCTGATCCAGCTGTAAAATCTGTACGAATTTGGTTTGGTTTTTTTCCATCTTTTCTGTGCTTCTGATCAACAAAACAATTAGATCAACAGTGTTCATTCACCATACTAGAGTATTCCAAAACCATTGTGAATGTGGCAAAAGAGAAGATAAATCCTCACTAGTGTAGGGAACAGGGCTGAGTGATGCAGAATGGCCAAAGCTGGGTTTACACTGACGAAGATCTTACAATGAGGGAGAAATTAAGAAGCAGTTTCATCCCAGGTCAGGATGAGAAACACAAACCAGAGGAAAGGATTTGTCTGAAGACTCATCCTTGGTCTGGAAAGTCAGCATGGAAGGACACGCTGAGCTGAAAAATAAGTGGAAGAAAAATAAAAATTGTATCAAGATGTGTTGTTTGATTTATCCATACTCATCACTGAGTAACAGTAACTGGTTTCTTAAAGCTCTTCATTCCTATAATAATAAAGTTTGGGGTTTTTTTTTGTTGTGTGGGGTGTTTTTTTTGTTTTTTTTTTTATCTTGCTCAAAGTTATTTAATGTTAAGACTAATTTTTCTGGAAGATTACAAGCTGCACACGTCTTTCAAACTTGCAGGGCTGGATTAAACAGGACTCCAGCAGAACCAACTACTCCAATACAAAATCAGGAGTAAGCCAAATAGTGCAGAGTGAATTGCAAGTGGAAGACATTTTTCTAGTGGTAAAACATTATCCATAACCTCAGTCTGCAGCAGGAATTTCCCTACAATGGTAATAGGCTAGGATTCCCCCCCCCCCCATGGCAATACTTATAAGAATAATCTGTGCAGTTAGGCAATGTAACTGATTTTTTAACTGTAATTTTCTGTGTAAACCTTCTTAAAATGCAGAGTATAGTGACTTGGTTCGGAAGTGTAATTGTGTGTGAAGGTCTGTGTTTTAGCATGCTGTTTAGAAAATAGCACTAGCCACAGTCACAATGGAAGAAAAGACTTCACCAACACTTGGTGTTATAAGAAAAACCACAATCTGTAGCTCAGTCATTGCAGTTACCATGATTGCATAAATGTGAGCAAAATAAGTGTTCTAGCTTTTTCCTTTGTTTCAGGTTTGGATTTGATTGTGCTTTTTTTTTTTTTTCCTAATGTTAGGGTTTTTTGTTTGGTTGATTGTTTTTTTTAAGAAGATATGCATTAATTCGTGTCTGACTGACTTCTTTTATGTCCCTCGACTTGATCTGGTGAGGCTGTACACTGGAAGATGCTGTGATCCTTTCCAGACAGAAAAGCTTGTCTCACTTTTTTTTCCTCGGTGGTTTTTTTTTTTGGGGGGGGGGGGGGGGTGTTTGGTTGTTTTTTTTTTTGGGGATTTTTTTTGATTGGTTGGTTGATTTGGTTTCTTGCTTGGTTGGGTTTTTTAATGAAAAGAGAATTTCAGCCTTACAATTGAGGAAAATTTCATTTATCTGTCCATTGTTTCAGTGAATTATAGCACGGTCTTAAACCTTATTGCTAATTTTGAGGCCATTCAGTATTCAATGAAAAATGGTTTTGTTCTTTCCTCAATTATTTTAAACATAGAGTGAGAGTTGAGCATAAATTGATGTCTTTGGTGTGCGTTTTCTCATTCTTCATGGTTCAGTATAATGATGTAGTTGGGAGAAAGGAGGCACAGTCGCTGCTGCTTCATTTGCTGTTAATTCAGAGTTGCCAGAACCACTCAATTTGGGACTACCTAACGCTGAGAGATGCTATAAACTGGATTTTCATTAAGCTTAATGAGTTTGAAAATAGCCGTAGTCCTTAAAAGGAGGAGAGAAAATGTGATAATAATGTAGCACTGGAAGGATATGCAGTATACTCAACATCACGAAGCTTACAAGTTTTAATACATTTATTGTAATTTCACGTGAGATATTGCAGAAGCTTTTGAATAGGTCACTGCTTAAAATCCATGGCTGCTTATGTATCACTGCTTCTGCATCTAGCTCTGGACTCTGATTATGCTAACATTGCTGAACAAGCTGCTTCTCAAACCTGAACAACTGATCTGGCTCTTGGGCAGTTATGAAGACAGTCAGGATTTGGTGTGGGATTGGTGTCTCCATCAGACTAAGGGTACGTAGAGATGTTGAATGTGCTACATTTTTTGAAGATGTGGTTTAAGAGTAACATGGAGATGGTGGAAATTATGTCTGAACAGAAATACTGTCCAGGAGACCATGGGAAAACAAAGGATGGATCAGCAGCCTTAGTAGAGTGGCTACACAGTGAGCCATCTAACCATGACAAAAAAGTGCCTGTGGTGATAAAATCGTCTTCAGTTCCCCTTCTTATAGCTCTGTGCTGCTCAGCAGCCTCATGGCCACAGAAGCCTGTTGTGTTATAGATGGATGGATGAGGGCATCTGAAAGTCAGGCAAATAGTTTTGTGACTGTTGGATACGTTTCTAAAATAGTGCCTCTTACAAGAATGTAACTCAAAACACAGGCCAAAAATCCTTAATATATTAGCATAATTTTATAACTATGTGTCCTCTTTCTGGAGATTCTTATGCTTTATGTGTCAATAAATTGGATAGGATTTTCTTTTTGATTTCAGATGTTTCAATTAGTCATTTAGAAACAGTACACACAGCTCTGTAATCAACCCCTGGTATCTGATGGATGGTTGCCAACCCTACCGTGTTTTTAAAGTTGTTTGTAATTAAATGGATCTACTGGAGGGTGCATGGTACAAGACCAACTTAAAAAAAAAAGTAATAATATTTAGTTTTGACAAGTGCTTTTTTCTTCATGAAAAAGCTACCTTTCCCTCCCTCATCCTTCCCACTTTCCATCTACTTGTAGATGTGTGGTAGAGATGCGGGAGGTGCAATAAATCTGGAGCACTTGTCTCCTCAGGAGGGGGAATGTGGAGTGGACTCCAGTCTCACTGATATTAATCTTTAGATCTGAAAGGAAGGTATGTTATTGTCTAGATTAGTGAGCCATGGAGATAATAAATCAGGTATTTGGCAGTACTTATAAGATTATTTTTCAAATATATTCTAGAATATATATACATTTCTGGGAAGAAGCTTTTTCTTCATATATGTGAATTGTTTTTCTGCTTTTATTTAAAATATAAATATTTAAATCTCCAGCTCAGAGCCATCCCATAAGTATGAATGTATACAATATATATGTTGATTTTGTATACTTTTGCTTTCAGAGTTATTCAGCATACACAATAAAACTTAATTCCTTTGCAAATTTACTACAGGACCACATATTTAAGGTATTCTTCTCCTGAAAAATACTTTTACTGCTATGTAATTCTAGTGCAATATTTTAAGAACAAGAATTTGAGATATGATTTACTGTATAGCTACATCTAAAAGAAGCAAATGACTGAGATGAATAACCAGCCTCTGATTCTTTTGGAGCTCATGAGTGATAGCTGAATGCATCAACGTTCCTGAATGGCTGGTAAATAGCAGATAGGTTCACAACTGGGAGAGACTTCAGCTGCAAGTGTTTATGCAGTCCATAGTGCACTTTTACTGGACACTTCAATTTGCTATGGCTAAATCAATTTCCTATTTCTGTTGTAAAAATTTACAATTAAACTGTATAGCAAAAGGGTAGTTACATACTGGGGGCGTAAATGCTTAGGGTCGTTAGTTATAACTCAGGTAGGAGTGGGAGTCAGGGAAGCTGGAAAGGATTTTCTGTGGGGTTTTGTGTTTGGGGTTTTTTTTGTTATTGTTTTATTTTTGGATTTTTTTCTTAACTCATCTCACTCTTCTACAGACACTTTTAACCGTATCATTGTTCCCTCTTGCCCTAGGCTATTCTCTGTGTTTGTTACAGACCTTGTTGCGTCAGTCAGGTAATTGTGTATTAGACAGTTTGATGTGTCTTTTAGTAGTAAACTATATTATAATTTTATCTGCTCTGTCTGCAGCCAAACGCTGTCATTCCCTCTTGGAATAACTTGCTTTTCATGTTTTGAGTGCTGATTTGTTACTGATTTCAGAGTCCAATTAATAAGAAGAAACAGATAATCCCAATCAATGATAATTTATTGCAGTGTAACGCAGGGGGTGATGAAATGCTTATAGAAATAACATAATATTCCGAGTAGAAGGTTCTTTTATAGAAAACAATCTTGAATGGGGAATTTGATTTCTGGCATGCTTTGCAGTATAGTGAAAATCCTTTCATTTGTGGCTAGTACCACATAGAAGGCACACCCTCCAATTTCAATGTAAATAAAAATAGCAAGGTAGCGTATTTCACCTTGGAGATTGCAGTTCAGATTAGAATCCTGTTGTGTTAGTTCTTTTACAGAGAGGGATAATCTGTTTTATATGATAAAACATACTCCATGGGTGACAGAGCACTGGAACAGGCTGCCTGGTAGGGTTGTGGAGTCTCCCTCTCTGGAGATATTCAAGACCTGCCTGGATGTGTTCCTGTGTGACCTGGTCTAGGTGATCCTGCTCTAGTAGGGGGTTTGGACTCAATGATCTCTCAAGGTCCCCTCCAGCCCTTGACATTCTATGATTCTATGATATGATATATGGCTGACAAATCTTAGGGGCAGGGATGCACACAATCATAGGCAAAAGTGAGAAGTAAACCAGGTATTTTTAGATCTAGAATAGTGCTTAAAGTGTTTGTCCGCACTTCTTAAACCAATAAAAAGTAGTCAATGAAATGTTTTTTTCCATTAAAATTATCAAGAACAGAGCTAGGATGGGAATATGTCAATTTAATGGAAATGTCTGTTTTGTTGTAAAAAAGTAAGGGGGAGATGCATTGTTTTGATTCTGTGAAGTCTTCCATTTTCATTCCAGAAGGGTTGTTTATTGTGAAATTTCCTTTGTATGTCCTTTAAAAAAAGTAAATCAACCATGCCAAGAATGCAATCACATGTCATAAACATATTCAGATTTTTGCATTTTCACATGACTTTTTTTCCCCAGTCTGTGATCAAACCCATGACTTTTCCTGGGAAATGGAAAAGTTGGGTTTTGTCTTAAACATCTAATCACACTCTATTTCTTAGAAATAGGGATCCTCCTTTATTGCTTTTGATCACTCAAAGCAGTTTCAAAACCAGTCAGATTTCACAATCATTCACAATTTATGTAAGATTCTCTCCTTCAATCTCAGCTTCACTTGGGAACTGAAACATCTGGAGATGCTCCAGCAAGCAGCACAACAGGCTGTCCTGTGGCGTGAGGGCTTGGGAGCTGCTGGGGAAGAGAGGCTGTGGAACTGGTACTCCCAGCACTGCCTGTACTGATAGCTGTATCAGCCTGTGGATGCAGATGTTGCCAGCTGATGAGAATTTTGCCTCTTAATACTTATAAACAAAGAAATTACCTAATGACAGAGGTATGCTTCTAGCTGTGTCATCAGCTGATAGATGTCTCTTGAATAATTTGCTTACTGTGATGGTGCTGAGACTATGTTGATCTGCAATGTGGCAGGTATTGTGGGATGGCATGCCATGGTTTTTTCAGTGCCTGGCCCAGTTTCTTAAGGATTTAAGGAGTCAGCCATTGGAAAATCACTTTGTCCTGTAGCCTGTGCTGATCAGAAATCCCCGTGGAAACCTCCTGTGGTGTGCTTCTGTTCCAAGTTCAGTGCTACTGAACTAAAACCGCTGTGCTAGGCAGGCTAGCTCCAAAGCATGTCTGAAATTCATTTAATTATTCACTGTGCACATTCTGAAATCCTTTTATCTGGAATTTATTCAAACCCAGCATTTGTCAAGCTTCTGCCCCCACACCCGCGATTTTAGTTCTCAGTTTATAACTCCATTTGGAGATTGCAAGTTTTGGAACTTGTGATCTAGTAAAATTTATGTCTTTGGGTGTGACATCTTGAGCTAAGTGGCTACATTTTTCCGTGTTGACAGATGTGGATTTCCAAAAAGCTGTTTATCAGCTTGGACTGGAATAAAGGATCTCGTATGGAAGAAAATCAAACACGGCTTTCAGCTGATAAATAGTCAGCCTTTGTGTTAAATCTTAGCATAGAAATTTTAATAAGTAGCAAATGTAATAAATCTCTTTAATCCCTGAATCACGTTGCATTGCATTTCACTTTAATTATTTAATTATGTGGAATTCAGAAGAGCCAGAATGAGCTCTGGATCTTTTTAATATTGTCTTTATATCCTGATGCCTTTAAGAAATAAAATTAATTGGTCTGCTTTTTGCTCAATGGGTTTGCCTCAAAACTGAGTACAATGTCTTCTGATTTCAGATTCCTGATTTCTTGACCGCTTTTCATCAGCTTTTAAAAGTTCTTACAAATGTATATACTTGTATTTAGTTCCGCAAATCATTTTTCTCTCTATTGTGCTTAAATTGGAGAATGTTCTTTGGCCTCTCTCTGTTACATATTGGTAAGTTTATTCTTTCACTTGCTCACCTATGGGGTGTTGAATGTCTGCACATTACTGTAGATTCCTTATAATACCTATTTGTGTATTCACACTTTCAGATCCTGTTGGAGGAAAATTGGCTGTAATGCAGAGTAACATGAACTTCTTGTAGTAATTTGCAGTAGCTCACGTGAGAGGAAGAGTCCTGAATAGGAGCAGCAGCAGCGCATAAAGATGCTGTACCTACTTCGTTCTGGTACAAGTGTGAGATTAATTCTTTTAATACCTGTTCAGAATGAAGGAGCTAGCTGAGCAGCTGTGCCATCATTTTCTTGGAAGAGCACATTTTACATGGCGACAACAGATGCCTCATCAAGTCTATAGGCTTCTCTTGATGCCTCTGAGGACTGATTCACGGGGGTGTCAGTAGGTCTGCAGTGGACACACTGTGTTTACGGATGTTGATGCAGTGTTGTCCTCAGAAGGGTGGCAACCTTCAAGCTGGAAAGCACCATTCCCTGCTGGATAAGCTTGACTAAGAGAATTAAACGGAGCATCCAGAAGTAAAGCTTAAACTAGGCAAATGTACACATAACGAGGTTGTCAAGTGTTGATGATCGACTGACTAAGCAGCGGTGAGGTTGCGGAGGTTGATATTCTTGAACCCAAGGCTATGGTTTGTTTATGAGCTTGCTCAGTGAGAAATCCCATGAGAAGTGGCATAGCTTTGCTGATGAAGCTCAGGCGGTGTGATACTCAGCCTGTATACCTCTTGAATTTATTTTTTATTGTGTTTTTTCTTGTTTTCTTCATGCTGTGGCATTTAGTTTGACTGACCTTTTCAAATGTATGATAATTGAAATCTGTACTTCTTAACTTTTAAGGAAAAAAAAATAATTGTAAGATGGTTACAGTAGGCTTCTGTGGAATTGATACTGGGTCAGAGCCAAGGGGGGAAAATAAATCTCTGTTTAAAACCAGGCAGAAGGTGACTGAGGAATCTGTGACCAGTTATTGCATAAAGTTTTGCTCTGAGTTGGAGCTGATGCAATAGCTGGTGCTTGGGTCTCTGCAATCTTGGATTTTCTTATTTCTCTCTCTCTTTTTTTGTCTACTGCATTTTTTTTTCTTACACTGTTAATGTTTGTTGTGTTGCCATGTGGACATTTTAGTCTCTTGTACTATGCAGCTTACCTTTTCCTTCCCCATAACATTGTTTGTGTACAATTTGGGGTGTTTGTGTGATTTTTGTTTTGTTTAAGAGGTTTGATGTTCTTCTGAGTTTGAAGATTTATGCAGGTATGATTGCTGACTTAGATGGCACTTGGTGACACCAAATAACCCTTTAGAAAATAAAGAAAACTTACGAAGTTGTGAGGGAGGTTTTTGGAAGTCTGAGGGTAACAACTGCAGCTATTGTCAGCTAGTGATTTAGAATATAGTGCTACAGCTTTCTAAAGGAGTGTCCTGTAAAGTTTTGGGTGGTCTTTGAATGTGTCCACGCTGCCCTCAGCTAGGGCCAGGTTTGTGTGGTGCAGCTATCCGCTCAGTAGCGGGCACTGCTGAGTTCCTACTTGTCTTTTTGTGCTGGTTTTATAGTTTAGGGTTTTTTTTTGTTTTGTGTGGTTTGTTTTTTTTTTTGGTTTTTTTTTTTTTTAATTAATCCTCCTGTACTTGAGTTGCTCCTGTATTTTCCAGTGTAGCTCTCTCTTAATCTAAAATGGTGCTAGACAGATCTGATCACCTTACTCATCTCAGTAAACGTAGTTTCTGAAGTGGCAACTGTGATGACTTCTATAGCAGTGAGTATAGCAGCAGCACACAGTTTGCCCTGTTAATTGCACAGGGATTGTACTTGTGCTGCTAACTACATATGTTTGAAAAGGAATGAGCAGACAATCCCTAATTTCCCTTTTCCAAAGGATATGGGATCACAAGACTGATAGTACAAGTAAAACTCTGCTTAGCAGAAGACGCCCTTGCCTGCTTGGATTTTTTTGGATGAACTAGTGAGTATTTGTGAGAGATCAAGTACTGTAGGTGTTTGTGACCTTACTAGGATGAATCAAACAGAATTATAAAGCACTATAATTTTTCCTGGTTTGGGACAACCTTTCAGTCAAACTGAGGGAGTTTGATCTATCTGTCTGAAGTAATCTGTTAAAGGGAACTTTCCATCCAGTAGAAGGTGATTTGGTGTGTTTTGTTTGGTTGGTTTTTTGTTTGGTTGCTTGGTTTGTGTGTTGTGTGTTTTTGTTTGTTTGTTTTCAGGGTTTTTTTTGTGTCGTTTGTTTTCATTATGTGTTTGGTTGGGGTTTTGTGTGTGTGGCGGTGTTGGTTTGGTTTTGTTTTTTTTTCTTTTCTTGTGAATTGATCCAGGGGGAATAGCCAAAAAATACTATGCGTTCATCTCAACAGGACTAAAATGGACTCACGGTGTTTCTGTTACACAAAATGAGAGGCTTTTTTCCACTGCACGCAGCAAGAAGTATATACCAAGAAGGTGGGATGTGTTTTCCGAGCTTGATCAGCCTCAACTTTTCAGAATGGCTTAGTGGAAATTGCACAACACAGAGAGTACACCTTTGTTAATTCTCTAACTTCCTTTTATGTAAAGAATTATGGTAGGATTTCTGTACTGTCCTATCTGATGACATTTGCAATTATATAACTTCAGGGCTCTTCGTAGTCCTCTGGAGTTGGAATTCTTGAACTATGTTTATGACAGGTGAGTTAAGGCTAAAACACTTAAAATTTTGCTTCTGTGGATTTAAAATAGTAGGCTATGATGAAAACTGGCAATTGACTCTGTCATCCTAGTGTCAGATGCAAAAGTCTCAGACCTGTCTTCAAAATGAGAGTTGATTCATGTTTTGTTTGTCTTTTTAGTCACTGGATATAAGAGCACACATTTGCTTGCACTGAGTTAGGTGCTAATAGTAGAAATAATACTGCATGATTTCCTTTGGTGTAGATGCACTTTATGCAAAATTTGGAAGCTATGTAAAAAAAAACCCCAAAACAACAACAAGATAAATTATGGAAGCATTGAACACTGGGTTACCAATAGGGCTGTACTGTGTTTTCACCATTCTTTTTTTCAGGCTCACTCACATTCTTAAAACAGTCCAAAGGCCCCCCTGTTTCACCTGGCACCAACTCACTTAGAGACCCTTTTCACCATGGATATTTTCATTCCCACAGACAGCTCATAGATGGAATTCAGAAGCAAATTCCAAATAGAGACACTTTTAAACTCTTTCAAAATTTGGATGAGACTTCAAGCCTATCTACTTGTTGAACAGTCATATTTGAACAGAGAGCCTGTAGTTGAACAAGTGACAGGAAACATGTTGGTTTTCACAAGAATTTAATTACTATATAAAAGACCTCACCTTCTACTTTGCTTTTATAAGTCCTCTTGCACAGGCATTCTTTGCCTTTGCTTCCCCAGGTGATCTCAGCAGTGTTTCTGTTTTGACGTGTTGCAGCTGAAGATCAGATAGTCTTGCTCTTTGTTTTGCATTTTTGGGCATCATCTTTGCTGTCTGCCTATACTTGTGTATAACAGTCCTGATACCATAAATTGTCAGATTTAGTAGAAGGTAGATCTGCATCTTTTAAAAATGGCCTTTCTTAAAACTTACTCTTTTCTCTTTGACTCCCATTCCACTGTCGGTGTCACAGAACTCAATGTGCAGAAATAAGCTGGTCTATATAAAATAAGGAGCTTTTGGGTTTTTTTGGGGGGGAAGGTTAAAATGAGGTGGTGATGATTAGCAGAAAAACACGGAGCCAATTTAAACAAAAAATAAGTTAATATCCTGACAAAATTGTGGTGGGTTCACCTTAGCTAACAGCCAGACACCCACCCAGCTGCTTGCTCACTCGCCCTCCTCGCCAGGACAGAGGGATATAGGATATGATAGCAGGGCTCGGCTCTCAAAACGAAGCCAGGGAGACAGCTTGCCAAGTACTGTCGTGGGCAAGGCAGACTTGGCTTGGGGAAAATTAATTTAGTTTACTGCCAATTAAAATAGATTTGTGCGGTGAGAAACAAAGGCAAATTAAAACAACATGTTCCCCCCCATCTTCTCCCCCTTCTTCGCAGGCTCAGCTTCAGTGCTTCATTCCCGAGTCATCTCCCTCCCTGCCCACCTCCAGCAGCACAGGGCGAGGGGAGTTGCAGTCTGTCCATAGCAGCTCCTTTCTGCTGCTCCTTCCTCCTCACACTTACCCTGCTTCAGTGTGGGTCCTGCTCACGGTCTGCAGTGCAGAATCTTTATTTCTTTGCGTGTTCATATGTTCTTGCTTTGGGCTTTATAATTTAATTTCTTTGTAAAAGAACCTGAAATCAACCAGTGGATAAGATCTCAAGCCATTTAACAGCTGGAAGTTGTGCTATTGTCAGCAAAACGGTGACAATTTGAATATAGCAGAGTTACCTTTTTCTGCCTGTTTTGTATTATAAAAGCATTAGTGCATTAGACCTGCTGCCTTGCTTTGCTCTACTTTGTTCCTTTAGTATTTCTTGTAAATTAAAATTAGAAATGTAGCCAAACAATTCTCTGAAGGCCACTCATTTAATTTTTAAGTTAAATGAATTATTTACCCTGGGAATGTTTTACATGTGAATATTTACATATAGTTTGTTATTTAAAAATCAAAAAAAAGGGAAACCAGAACAATCAAATCTGCAGTTGATTTGGTTCCTTTCACTGTGGATTTTTCACCAAAAATGTTAAGTATAGTGTTTGCTTTTCTGATTGACATTTAAATTGACGTCTGAGCATTACACCATTGCACAGATGCTTTCAGGAAGTGGTGTTTGTTGATGAGACTGGTGAACACCACCCTCCTACCACTAGCTTATTCCCTAATTGCAGATAAGAGTTATTCCAAAAAGAGTAAGACTTACTCTAAATACAATTTAAACATTCACGCTGTAAAACACCCATTGTCATCACTGCAACAGGTAGAAATAAGAATGGCCTGGTGGTTTTGTCTCGAGGAGCTGAGTCCAGTGGCATGCAGAGTGATGTGCTGAGACCAGCCCCAGAAGAACTAGCTGGAGCTCCAGCAGCCATGCTGCCAAAGCCAGGCTGCCAACTGTGTGCAGAGGAATAAAGGTAGTGGAACCAGTGCTTGGAGCCAGAACTGCCTGCTATTGCTGAGTGACACTGCTGCCAGCACAACTTGGTGCAGAGAGCTGGTTGTGCAGAGAGATAGGACACAAGTGTCTTTAGCCACAGCATAAATTACCCAAATTATGTGGGGTTACAGCTGCACTGATAAGTGAATCTGTCTCAATCAAGCAATTTGGGCGCAAAATAGGCATTCCCTGTAATTTTATGTTAAACCACTCCTATTTCTTCATGAAACTCTTTTCTCTTTGTTTCCTGGAACAGAACCAATGAAAAGTTAGGTGTTGTCCAATTAATGTTTTTACTGTTTGCTTCACCCCTTCCTGCCTGTCTGCATCTGTGGTTCTCTCTTGCATTATCTATCCCCAGATTATAAAATATTTGGAGAATACATCATCTCTTTGCCTGGTAAGACTTCCCCACTACACCCTCTCAGCTCCTGCAGCTTCATTCCGAACATTTCCTCCCTTTGGTGGAAATGATGACTTCAGTGTTATCGCTTCAAGAGCTGGCCTTTTGGAACATTTTGGTTTTAAAATGTACCACTTAGTAAGTAATCTCAAATGAGATCAAGAAAAGTCTGTTATGTAGTAATATATAATGAATTGTGATATGAACAAAGAATGTATGTAAACCATACACTTGCATAAAATGGTCCTTCTTTAGGTCAGTTTTGTGCATAGCAGTCCTCCTGTGAAGTTGCTTTGGGTAAATCAAGGAACTAAGTTTTTGATTTGCGAAATTAAGTGAAAGACAGGAACGTAACTGCTTGGTAGACAAAACCAAAGACAAAATTAGTAATAGCTGTAGTTTGGCAATAAAATAGACTAAAAAAAATGAAAGTTGATGAAAAGCATTTGTGTGGTACCAAAGCTGAGGTTATGTTCTATAACTCTGCTATAGATTCATATAAAATTAAGAAAAACTTTCATACCAGACATCTTTAAATAGCCTTACCTTTGCATGCATACATACCTTACTGTTCCTCAGAGCATTTACGTATTGATGGGGGCTTTGTAAAGGCAAGGTAATTGGATTATATATTACACTAAAAACATTCCCAGATTACTGTAGTTTCACTGTACTGCTGAAGGTCCCATTAAGAATTTTAATTTTGTGTGTATATGTTTAAGAAACATTTTCAGGTAAGTGTTTGGAAAAGTAGCTGGTTTTTTTAAACAGGATGACCCAGGGAGAAATGTCATTTGAAAATTGAGCTTCAGAAGCGGAAAAGGCAAAGCATGTTTTCCTCTCGCCCTGCAGAAAAAGGATGCACAAAGATAGTTTCTGTGGGTTTAGGAAACAGATGATAGCACACAAAGCCCTGTGTTTATATGCACTGTGGTGTTTTGATTTTTAATTAATGGTGTTTTTTGAAAACTTCAAAGCAGGTCAGTAGAGAGGTGAGCTCAGATAGTGCTGGATGGCGGCAAGTGAAAATGGAAGAGGGTTGTCTGGCCCTTATTGTGTGTCTGAGGGGTGAGGGATTGTATCTTTTTATTTGAAATTTTCTTAGTTGGTCTTCACATGAGTAACAAAATAAATAAATGAGGAAAATGTTATCTAATCAAAGCTTCTCAGTCAACTAATGACGTCAAGCAGTAACTTTCTCACCATATTTCCTTTGAACTATAAACTATTTAATACAGCTATAAATTACCTCATCCATCATAAGCAACATAGCCCTTTTCTGTGTTTTGCTACATGGTGGGTTTATCAGTGCTGGCCATGGGAAGGAGGTGAAGAATAATATCCTTTTTAATTGAATTTGCAGATTGGAATGTGGGGAGGAGGAATGGCCTGTGCTGATGCCTGGCCAGTGCCCCAGCCTCCTGCTAATAAAAAATGCTTTACTGACTGTGCTGACCAGGTGCTAGGATATGAAATAGGCGTGTTTGGTATTGTACTTGTGTCTAACGTGGGTTTTGAGTTTCAGCAGTAGCCTAACACAGGAACACTACCTGCACGTGGTTTAGCTCTGTGTGACTTGAATGCTGTGCGTGATAAGAATGAGCTCTGCTTGAATGGACTGGGAGGTCAGAGCACGTGTCGGGAGTTATTGTGGAGAAATGAAAGCACTTCTTCCCTTGTGGTGTTTTGTTCATATGACCTTGCTGTTAGAATATTTTTGCATTCCTATGTCACTTACAGCAGCATGTCACTTTTTCCTGTCGGTTCCAGTAAAAGTAACGATGGTCCTTAGGATGTTCATAGGTGACCTGATATGCACACAGGTAATTAGAGCAGGTGTAACTTTAAATTCAGGTTTTGTAAATAGTAGTGTGGCATTTTTTTTTCTAAAAGGAAACCAAGTAATTGTCAAATATTTAAAAATTAGAAGTGAAATTGCAGTTGGGAAGTCTGGAAGTAGCAATATTTTATTTTTTTCTTGTTGCTTACGCCAGTCTAAAATATGACTGTCATAGATTTGTTTTTTTCCTCAGAATATGGTGGCATGGGCTTGGACTTCTCCTACAGCATTGCAGTGGCAGAAGAGCTGGGAAATATCCGCTGCGGTGGTATTCCTATGGCTATTGGAGTGCAAGCTGGCATGGCTACTCCTGCTCTTATAAGGTAATTTTCAGAAAGTTTGGTTTAGCTTGAAACCTAAATCATCACGTGCTTAGGCCTAAAACTCAGTCTGTGTTAAGAGTAGGAAAAAACCCACATCACTGTGCAGATTTACTGTCTAGTTGATCTTTGGTAACACTTGAGGAAGGAACCTACTCTATACCTCTCTCAGACAGTTTGGTTTAGAGGAGAAAATACTTTTTTAAAATGTTAGAATATTATACACTAGAACATAGGCCTTGTTTAATAGCAGATGATAGGTTTACAAAAACAGAACCTTAGTACCACAATCAGTAAAACAATTTTAATTCCATAATCCCCCTATTCATGTTTGTGTTTTCTCCTAGCCAGACATCCCAGTGCAATCATACTAAGGATGGATTTAGTTGTGATGATTAGGATTAGGATCAATCTAATTCTATTTTAATAATTCTAATTTATTTGCTTTTTTCCATCTTTACAAGGTGCTCCTCACTGACTGTTGCTTTTCAGAAATAATGATCAATATTGCTTTAAGTCCTAAAGTGGTAGCACATGTATCATGTTTCCTAAATACAACCATTCCAGGCAATTACTAGTTTTTCTTTTTCTCATCTGCTTGTGTCAGTGTTCCCTTTTATAGTTTACTATCATTCAGGCTCCTGGACTTTCTGAAGCAGTTTTGGTTCTTTTTTTTCCCCTCTCTCCATAACAGTGGCAGTTACCAGCTTCTTCATGTAGTAGTTTCACAGACATTCTGCATCAAAACAGCAGTTTTCAAGACTAGCAGGAGTTAACAGAGTGGTCCATCAGTTTGCCTCTGGAATGTGGATATGCCTAACATTCTAGAAGGTGGGGGGGGGGGGGGGGGGGCATTAAACTCAAATGATGGTGAAGTTGAGAATTCTTCTGCACAAATCGGATACACAATAAGAAGATTTTGCACAGAAGAACATTTTAGGGTTGGGTTGTTTGTTGGTGTTTTGTTTGGTGTTTTTTTTCCCCATTCCGAATGAAAATTCCTGTCAATCCATTGTAGAGTCTGGAATGTAGGCTCTGTTCTCTCGACATCAGTCTGTGCAACTTCAGAGGTTTCATTCAGACATGCAAAATCTAATAAGCTTTCTTCTTCTTTGGGTAACACACCAAAAGCTTGCTGAAAGCATGGGGTTCAGTATGGCTGTTGTAACAGTAGCTTAATTATAGTCCAACTGAGAATAAAACTAGTATTTTAAAATATTTCAGAGAATAGTACCTTTCCCCCATGACAGCCTTTTATTCCCAGGGGTTTAAAAAAAAATCTGTGGGTAAAAGAAGATGGGATTTTGCTCCATTGTAGTTTTTTGGCCTTCTGTTGTTCTGCTCTGCTGTAGTAAAGCAGTGGAGCTGTGTCCATTTGTGCTAGTTAAATCCTAAAGTGGGTGTTTTGGGAAAGCAAATATGAAAATGTCGTTAACAGGATGAAATTTGTAATTGAATTTGCGTCTGTATTAGTGAACTTCTCATCCACTGTTAAGTCAATTCCACTGACTAGGTATACAGTGTCCCACTTTTAAGATGTGAAAGCAGAACTTTGATGAAAAGAAGGCTGGTTGCTACAGAGAATTTTGCATGGGTGCAGCTTTACTTGATGCTCTACAGTGAAAGGGTTAACTGCTTCTCCTGGGTCACGGATTCACAACCTAAATGGTTTCTTCAAAGGTATCTGTGTACTGTGGTGATCCCAAACAAGTTCAAAGAGATAATCCACATTTTGCATCTTAACTCTGCATTGTTACACATGATGCATCAGAGAGACACAAAGTAAACAGTTTTCATCCCCTGAAAAACTTATTAAAAGAAGTTTGGAGCCCTTTGTTGGCTTTCCAGACTTTGGGCTTTATCCAGTGTTCATCAAGCACATACTGAGTCCACCTGCAAACCAACACAGCGAATGGTATACATCATGAAGATGCTCTGCCACTGTAAGTTAGACATGTTCCCTCAGTTAGATATATAGACAGCACAGTAGTGTGAACAAATGGATACACATATGCAGACACACACGAGATTTTAAAATTTTCATACTTTGTAAAAGTAAAGTCTTAAAAGATCTAGAATCAGGATGCCTCTTGATGGTTTCTGTAACTTCCATGGGTTTCTTGCTTCAGTGACGAGCTGTTGCAAGGCTTTGTTTGTGAAGATCTTTGAGATAGTTAAAGGGGAAGTACATTGTAGTATCAGTTTTAATTATATAAATAATACATTTTGAAAATGTTACCCATATCTGTTTGCATGTTCACTGTTCCTGACCCTTTTTACTTCATTGTTTATGACTTTTTTTGGACAACCTTCAGAAAGTTATATTCACAGTCATACTTAGAAGCACCCCTGCAGATTTTGATTTATATGCATTTCTACTGTGCAGACAAATAGAGGAGAAAATAGGCTTGTTTCACTTGAAGATGCCCAGACTACTCTATTTTTTTTTTCCCCCCTCAGATTTCTCTACATGAAACTGTAGCACTTTCTAAATTTGAGAACTAAATACAAAATGTTTTTTCAGCAGTGATCTGACCTTTGGTGTACCTAGTTGTGGACATAACTGTCTGTCTGGTCTTTCAAATGCATTCAGGTGTAATAATTCAGTTACATTCATGATTAAAAGAGAAGTGAAGAAAGCAGGTCTCAGCTGAGGCAGTGAATGAGATACATTTCCCTGTGCTTTTAAACAAACCTATAGGATGATGCATCCATAGCGATACCAGATCAGTGTAGAGCTCCTTTATCTTGTCAGTAGGCAGAAAACTTTCCTTTTCTTCTTCTTCTTCCCCCTCCCCCCCCCCTTCCCCCTATTATTTGCAGGAAAACAGTAAGGATAATGATTATTTAGTGGGAAGAGGGTATTTTGCTGTTTCATAAGCTTACTTATAATTTATTCTTTCTTCACCCTGAACAGCAGTATACCCAAGAATTCATGTCCAAAACGTTAGTTTTACTGTCTCTCTTCCTGTTTTCTGTAAAGGAGAGAAGCTGCAGCTGAGAAGCAAAACAGCAGTTTTGAAAAGCAGGAACATCCACTTGATCAGCTGGGAAAAGGGTGAAAATGGGAAGAGGTCACTCAAGAGACAAGTGACTTTTGCACTGCCATAGCATAAGGGAAGTTTGTTTTGGTGGAACTGTTGTGAGTGTCTACTACAGACCACCAAATCAGGAAGGAGATGTTGACGAGACCTACAGGCAGCTGGAAGTAGCCTCAAGATCACATGCCCTGGTGATCATGGGTCACTTCAATCACCCTGATGTTTGTTGGAAAGGATACACAGCGAGGCATACTCTAACTTCCTGCTGCAGGTGTTGGAAGTGTCATCGGGGAAGGAGTGCTGCTGGACCTTGTACTAACGAACAAAGGTCTGGTAGGGGATATGAAGGATGGGGGCAGCCTTGGCAGTAGTGATCACAACATGGTAGAGTTTAGTATCATACAAGGAAGAAGTAAGGCAATAAATAAGATTGCAACCCTGGACTTCAGAAGGGCTAACTTTGTGCTCTTCAAAGACCTACTTGGAGGAATCCCTTGGGCTAAGACTCGGGAAGGTAAGGGGGCCAAACAGAGCTGGTTGATATTCAAACATTACTTCCTCCAAGGTCAAGATAAGTGCATTCCTCTGAGTAAAAAAGTCAAGCAGAGGAGGCAGGAAACCAGCATGGATGAACAAGGAGCTGCTAAAAAAACTCAAGCGGAAGAATGAAGTTCACAGCATGTGTAAAAAGGGACTGGTCTCTTGGGAGAATTATAGGAATGCTGTCGGGGTTTGTAGAGGTGCAATAAGGAAGGCCAAGGCCCTCTTGGAATTAACTCTGGCAAAGGGTATGAAGGAGAACAAGAAGGGCTTCTTCAAATACATCAGTGGTAAAAGGAAGAATAGGGAGAATGTGGGCCCACTACTGAATGCTGTGGCAGACCTGGTGACAGAGGATGCAGAGAAGGCAGTTACTGAATGCCTTCTTTGCTTCAGTCTTCACTGCTAATACCAGCCCTCGGGAATCCTTGACCCTAGAAGTAAGAGTGGAAGCCTGGAAGGAGGAAGTCTCTCCGCTGATTGATGAGGATTGGATTAGAAATCAATTGCGTAAAATGAACACTCACAAATGCATTGCCCCTGATGGGCTGCACCCATGAGCACTGAGGGAGCTGCTGATGTTGTTGCTCTACCACTCCATCATTTTTGAAAGATCATGGAGAACAGGTGAGGTGCCGGAAGACTGGAGGACAGCCAGTGTCACTCCAGCCTTCAAAAAAGGCAGAAAGGAAGACCCTGGTAATTACAGACCAGTCAGCCTCACCTCCATCCCTGGAAAGGTGATGGAGCATCTCGTTCTGGAGATCATGTCTCAGCATGTGGAAGAAAAGAAGGTTATCAACAGTAGCTAACATAGATTCACTAAAGGAAAGTCATGTCTGACTAATCTGAGAGCCTTCTATGATGGTGTGACTGAATGGGGAGATGAAGGGAGAGCAGTTAATGTTGTCTACCTTGACTTCAGCAAGGCTTTTGATACTGTCTCCCGTAACATCCTTGTGGGAAAGCTCAGGAAGTGTGGGTTAGAAGAGTGGACAGTGAGATGGCTTGAGAACTGGCAGAACAACAGAGCTCACAGGGTTGTGATCAGTGGTGCAGAGTCCAGCTGGCAACCTGCAAGTAGTGGTGTTCCCCAGGGTTCAGTTCGGGGTCCAGTCTTACGCAACATCTTCATCAATGACCTGATGTGATACTAAACTGGGAGGAGTGGCTCATACACCAGAAGGCTGTGCTGCCATGCAGCGAGATCTGGACAGGCTGGAGAGCTGGGCAAAGGTAACCTAATGAAGTTCAACAAGGATAAGTGTAGAGCCCTACACCAGGGGAGGAACAACACCATATACCAGTACAGGTTAGGGGTAGACCCACTGGAAAGGAGCCCCATGGAAAGGGACCTTGGTGTCCTGGTGAACAATAAGTTGTCCATGGAACAGCAACGTGCCCTTGTGGCTAGGAAGGCCAGTGGTATCCTGGCATCCATAAAGAAGCGTGTGTCCAGCAGATCGTGGGAGGTTCTCCTCCCCCTCTACTCTGCACCAGTGAGACCACATCTAGAGTATTGTGCTCAGTTCTGGTCTCCCCAGTTCAAGAGGGACAGGGAAATACTAGGGATAGTCCAACGGAGAGCTACGAAGATGATTAAGGGACCAGAACATCTCTCTTATGAGGAAAGGCTGAGAGCCCTGGGACTGTTGAGCCTGGAAAAGAGAATCCTGAGAGGGGATCTTGTGAATATTTATAAATATCTGAAGGGTGGGTGTCACGTAGAAGAGGCCAGTCTCTTTTCAGTGGTGCCCTGTGATGGGATGAGGGGCAAAGGTCACAAGCTGGAACACAGGAAGTTCCACCTCAACATGAGGAAAAACTTCACTGTGAGAGTAACAGAGAGCTGGGCTGTTATCACTGCTAGAAGCAGACACTGTGAGAACAGGCTGCTACCTTCAGAAAGTGCAGTTAATTAAAAGAACTGAGCTGAAAGGTAAGATTACTGAATGGAATTACTTCTGTTCTCACTCAAACCAGGACATTCCACCCCTTATTCCCTTTCTCTTCCCCTTTGGGGAGGGAGGGGGGTTTACAGAGATCATCTGTTATAGGTCTAAGGGGCCACCCTGACCCTAAACCGTAACACTACCATTCTGTGATTCTTTGAGATCAGACATATGGAGCTGTCTCCCTCTCACATTTGGCACTTAATTTGTACAGTGCACATGGGGTAGGCCAGGTGTTGCCCTCAGAGCAGAGAATCTGAGGTGCAGCTTTCAACATACCATCAAAAAGAAGTATCATTAAACATTGCTGCTGTGATGGCTGGTTATGTTGATTCCATAGCTAGCTGTGCTGCTTTGTGGGTTTGAATACCTGTGAGGGTCTAACCTGTCCAGAGCAGCATTGTGGGGCAGTAGGAAGTCAAGCATCTGCTTCTGAACTAGCGTTCCTCAAAACAGCTCACACTGTTCCTATACCTTTGGTGTTTCTCCAGATCCTGGAGACAGCCTGGCTGTGCTACAGTAGCAGGTTGTATGGTGGGCGGCCTTGAGGTCTCCAGATCTGGTGTGATAGCAAGAGGACACCAGCCTCATGACTAGCTCTTAAAAACTGCGTGATCTGATGACAGTAATTGTTAATATGACTCCTCTTTTCCAACACCTGCATTTTAAATCAAAATGCATTCCTAAATAAATAGAAGATTGACATAATTAACCAAAACCCTTCAGGTAGTCTCGTCTGCATGAAGTAGTCATACCATCAGGTAGTCTCATACAAACTTCTTATCAGTATTCTTTTCAGAACATAGCAATAAACTGAGCAATTTACTTCATAAAAACTTAAAATAACTGAGGCTTAAAGGCTTGATAAGGACTTGGAGCCAGAGCACTTTTCTTACTGCTTTTTTTCCTTATGGTGTCTTTCACAAAAAGTAAATAAGTTTTCTAAATGCAGGTTTTTTTTAAACTCACGCATCTTCTTATCTTGATTGAAACAGGGACTCAAGGAGAGAAAGCTGATTGCAGTGGGGGTTCTTTTAAAGCCAGGTTATGTAAATGACTGAACTTAATGAGGTTTCCATGCTGCCCAGTGGTGCTTGCTGCTGTTCACCCTGCTTTTTCTTTTTTTCTAGTCCAACCCCTCTGCAAGAGCAGGATCACCCAGGGCAGGCCACACAGGAATGCATCCAGGTGGGGTTTGAAAGTCTCCAGAGAAGGAAACTCCATGACCTCTCTGGGCAGTCTGTTCCAGGGTTCCATCAACCTCAAAGTAAAGAAGTTCCTCCTCTTTTTTGTTGGAACTTCCTATGTTCAAGTTTGTGTCCATTACCTCTTGTCCTGTTACTGACACAACACTGAAAACAGTGCCCTCCTGACACCCACCCTTTAAGTATTTATAAGCAACCCCCCCTTTTTTCCAGACTAAAAAGACTCACGTCCTTCAGCCTTTCCTCATAAGAGTGATGTTCTAGTCTCCCCTACATCTTCTTTTTATTTCTAGGAAGTCCAGGAGTGAACTATTGTGTCACCTTTGAGATACTGTAGAGTAATGCATAGATCATCTGAAAACGTTTTTCTTTTTTCCCTTTATTTTTGCTTCTCTGGTGAATAGTGCTTGAATGTGTGAGCTCTAGTGCAATAATATCCAAGTTGATCAAATGCTGAGGGCTGTGTTAGAAGTGCTTGTTTGTATTCAGAATTTCAGTTTGCACTTAATAGTGTATCATACCAGTCTATCTGTCAGTTCTACTCTAAAATGTCCTTACTAATTCAATTAATTTGCTTCAGCTTAGCTTAAGTGAATAAGATCCACAAGGAAGGGTCCATACATCTGTATTTTGTCATGGTTTTATTTTCCTTTCACCCACCGTGCACAAGATTAAATACCATTGTCATTTTTGTGTTTGTATTCATGACATTCCATCAACATTACTTATAAAGTGCAGAGCAAGAAAGGATGGGCTGCTTTCATGCAACTCTTAATGTGTCAGAATCTCATTCTTGGGACTTCTGGGCTACCCAGCATCAACAAGGAGCTCCAGTTTATTGACTGTAGACTCGTGTGTGTATACATAGACACGTGCATGAAAATATATTTTAGAGCAATGCTAGGACCACGGTTAATTGGATGGGAAACTATGCTCTGGGGGATGGTCCCAGCTAAGAAAGCAGATGTAGTCTGGTCTGTCTTGATCTAGAGCATGATTTCATTGCAAACAGAGTTTTCTAGTTCTGGAGCTGTTATACTGGAAAGAAGTGGGTATTGCATTTGAACATGAGATTTTTCCGGGATGCGTTTAAAATGGGTAGAATTTTATAGAAACAACATCCTTCTAACACAGTAGCTAGCTGCTTGCTGAGCTGCATGTCTTTCCTGAAAGGCATGGAGACCCGTGATCTTATCAAGATAATGTTGACAGACTTGGGTTTTTTTAATTATTTTTAATCAAAAAATAACTTCTGTAACCTCATTTTTGGGAAGAGCTACACTGTTTTCTGGAAGTTAAGCCAAAGAAACATAATCAAACCCAAAACATTATTCTAAGGAAAGTTCTTGTCATGGAAATCCTCCGTTGAAGTAACTAAAAGTTGGCAAATCTTAAGCATCAGAAAGCACTGCCAAAAAGCCCTGATAGCTCCTCTCATTATCTGATTTTTTTCATGTTGTTTGTTGGGGATTTTTTTGTGCAATGAATGTTCAGCTGGCCATACTTGATCATGTCCCAAGGGAAAAAAAAACCAAACACCAACAAACCAAAATAAGTATACTACATAACAGCCCAGGGGCCTGTGTTCCAGTATGCTGGAGGAAGGAGTAAACGCTCTAAGCTCACTTCTGTTTATTTGGGATTGCTGCTGTGATTATCAGCAGGGGCAGGACTAGGAGTCAAGTTCCCTGTGTGCACAAAGTGAAAGTGTCTGCCAGCTCCTTGTCTGTTCTCTGGCTGTCCCGTGTCCTTTGACTGGTTTATGTCATGATTAGAGTGGAGGGGAAAGGTCAGAGTCTTGGCTAAAATGGCATGTTTGAATTGATGAAAGAGGTAAATATTGGAAAAAAGAGGAAGCTTCTTAGGTGAATTGAAATATGGCTGAGTTAATGTTTTATGTTAAATGCTACCAACAGTTTGCTGTTTCCCTTTTCTTTTTTTTTTTTTTTTTTTTTTTTTTTTTTGGTGAGAAATAAAAGAACACCTGACAAGAAGCACCAGTAGATTTCACTGGGTGATATTAATAATGTCAGTACAGATATTTGCAGAGGGTGGCCGTCACATGTCATAACTTTTTGGTCACCACTAAAACCTAGCAAAGAGCTGGTCTAAAAGTCAGAAGATAGGCAGAAACCAGATCCTCCATTGTGGCCAACTACTGACTGGTGCAGGAGCATTAGGGGAAGCCCTAGGGACTGTGTTTGTTTAGATATGATAGCTCTCAAAACAACAGTCATAAAGATAAGATTTTTGGGCACCTAGACCACATTTGTGGCTGTAAGATGCCTGAATACTTCTAAACCGCTTATTAAAAATTACTTTGGCTGCCCTTCTGGTGAAGGCTCTGAATGACAGCTTTGAAGGGTATCTATTCTGTCTTTTGGCTCAGGGGAGAGTTTTTTACCTAGTCATAGGAAAAATTGCTACTGTGTGGGTAGAACAAAATGTACAAGTAACTCGTAAATAAAGTTTACCGTCAAAAGCTATAATATCCTATCTTATTATATTGTTGCAGGTTTGGTTCTGATGAGCTAAAAAAACAGTTCCTCATACCAACTATAGCTGGAGATGTTGTGGTTTGCTTGGGAATCAGTGAAGCTGGAGCTGGGTCAGATGTCGCAAGTAAGTTAATCTATCAAATTGCCAATTTTAGATAGCCTGGTGTTTAAATAGGAAGAATCTACTTTCCCTGACTCTTCCTTCTGCTTCTGTGTTTTGTAAGAAGTACAAAGGAAGGAAAATCTGATGTGGTGAGGGCAGAAAGTAATATTCCAGTTGCAGTAACGCATGCCTCTGATGCATCCAAAAGAAATCAAATTGAATGAATTTGTCAGTTGTAACCCTTTATTGGCGGAGGACAGCAGATTAATATGCAGCTGTCGTGCTGACCCTGGATTTCTCCTAGGACACAGGATGGCTAAATTGACCACATTGTGCTCTTAGAAATTACTGAGACTACGTCTTCCTGCAGACCAAATTGCTGAGTATGACAAATCTTTTCATCAGAGGCGTCCTATGTCTGTCTCCTTGACCAAACTCACATTGTTTTCTCAAGACAAAACAGATAATTATACAGTGTTAAAGCAAGAGTACAGTGGGTATTTCTCAAGAGGGTTAGTGGGGATAATGAAATAATGGGACTAAATCTTCCTGCATGATCCATTGCTATTTTCCATTCTAGTTAATTGATTTTGTTAATAAGAAAATTTCCCTAATTTTTATAGACTTGTTTTTCATCAAAATAATTTCGAATTTGAATGTTCCTAATGTAAGAAATACTGCATAATTTACTTTAATTAATGCCTCTCTAGTTTAATTAGATGATTATCAGAAGTTTCTAAATATGATTAAAATTTTTGTTGCAGTGTTCCAGATGATAAGTAACATAAGTATTCTTTTAACTGCATGTTGTTTACCATGTAGTTTAATGGGTATGCTACACTTGGATTAATACAGTTAAAGATAATTTTGGGACCATCTAGGATTATCTGATGAACCCGCACTGCAGCTGGGAGGCAAGACTGCGTGACAAAATGGCAGTATTTTTTCACCTCTCATGGAAGATTTGATCCCTGGTACATACAGAAACCAGCTTCTAATGCTTCTAACGGGGAATTAAATGGACAATTTGGGCCTAAGCAGCACTAGTTTACGTTCTGATTAGCAATGGTTTGCATGAGACAGAGAGAACATAGCGTCTCCAAGTTGGGGACATGCTTCTGCCATGTGAGCTGGTGTATTTTAAACTGAAGAATGAAGAAGGTATCTCTAGCATTTTCTTCTGTCAGTTCCAAAAATACTAAAGGTGGTGTGAAGAAAGTGTTTCTCTCCATGAGAAGTTTAAGCCTGGTATTAATTTATTCAAAGTTCAACAGAACAAAATGACTGTGTATATTTGTCTAATATAAATTTTAAGTCCATTTGAAGGAGCACCTTCAAAATGAGTACACAAATGGAGTAGTTATTGTATATTGTACATAGTATTGACCATGTACAAGAACAGCACAGAGATGACTTGAGAAGCAGAGCAGTACAGAATGGTTGGTATATGAAGTGTCTTTAATTTCAGCATTCTTGATGCCACAAAAGCATACACATTTGTGTCAGCTTTAATGATCTTTATCCCGTTCTATCTCACTTGTTCTGCAGTTTATATAATATTTTGCTGATAGACCATGAGGTGTATGTAAGAACACATTATGGAAGACACTGCCTCTTTCTTCAAGTTATGTCTTCCAGGCAACTGCACCAAGGAACCCTGTTCATGTCTACCTCTTCAACATAAATATTTTGTCTCAGTGGAATCCAATCTTTCTGCTTTTCTGGGTTTAGGTCATCTTTTCTGAGCATGAAAAACCAAAATTACACATGTTGTCCATAATGGCACAAATACTTCTGCAGCCCTAAGAGAAGTAACCCTCTGATATGTAATGTTACACAACAGTTTGCTGGCCTGTGAATCTTGTGATTAACTATGTGAGTCATCTTCATTAGTGGCTTGCTATTGAAACACTGTAGGATACAACAATCATCCTTTTTACTTTGTGCCCAAGTACTTGTGTTTGTCATACTGAATTTGAAAAATCAAGATCATTCCTTTCTTGCTGGGCAAGAAATACCTCAGTTGTTTGCACTGGTGATGTCTCCCAAGTTTGTAACAAAACTTCACAGAATCACTCAGGTTGCATACTTCACTGATGTATTCTTATTCTTCTTTTAAAGGTCATTAATGGAAATATTTAATAGGTTTTGTCCAAAATCTGATATCCAAGGAGGAGCTCCAATAGTACTTTTCTTGCACATCAGCATTTCCTCTCTTAATGCAACCTGATGCAATTTCCCCTTTGCCAAGTTCCTTACCCACATTTCTACTTATGTCCTAATTCTTATTTTTTCAAAATTTTAACTCATAGTTACCTAGTTTGCTTGGGTCCAAAAGGATTTTTTCCTGTTCTGCTTTTCTCTAGAAAATCCATTTTCATAATAACCAAGTCAGATTGGTTTTAAAGAAGATACCACTGGTAAATTGAATTATCTTTTCATTATCTATCTTTCTTTTCTTTATCTTTTTTTTTTTTATTTTCTTGTATTCTGAGGCTGTGCATACTGTCAATGCCAACAACCTGTTATCACTAATTTTAATTTCTGTACAGTCCTTCCTTTAGATCTCTTGCTTTTTCATCTATATTGTGAATCTTTTTGTAGCCTCATGTGAAATATTTCTTTAGTTTTGAGGTGTCCTCTATGTGCCCTACATTTTTTTAAACGTAAACCTTGCTTATTGACTTGTTCACCTTTCTTCTAAGGAAAGAGAATCAACTGTTCACGTGATCATTTTAAATAGTCATTCCTCAACTGTTTAAAGCAAATTGTTAACCATCACATCTGGGAGTACTTGAACATTCACATTAGTCAGGCATTTGTTCTTTAATCTGTATTTGGATGGTTAGTCCCCTGTTGTGCCATGACTGCAAGAACCATTTACATTTGTGATAATGTTACAGTGCTCATTGTTCCTCTGCAGACCTTCCATGGAGCCTCTATCTAATCTCTTCCGTAGCTGTTCCACAACAAAGGGATGTGTGATGTAAATCACTGTATGCTGCCATCCTTTTCACATCACTCCAGTGTCATATTTCTTATTCCAGCTCTTGTCTGTCCTTCATTTATTTAGTCTCTATGTATATGATTGTTCAGTGTCTGTGTCTATGTATTATAAGCACCAGTACTTCAGATTCCTTCAATTTGTTGGCCTTCATTATTATAAAGATTTCATATCAAGTCCCTTGGACAGATTGGGCATAGCCCTTTTGTTGACTGAATAACTATGTGGCTACTGGTTTTATCCACATTAGTATATCTCTTTCCCTTTCTGTTCACCTTTATCTGCTTTTAAGTTCCTTTTAGCCATAGCTATATTTGATATTCCCTTGTCTTATATCTTACACAATTTTCTCCCATATTTTCCCCAGTTCCTTCATGAACAAGACTTTTATTTGCAGCCATGCTGACCTCAGTCCTAGTTTATCTTGTAAATGAGGCTCAAATACTTGGGTTTGCTTGTTTTGGTTTTTTTTTTTTTTTTTTTTTTTTTTTTCTTTCTTTAATGTTTAGAGCCTTTGGGAAGGAAGTTCAGATTGAGGTGGGTGTATATGAAAGTATAATCAGCTGTGCCTGCCCACTCCACTTGGTGTCTGACTCCTACCCTGCAAGTCTACTGCCTCCCGCAGTACGTGGGCTCGTATGGGCTACAGACCATATAAATAGATTAGACTTACAGGTGCTATTAGGGACGTAGTAAGGTTCTCTTATACCAACATCTACTTATAGCTAGGTATCTCTTAGAGGGTCTTCCTCAGTTGGGGTTTTAGTTGAAGAAGGAGAAAGAAGCCAGCCCTTTGGAAATTCTGCCCGAGTGTAAATAGTAACTAATGATTCACCCTGGCTGGCTGTTTCTGCTAGGGCTGCATGCAGCACAGTGTGGACACTCACAGATTAAACTGAGTGCTTTTGGCCAGGGTGTATAAATAGCAGGTGGTTAGAACTCCTTCATGCACAGACTTTCTTATCATTTAGACTTGTCCTTTAGAAAGTTTACTGGCTTTGACTTTAGTATGCCATTCTGACCTAGAGCACGCAGGAAGTGCATGTACGTTTATCTTTATGCATACACAGATATTGAGGCTTGTGTTTGATTAAGTCAGGACTCTGAAATTAGTGGCCTCCTCGGTGACTAATGTGCACAGTAACAGAAGCACGTAATAGGTTACCTCAGACTGAAATGTTCTGGCCTGAGTTTTTCACACTCAGATTTACTTAGGGGAAGTTTTCTTTTTCCATTCACTGAGATGAAGACTCCGCCTAAAGGAGGATGGAGAAGTCTGGTTTCCCTGGCTCGCCTTCCAAGAGTTGACCAGATGAGTCTGCCTTGTACAGCCTGGAAGAGTTAGAGGACTTGGAGGGTACAAAGAGAAAAATAATTATTATTGTCTGAGAGCAAGGAAATGATTCTAACAGTTGCACGTGGACCAGTTTATCCCTCCTTCACAAGAATAACCATTTCCTATGTTTTGAAATAGGTATCAAGACAACAGCTGTAAGAAAAGGTGATGAATACGTCATAAATGGTGGTAAGATGTGGACTACGTCTGGGTGCCAAGCGGACTGGATGTGCCTGCTGGCAAACACCAGTGAAGGACCTCCCCATCAAAATAAATCCCTCATATGTCTGCCAATGAATCTTTCTGGTAATAACACAGATTTTATGGGTGGTTTTGTGTTTGAAAAGTGTTTGACAGAAAGGACTGCACCCATAAATGCTCTTCTGAGTTTGGCATTTCACTGTCATACAAAGGTGGTTCTGAAATGCAATTGCACACTTCCATAGAAAAGTAGGGGACAAGAGGAACTGAGAAAGAAGTTAAATATTTTATCAGGGCCTGTTGCAACAGGACAAGGGTTAATGGTTTTGAACTAGAAGAAGGTAGATTTAGACTAGATATAAAGTTTTTTACAATGAGGGTGGTGAAACACTGGCCCAGGTTGCCCAGAGAGGTGATAGATGCTCCGTCTCTGGAAACATTCCAGGTTAAGTTGGATGGGACTCTGAGCAGCCTGATCTAGTTGAAGATGTCCCTGCTCACTGCAGGGAGGTTGGACTAGGTGATGTTTAAAGGTCCATTCCAAGGCATTCTATGATGTTACAATTTTGCAGACATCAGCTTGTGACTCCCAAATAATTTATATTGAGAGTTCTTTTCACCAAAAATAAGGTTTATTCAGTTACATTTGCATGGAAATATTTCATAACCTTCTCTGATAATGAATAGACAAGTCAGTGCCAAGGACAAAATTGGTGCCTCAAAGAGATCATTAAAAATAGAGCCAGCATTTTCTTGGAAAATTATAACATCCAGTATCTTTTACTTTTGGAGAAGTTCCACACTTTTATGTTGTTTTTTGTCCCCAAAAGGCATGAAGATGCAGAGTCCACAAAATAAATAACATACTGCTCTATTTATGTAGATCTTTGCTACATATGAACTATATAGCAAATGTTCTTACATTATCTTTTAAAAATAGCATTAAACTCTGTTTTGTGTGAGGACTAGTGTACAGAATATACTTCATTTTCCAGTGAATGGAGAAGTATTACTAGGCTTGCTGTCTCATTTCTTCAGAAAATATTGAAAATGGTTCTCAAACATGTGAAAATAAAAGGATAGAAGTTTAGAGATTTCAAACTTGCGCAATACATGGGAAATACCTCCCAAAACAATCTTAACCCAAATGCCAAAACCTGCCTTCTGGGAGCCACTCCGTTAAGAGTGAGTTTATGGACCAGCTGTACCGAGCACTAACAGAGTGCTGTGCTGTGACTGTATTGTGTGGCTGGCTGAAGAGAAGTGCAGGCAGACCCAGAGTGCCTCCTGACTCTGTTTGGCAAAGGAATATTTTTTTTTTGCCAGGGCACTACGGTCATTAGCAGTTTAAATTACAAAACTAGCCTGAGAGTTAAATGTGGGCTGGAGTGAAAGCTTCAAAGATCGTGGAAGTAGGGATTTGGTTTTGAGGAAGACTAGTAATTTGGGTGAAGACACTGAAGACGTGCATCCTGATCTAAGGGTACAAGTTTTGGCGGTACGGTCTACACGGTGTGTGTTCCTGAGTTGTCTACAGACCTTGCAACAATGATGTGCTGTATGCATAAAGGACATCATTCAGAGAGGAGACAGTTGAGCTTATGTGTGGAGACTTTTTTCAGTTTTAACACCCATTCAGAAGTTTTAAACCTATTTGATTTTCATTTTAAATCTTAAAATTTATGTCATATGTTAATTTATTTAATATATAACGTATAACATCACAGGAAGGGGACCTCTGGGGATCAAGTCCAACCACCCTGCCAAAGCAGGATCACCTAGAGCAGGTTGCACAGGAATGTGTCCAGGTGGGTTTTGACAGCCTCCAGAGAGGAGGGCTCCACAGTGTCTCTGGGCAGCCTGTTTCAGGGCTTTGTCACCCTCCCAGTAAAGAATTTTCTCCTTATGTGTAAGTGGAATCTCTATTCCAGTTTGTGTCTGTTGCCCCTTGTCCTGTTCCTGGGCACTGCTGAAGAAAATCTAGCCCCATCCTCTTGACCCCCACCCTTTAGATATTTATAAGCATTGATAATATGTATTTAACACATCATTTAAAAATATAATATATATTTAATATGTAATAATGTATATTAATGTATTTATCTATTAACTTTTTTTGTTCATTCAGATTATTACACATACAATATAGATGTCTTTATCAGCTTTTCACATGTTGAGGGCACCACCACAGCAGTGAAGTGAAGGTCCGTATGTTCACTTCATAGATCAGACTCAGAACACAACCCACATCTGCAATGTTGCAAGAGAGTTGATGAGAGCTACTTAAGGGAGTGTCTTTTAAGTGAATTTCAGTATGGAGTAAGTCAAGCAAGTAAGTGAATTGCCTTGGGAATTAAGCAAGTTCTGGGTGGGTTGTGAATTACCGCAACCACTGCTCATGCAAGACAGGCTTTGAATGGGAGCTCACAGAAGATGGACCTGAGCTGCTTCAGCAGTTGCTGACTGTGTCCTTATTGATAAGTGAGGAGTGAACATGTAGCTCAGAGTCAGAATCTCCTTGAATTTCCAGGTAAACTCACTTATCAGCCATCTGCATGAAGCCCTCCTTGTAATTTGTCATGAAAGGGTCAGAATGCAAATGCAACACCACTACTCTGAGATACGTTTTTCAAAACCAACAAAGCAGCTGGCATACTGTTAGAGGCAGATCAAATATTGACTTGGAGGTTTTCAGCTACTTTGTTTATTCCAAAAGGATGCCTGAGTCACTGTAGCTTTAGAGGGTGGTTCTTGTTGGGTCACACAGCCTATACATAGACTTTCCTTACCTGCGATAGATAGGTTTTGAGTAGAAAAATTGCCTGACTCACTTGAAGTCAATCTGCAGAAGTGTAAAATTCTTCATAGAAAGAAAAAAATGCACTCCTCAAAGTGTATATGCTTTCATTCTTCTGTGTGATACAGATATTGACCTTCAAATGGGTCACTGCACCATGACTGGTGACCTTTTGAAATGAACTATTAAGACAGTTGATTGTGCTCAGTGGGTGGATCATATCACAAGTGAGATTTTTCAGGAAGACAAAAAGGAAAATCATGAAAAAGGCTGCCATTTGACACAGATGTGAGAAGGAAGCTCCGGCTGGTTTGATACATCCTAAGGATGTCTGTCTGACAAAGATTGTGCCTCTTGGAGGGCAGCAGACCAAGACTGTACAGGAAGTCTCTGGAAGACATTGCCAAATGATGCACTATCAAGCATATGTAGATGTATGTGTGTCAAAGCTCAAGAAGGAGTGCAATGGAGAATGAGTGTCTTATATCTGACTAACTGCTGCAGTCACCAGCCTATATGGGAGAGTAAGGAAGGGATCAATGGTGCAGCAGTAACTCATTTGTTGCCAGCAGCTGGAAGGACATGGGAGACCAGTCCAGCATTTTCCAAAAAAAACTTAATTATTTCATACTTGTATAATGTGGTGTTAAAAAAAAAAAAAAGAAAAAAAAAAAAGTTACAAGTCTGAAAGCACGTTATTAACTTCAACAACTGGTAGTTTATTGCAGAAGTAGGATTTGCTTCTTTAATTATAGTTGTGTACAATGTCTATTCTGAGGTGAAGCAAATCATAGTCTAGATTTGGCAGATGCTGCTGGATACATTTCTCATAAAGTGAATTTGGATAGCAGCAGTGTGGATTCACACTAGATATCCAGATTGGATTAATGCTCCTCATACTAAATATGTTTTAACAAAAAAAAAAGGAAAGAAAAAAAGCTGAATTTCTTATATGGTGAAAGAGAATGTAAAAAGTCTGTGTGTAAGATATATGGACAAATGGCTTGCAGCCATTGTAATTATTTGTGTGGTGGTTTATCCTTTGAGTCCTCAGGTAGCGCTAGGGTAGATTGCAAAGAGGGGATAATAAGGAGAAGAGCATTCAGGAAAGGGGAAAGAATGTTTCTCAGGTTGCAATTTAAAGTGTGCCTCTTTCCATTTGTAATGGCACTAAATGATGTCAGGAGAGAGCGACTGCCTTGCTCTCAAGGTGGAATATAGGTAATAGAAGACATTGTCAGAAGGCTGGAGGAGTGGGACAAAAATCAAAGACAGCTAAGAAGAACAGCCCGGGAAGAGATACAGCAACCTGGCTCAGCAATACTGGTGCAAGCAGCACAAATGCCTCTGTTAAGTGGTTTTAGTTAGGCACCTGGCCTTGCTAGGCTGAGATTTGTGTATTATGGATGGCTTGTGATTTATTTAATATAGACAAACTCCAGGAGTTATCTGGGCTGATGATTTCTACTGCTGCTGGTAATTTTTAGTACATAGTAGCTCTTACCAAGAGAATGAAGATGCCTATGTAAAGAAAGATATTGTAGCCAAAGAGATGATTGGGTATCATTGTCTTCAAAAAAAAGAGAAAATGTAAAGCATGTAGTAGTAACAGAAGGGGCACTCACTATATGAGGCTGATGCAGTCTGGCCTCCTTCTGAATGAGAAACATGAATTAATTTAAGAGCAAGTGAAACTGGTAAGGCAGAACCAAGGTGAGGATGATGCTGGGTTCAGGAAACTAGAACGCACAGCCCAGTCTGGAGGAATTATGGATGGAAATCATTAACACATTTAGCTCATCTAACCAAACCTGTAAGAGCTTTCTTCAGTAGGTGTTCTTGTGTGTGGATTGAGTGAAATACACAAGCAGATTGATTTAGCAATATTAAGAACTGGCAGCAGTTGTGCTTTTTCCAGCAAAGTAAACAATCCACTAACAGGAGCTGTAAGTGCATCTTCATGTGGGGGAGGTGTGGTGATTGCACAAAAGCAGCTGGAAGTAGACCAAAGTTACGATCTTTGCGATTCTCAAAGAAACCAAAGAGTAATATTCCAATGGGAAAAGACGTTCCAGAAATCATTTGGGCCTGTAAATGGTTCAGTGTGTGTTTGTTTAGCTCAAATTTTAATACATAAACGACTAGAAATGCTGTTTTGGCATGACTGGGTGCAAGTTGCTGGATAATTTTCAATCCAAGAGTAAAAACATTTTTTATACAGCTGTCCTGATTTTCTTCCTGCATTGAGCACATATGAAAGCAAGTATTCTTACCACACAGTCTGTTTATAGATTGGCTGATGGAGAAATATCTTAAGAGGAAGGTGTGGAAGTCCATGTGGACCTTATTCTGAGAGCAGTCTTGGCATTTGGAAATCAAGTCAGTATTTCATCTCTGCAGGGAGATGAAACTTCTCATAACCCTATTCAATGCGGCCAGAGAGTGATTTGGAAGGGAATGACTGCCAACTTCTGCTGCCTGAAAAACCAGAGTAATTTTGACATGGCTGAAGGCCTCCTGTCAGTAGAAGCTGAGATGTCTGTATTGGTTCAGAAAGAGATGTTCACTGAAAACCATGAAGGATAAAGGATAACAAGGTACAAACAAGTACAGAGAGGGACCACAACACTCTGTGCAGTGACCAAGTCCTACTAAGTCACATTAGAGGGTAGTAGAGGATTGGAAAAAAAAAAAAAAGTAGAATGAAGAGGAAAATATTACCAGAATACCTCCACATCACAAAACTGATTAGAATACCATGCGTGTGGGTAGTAAAATGTTTGGTTTTCTGCAAAGATGTATATGCTGATTTGGAGGACTGGTTTTCTATATGTGTTGACCTGGCCAATGTAATAAGCATGTTTTGCACAAATCCTCATACCTGGTTGCTGGCCTCAGTTTACCTCTGAAATGCTCTTGTCTTCCATCCTCAATACTCATATTACCCCCAGGGAAACAAGGAGGTAAAAGCTGAAGACATGGGAATTGCCCTAAAAAACCAGTGATGTCTGTTAAACTTTCATGGCACAATGGCACATCTGAACAATAGCAAGAAAGAGCTTGTAGTGAGGAAAAAACAAACAAGAGGAAGGATTCCTACCTGGTGTGACTGAAGCTGAAATCTAAAGCCTTGCATGGCCAAATCTGAAGGAATAGGGTTCATCTCCAACAGCCAGTTGTCCATGGGGTCGGAGTCAGTGCTGTGTAGGGAGGTCTGTGGGCATACAAATCCTCTTCACAAATATGTCCAGATGAAAAGTCAGAGGAATTAATTGTGATCGCTGTGAATCCTTCTATGACTACTTAGATGAACTAAGCAATATTTTGTAGGCAATCATAAAATACATAGTCTTAACAAAATTTTCAGTTGATATGGAATTGTTGGATGTATGTAGAAGTTACAAATTTGAGTCTGACCTTTTATTATTAGGAAAAAGTGGTGTGGTGTGGTTGTAAACTCTCTCTTTTACAGGTACCAGAAAAAATAAGGATAGGATAGAAAGGAGACGATAAATGTGGAATAGAGGGAAAGAAGAAATTTTCCAGGAGGATAAATTCTCTAGTTGAAGCTTGAAACATAGCTCTGTTTTTGTCATTATTAAATATTTCTCTACTGTTTCACAACAGTGCAGGCACTCAGCAAGTACTGCTAAATTGAATTCCAGCATTTAATTATAGCGCCTTAAAAAACAAACACAAGCAAATAAATATTGCATTATTTCAAGATGTGCATGAAGTAAGATTATCGCTACTAGTAAACTATTATTTGCAGATGTAATGAAAAGTAGGATCTTGACAATTGCAGTTTCTGATTTGCTAGTTAAATAAAGTGGAAAAACTCTTAAAAATAGGATGTGGGCCATTTTACTCTTAAATTCCAGAATACTCTTATGTTTTTCCTCAAGGTAAGTTTCGCTGTAGTCTTGGCACATACCTTCACATCTGCAAACTTTGCTTTCTTAAAATGCTGTACTTGTATATAGTGATTCTCATTTCTGTGGCCTTTTTCTTCAGGGATTCATGTTGCTAAAAAGATAGACAAACTGGGCATGAGGTCATCGGATACAGCTCAGATCTTTTTTGAAGATGTAAGGGTCCCCAGCAAAAACCTCATCGGAGAGGAAGGAAAGGGTTTTACGTATCAGATGTTGCAATTCCAAGAAGAGAGGCTGTGGGGAGTAGCCACTGGTAAGTCGTCGTTGGTGCTTCTGGGGCCGTGCAGGAACGCAGGGGTCACCCTGAGCATGATTAACAGCACTTTCCTTTTATTGTAAATTGCAGTGACCTCTTACGATCTGTTCCTGAAATCTGTTGTAGCCTGGGTACAGACGATCTTCCCTTTCTGTAGAAAAACTTGAAATAGAAAATATTTTGTGAGGCATCACAGAGGCTGGTTTTGCCTTGTTGCTTTTTTACTGATAAGAAAATATGGCATCATTTTATGTCTGCCACAAATATAGTACAAAGGCTATCAAAATACTGGCATGAAATAGAAGGATGGTGACTTTTCCTGTAGTATGGTAAGCTATGATGTTTATCCTGGATTTTAGAAAGTTAACTTATTGACTCTTACAGGATGTAAGAGCATCATTTTATGAATCTGTTTTACTTCTGTACACTTTGGACGAAAGTGGTACAGCACCAAATTCCTTTCCCTGAGGTTACACTGTCATAGAGTTCCTGTTAGTCAGAATGCAGGCTGTACTTGAATCTGCATGTTTGAATTAGATGGTATCTGGATATTCCAAGTAACCAGAACAAATATTTTTAGAGTTCAAATGCTTAAAAAAAAAATCTTTGGTTTGGGTCAAAATCTTAGATCAGCCAGAGTTAAATGGTAACTGTGAGAGTAGTTTTAGCAAAGAACAGGAATTTAAAGTTGCAAGGGATGCCACTGCAAACTTGGGCAAGGAGGAGGTATGGTCCTGCTCCTGGTCCTGCTTTAATCAAGATGTACAGACTGGAAGGATGTGCATTGTGCATTTTTATGCTCAGTTAGAAGTCGAAGTTAAACAAAACAATCAGAAACTCTAGGTTGCAGTGATACTTCCCAGGCAGCAGAGTAGCCTGCTGCGTTAGTCATGCCCCAGGCAAAAGTGACGCACACTGACAGCATCAAAACACAAAGCCTGGCAGGTTAGATCACTCCTGTTAAAACCACTGACAGCTTTGTACTGTCCAGCCTTGCACAACGGCCCAGTGCTCTGCCAGGAAGTGGGACACCAGGTTTCAATTCTTCTGTTTGCCCAGAAGAACACAGCAGGAGCAGGCAAACCCTTGCCCTGGATGAGCAGTCTGGGAAGGGTATCTTTGTTCCCCCCGCATGGCCAGGCAGGGGCCATCAGGGAGGAAGAGCCTTGGAATTCCCTAAGGGAGAGGGAGCTGCTTCCTGCAGTGCAGTGGACAGTGGGTTACACCTTTCTGGGCCATCTGGTTTGCTTTTATCCACTATCTGGTATAAAATGCATGAAAGCACTAGGAACAGGGACAAGACCCGTGGTTTGGGCCAAGCTGCAAACTTCAGAGGTAACCAGTTGTGGTAAGGAAGAAAAAACAGTAACCAATATTCAGAAGGTAGCCAGGTGCTTGGTAGATGTAGTTTGTTACACCAGGACATCTAGCTGTTAACTTCCAGTCCTGCAAATGGTTTTACATATGTTCAACCACAAGTGTTTTGCCAAAGGCTCAGATGTGACAAACTCTGTATGTGCTTTCAGCAGCTTTGTGATTAGGTCTGCATGTGTAATCCTAGTCTTCATTTCTGGCCCTCCAAAGGACGTTTCTGTTCCTTCACAGTTCATGACTATTCAGGTGACACTGGAAATCATCAGCCTGCTTTGAAACACTTTAGGGACCAGTCCTGGCATCCTTGCTTTCACTGCCTCCTAAAACTTGGAAGAGGCAGTTGACTGACATTGTTTTCTTTCTTTCCTTTTTGGGCTTTGTTTTGTTTTGTTGTGTTTGGAGGATTTCTTTTGGTTTTATGCATTTTTAATATCAAGTATCACATGCTCCAGCCTTCACTTTGTTTATTAATTATCTTCTTTATGGCCCGATTTCAGAATGTGTGTGGTGTTTCATTCCTTCTTCACCCCCTTCCCTCTTCCCCACATTTAAAATAAATTTTCAGTCAAACAGTTTTAAACTATAAATGGAAAACTAATTTCCTCGAATTGTGAAATTTGGTCACAGGTGTGGTCTTTCTTCCACATGACACATCATCAAAGGCATTAGTAAAAGTTGCTGTGTTTAACTCTTCACTGGAAGAGAAGAGCTGCCATGTATCTCTCCCGTGTTGTGACACTCGGTAAACGCTGTCCATTTGTGGACCTGTTGCACTGATCACAGGAAAAGAATGTTGCTATGGCAAGAAAGCAAACAGGTTTTTTTTTATGAATTGCTTAACTTGGAGGCACAGAGGGAGTTCAGTGTGTGTGAGAGAGCAGAATGGCGCTTTCTAATTACTTGTATCTGCTCCTGCAGCCTCACTTTTATGAGCACCATTGAGTCACGGCCAGTAAGCAGGGTGTCAGATCCTTCTGCATGGGCAACACACGTCCTTAGAAAACAGATCACTAGAGAGTCATCAGCCACGAGCTAAGAAAAGGACATAAATTTTCTTTTGTTTTTAGAGGAGTCATAGCAAGGCAAAGTGTGTTTACGGTGACCACAAGTTTCAAGGGAAAATATGTAAGTTGGATGGAGGTATGAGGGAAAGATTAATCTGCATCTGTCATCTTCAAGTGCTTTGACAGTTCTTAGCTGTGTGGTAGACTGTGTATTCCCTAGGCTGCCCTAGAGTGACATTGCCTGCATATGCTGTCATTTGAAGCCTGTGTGGCCAGGTTTGTCTGATGATGTGGAGAACGTTGTATGACAAAAGAGGGAGCAAATATACAGGGGAAAAAAAAAAAAGACAAACAAAAAACTTGAGAAAGAAAATGAGTTTCACTGTTAAGAATGACAAGTCTCTGTACTTACATGATTGGTAAAGCATTGTGTTCTGTTATGTTCTACAAGGCTGTTGGCAGTCGTGATGTTCACAACGTGCTGCATTTCATTGCTGTTTGCTGCACAGCTAAGCTTTGCCATGTTACAGCTATGCTCATAGCTCTAAATACTACAGGTCGTAGCATCACAAGATGGTTTGGGTTGGAAGGGACCTTTAAAGATCATCATGTCCAATCCCCCTGCCATAGGCAGGGACACCTTTCACTCGATCAGGTTGATCAGCCACGTCCAACCTTACCTTGAACACTGCCAGTGATGGGGCATCCAAAACTTCTCTGGGCAACCTGTTTCAGTGTCTCAGAAACCTCATCATAACAAATTTCTTAGAATCACAGAATCATAGATTTGTTTAGGTTAGAAGGGACCTTAAAGGTCATCAAAAATCACATCACTGAATCACAGAATGGCTTAGGCTGGGAGGCACCTTAGAGATCATCTAACCCAACCTCCCTCCCATGGGCAGGGATGCCTCTCAACTCATCCAGCCTGGCCTTGAACATCATCTATTTCCAATCCCAAAACATGCTTTGTTTGTTTAATCTAAGCCTACCCATTTTCAGATTAAAACTGGTGCCCCTTGTCCTGTCACTACAGGCTCTGGTAAAAATCCCCATCTTTTGTACAGGGCCCCTTAAAGTATTGAAAGGCCACAAATAAGGTCTCCCCAGAGCCTTCTCTTCTCCAGGCTGAACAACCCCAACTCTCTCATCCTGTCTTCATAGGAGAGGTGTTCCAGCCCTTTGACCACTTTTGTGTTCCTTCTCTGGACACAGTTCTCCAGGTGTGGTCTCACCAGAGCAGAGGGGCAGAATCACCTCCATTGACCTGGTGGCCATGCTTCTTTTGATATAGCCCAGGACTGTCCTTAAAATATTCCTCAGTTTATTTTTGTGTGCAAATGGCACTTCCAGGAATAAGCAGGAGGGAAGTCATGGCAGCTAAGGAAACAGGAGGATGAATCAGCTGGGTCAGGAAGGAGGCAGTGAAGCAGAGGGGTGGACACGGTGAGAGCAGTTTTCTCAGGCCCTCCACTGCCAACCCTGATGTGTGGTAACAGCCTGAGCAGAGATGTGCCAAAACCCCTTCATGATCCTCAGCCCTTTTGCAAGCAGGACCTAAATAGGTGCTGTTCTGTTCCTTCCCACCTGGTCCTGGTCCTGCTCCTGCCTCTGCCTCCTTTTTGCCGTTTTCCATTTTTCCCTGATGCTGGATGCTGAGAGCCACATGAGCTGTGTTGGAGCACCTTGCTCTGATAGACTAATTCTTTGCCCTTATGCCTCCCACCTCCCTTCTGCCCTCCTAGTGCTGGTGTGCACTGTTTAATTTCCCTCCCAGCAGCTCAGACTCTTCTGTATGCTTCCCAGGTATCAGTTTGGGGACAAGAGGTGCCTAGACTGTTCTTGCTCTTTCTTTAGCATCTCTCAAGCTGGAGACCATGGACATAAAAGTGAAAGAGCTGTTAGTGTTGTGTTACGTGGTCCTTTGGAACAGGGATGTCCCTGTACGAGAGATGTCCCTGGGAACATCAGTTTATTTTCCTGTCCAGCAAACCAGCATTAGGGTGGCAGCATAGTGTATTAACACAGAAGAAACGAGAACATTATTTTATATGCTCTTTTGAAAAGTAAGCATTGAGGCTAGCTGATTGAGGATGGAGGGGAAAGCACTTGAGGAATGAGAAAAGCTGATCACCTTACAGAATATTGGGACAGCGTGTGAAATACAGTGCACTGTGGAAGAGCTGGTGAATGATCATGGCAGGGGGCAGTTGGTGGGGTGCAGAGTCTGTATATCAGAGCAGTATAGGGATGAATAATTAGCAGTGATCTTGACCACGATGCAAAAAAGATGAATGCACATCAGGCCCTTGTAAAGAATTGTCATGTGAGTAACTGTCAGGTGGGAAAAGGGATTTTGTAGTAGTCCAGGGCTTGGTTGTATTTTGCATTTCAGATTCAGAGTTTTGTGGTTTAGATTGTGGTTAAATCTGGACGGATGTGAATACGTGTTGTTTTGAAAAGAGAAAATGTGACCCTTCTCTTACAGATGGGTTTGTGAACTCTCTCCTCCCTACTGCTTGCCCTAGTGACACGAGTGCCTGTCTGCCAAACAAAATTCTCCACAAATGCAGCACCTGCTGTTATCCTAGCTAGGCTGTGAGAGACTGATAGTCTAGCCCTTCATTTCAAGGCTGCTTTGCCTTGCAAAAGAAATTTTTCCCTTTCCTTCTTGTTTAAAACAGGCTATCTAAGTTTCCTCAAAAAGCACCAGTGAACTACTTCTCTTGTTTTACAGCAGTGTCTGCCATCACACCTGTCTTCCAGCAGTATATCCTATTCTGATTCTGTTCCCCTTAGAAGCACCGTTCAGCATTTACTAATGTGGCTGTGAATCTTCAATGGTTTTCCCTTCCTTTCCATACTGAGATCTGATCACAGAATGCAGACATTGTAAGCAGTCCGTTCGCATTCCTTGATCACTTAATAGGTTTCTGCCTTGTCCCTGAAAGCCTCCTTGAATTTACATTTCCACAGCATTCCTCAGTGAGCACACTGCCTTCAAGTTTTCTTTCTGGGGATTGTAACAGACCTTGAGGACACAGGTAGCATGGACAGCAGGACTTGCCACAAGCTTTTGCTAGGGTCCCAAATGAGGCGTTAAGGATAAAGTTTACATATTTGTCATTACATGCTGCTCTCTATGACTTTCCTTCCCTCCTTCCCTTCACCCTCCTCCCAAGTTTTGTCAGTTTAGGGCTCAGGCGAAACAGGGATAAAGAAGCCTTCAAGGTACAAGGAAATACAGACCTTTTTTTCCAGAGTTAAAACTGCATCCCAAACTGAGTGTATGGAATAATTTACTTTAGAAAACCTGATGTATCATTTGTACAATGTGAAAAAAATGTATTTTTCAACAAGATGAGAAACAATAGATCAGGCTAAAATGATGTCTTGTCCTGTGCTTTGCTTCTTCAAGTCCTGACACCTCTGGAAACTATAATAAAAGAAACGATTGACTACACCCGCCAGCGCAAAGCGTTTGCCCGGTCCGTCCTGCACAACCAAGCCGTGCACTTCCGCCTGGCCGAGCTGGCAACTGAAGTGGAGCTCCTTCGCTCGCTGCTCTACCGCACCGTTGGTAAGCTCCCACATCTGCCTCCCCAGATGTGCTTCTCTCTGTGCAAAGGACATTGTCAGGCTAAAGCAACATGGGGAGGTGATTGCCAGAGAGGCAGGCTGTGACTGGGGACTATGTCTGTATAACTCTTGCTTTTTTATTCTATTTTTTTTTGTAGCTCTCTATGTGGAAGGCAATGATGTGACAAAATTTGCTTCCATGGCTAAGCTAAAGGCAGGTCGTCTGGCTCGTGAAGTGACTGATAGCTGTCTCCAGTTTTGGGGAGGAATGGGATTCACCAGCGAGGTTCTGGTGAGCAGGTTTTACAGGTAAGCGAGTGGTGAAAATAGGAAGTGGCTTTGCTGAAATTTGGCCTCTTAGATGTCCTGCTAAAAGATCACACACTTGAAAATGGCCCCAGCTCCCAGCTGGTGTGAATGGTGGTGTTTCACTGAATGGCGTGTTGCTGATGTATGCTGTGGGTGCAAGGGCACCCACGGTCCCACTGACTGTGTGGATCATGTGTGGGTGTCAGGACACAGGCTATTGCTTTGCCAAATCTTGGTTTTGCATTACAACTGTGTAGTTTGAACTACCCCCAGGTTAGCTTGAATGTCAGGTGAAAGAAATTTTTCCCTGATGGTCCTCTGGTACCTGCCAGACAATAGGACACACTAAAAAAGGGAAGCCTGCCAACAAGTGACTTGTTTTGGTTGTGGTTTGTTTTTAATTCTCCTCTTTGTTTGATTACAAGAACAAAACTAAAACAAAACAGAAACCTTCTTCCAAAAACAATGAAAATTTGGTTTATCTTTTCCCCCAAATATCCACATGAAACTGGAGCTCACCATTAGGCTCCCTCCTGCAGTACTTTTCTGATGGCAGTCTACCGTGTGAAACGTATGAGAGATACCTGCCTCCAGCGAGTTGTTACAGCATTAGAACAGTACAGAGGCCTTTGCAAATTAAGTCCCTTCAAATTTTACAATATATCTACTTAGAACAGAATTCTCTCTAAGCAAACAGTTCTCTTGGTAGGTGTTAAGATTCTGGCCCTGCTGTCCTTCTGTAGAAGGACCAAATGGAACTTACCTTTTCTTGTAGTAACAGATTTCAGTTCAGCCCTTATATATAAAATATCTAATCAAAGGTTAGCAAAATTAGTAAGCAAAATTCAGTTAGTTGAAAATTCATGTAAATGTATCTGTGTAAAGTGAGAGCAAAACGCTTTAAACAAAAATCTGTAAAAAGCTAGTTTCTTTTTAGTAGGTTGAGTTACTTTTTCTATTTTGAGTACCATTTTATGAACAAGAATGCCATTGTGGTAAGTCAGAGAGATCCTCAACCTCTTTTGACTTAGAGATTTCTGTAATTTTCTGGTGAAGGTACAGACTGCTGTATAGTGGTGGTTTTAAGCCAGCTGTCAATATGATGGTTTTTCTTAGTTATTTTTTTCACAGCCTCTTTTTTAGCAGCTAATGATCCCTGGTGATGTGGATGTTAACACCTATTGCAGTAGGCACTCTGAATAATGATTCCTTTTCTTGAAGTGCTTTTTGTCAATGTAGTAGTGTGTGTACAGGTTAATGGGTATGTGCTTTTATCTAGCTTTGACTTCCTAGCCCAGTATATTCTTGCTAACTGTGGGCAGGGCTTTTCCATGTGAATTCCAGAGTGGTTTCTAAATACACTAGCACAGTCACATTTTTCCTGAGAAGAAATCCAGGGTATGAACTCTGTCAGCTGGCTAAAGAAACACATCTTTCTGCTTCTAAAGCAAACACTGCTATAAAAGAGGCTAAAGGTGGTGCAATATTTATACTCTACAGTTTTCTCCGAATCGGTAAAATTCCATCATTGAGTAACCATAAGCTCCAGGGGGTGAGGAGTATTAGCTAAATAAACAGTTAGAGGTTCAACTCAGAATGTTGTTAACCTGCAACGATAAGCAAAGCAGAAGCCTGAGTAACCATTCACGTCACTATGGTACTTACCAGCAAGCAGCGTAACTGCTCAGCATGACATCTCATAACGCACAGAGATTTTGGTAGCATAATCCTTACGGAGCTTCCAAGGAAGTGTCAGCCTGCGACACACATCAGGCTGTTACTCGTCAAAGAGCACACAGCATAATGCATGGTTACTGTGGGAAGTCTTCGTATTTTAGTTATTAGTGTTGGTGGGCAGATAATAAAACAGACCCGATGTAAAACTGTCTTCCAAATGACTTTATTCACATCTGTCGTTTTAATCATTATTCTTTTAAACTTTGTGGAACAACGGATTTTTCTAAAGGGCGGTATTCTCTAGAAGGTGTAAAGATAGCTGTTTCACTGTATAGGTGCCTATACTGGACTGATTTTACATACATAAATGTCTCATTTTCAGTTGTAGGGATTCTGAGAAGGAAAATGGATTTGAAAGAAATGTTTTGAGTCCAAATATCAAATGGGTTTAGTAGAAAAATGCAAGCCAATATAAAAACCAATAAGAGTGGACTTTCCAGGCTTTGCCCTACTGGCAGGATTCTGAAGGAGAGAGACAGATTGGTGTTGTGTTTGTTTATCTTCCTCTCCCCTGTAAGAAATACCTCAAAGACATCATGACTTAGGAAAAATCCATTATTGGATAACCCCACAATCTATATGAAAACACCAAGTTGTGAGAGATCAGAGCGAGGAAAACTTTTTGTACCAAGTACATTGCAATTTTGCAGACTTCATAGCATGAGTTTAAAAAAATTACAGGTAGTGATCTATATATTTTGATAGTAATTGTGTGTGCTTCAATTGTTACAGGAAGAACTTGCCTGGCCATCTTAAAAAAAAAAGTATTTTTTTTTAGTTTTCATTAAGATTGTTTCACTAAACACTGTCTAACTGCTGACAATACTTAGTTTTACTCTTGTTGGATGTGATGGGGAAAAGATGTGAAAGACTCAAGAAAGCAGTAGTGAAAAATATTGTCTACTCATGTGAAATAGATAAAGTGTAAATAGCACTGCAAATGCACAGAGCTGCAGTAGAAAAGCAGATTTTTTTGTTTTGCTTCTTTTTTTTTCCCCCTTCAGCTGTCACTTAGGTATTGTAATATGAAGGTTTACTTTTAATTCAGGATAGTTAAACTTCTCTCTAGTTTTTACTTTCTATATATATTTTTTTTAATAAGTAATGCATTTCCTTCTAAATAACTTTTTTCTACACCTCCCATGTTTAAAATGTCATTTGAAATATTTAATTCAGCTTCTTTTATTTCAGTTTTTATATTATTTCATTCTTTACAAATCATGTCTAAACTAGAATGAGTCTAGACAACTGGGGTTTTTTAATCAGTCTTTGTCATTATCATAATTTATGGTGGCACAAAACTAAACAAAACCTCTTGATTTCTGCTCACAAAACTGATTTGCTTTGAAGTCAGTAGCTAACTGTTGGGTCAAGACTTAATAATGATTCCTCAGTCAGCTGTGAAAACAAATCTGTAGTTTTATCCTTTTTCACTAGAGTTTTGTGACCAGTACCTGTCTACCACTTTGGCTGACTTTTTTACAACTACCTCGAGAGGGAATTTAAGAGAGGAAGCTCATGACATCTAGCTGTAATATGGCAAATCAAAGCAGGTAACTGTACAGTGATGACTTTAAAGCAGAGCTGTGCTTCAGGGCAGGCCAAGGTGATGCCCACTCCTGCTCAGCTGTCCCTTCAGAATGCCCCTTAAGGGAAATGGGCAGCGCTGCGCAAACTGGCGCACAGGCACTGGTGGCCTGGCCAGGGGCTTGCCAGGCTGCACACCGTCAGCTCAGACTGCCCTCTAAGGATCAAACTCTCCTTTAGATGCTTCTAAATTTGGACAGCCTACAAGCAATCTACCCGAGTCTGAAGACAAAAGAAGTCTCAAAATACTAAACTACAGGGTACATCAGTGTATTACGTGAAGAAAAATCTTGCCAGTAATACAACTTTAACTGTGAGAAGAAAGGGTAAACATTTTGTAATCAAGGTGCAGTTTGTGCTGAAAGGAAGCAGTGTGTAAATGGCCTCTTGGAAGCAGTGGTGCTCTGAGCCATATAAACCTTGGGAAGGATTTACCAGTGGCCTCCTAACCAGGGAAGCAGGGAACAGGATCTCTGAGGTACCACTGCCATGTAACCAGGCTGCTAGGGAAAACCAGAGCTGGAGTTGCCAAAACTCATGTCTGACTGGCACTGATCACTGCAAGTTTATTTTGTCAGGACTTTAAAGTTATGTGAAAACATCTCTACTGAAAACAGCTAGTGCAGCAGGCTCCTCTCACATTGGGAAAGGGCTTTTCAGATCCCACTGCCACATGGCTTTCTGGAGGAACATGTGACATAGAGCACCTTCTTGAGCAGGCATGGCTTCTTGGCTGCAGGTAGTCAGTGGTAGTGGGATGCACAACTGCGAACACCATCACATTTTATCAGCTAGAGGCAGATTCAGTGTGCTATTAGCTGTGGCCTTAGCCCCTATCTAGCATGTTACAAGGTCAAAGCTTTTCTCACACTGTAAGATAGGTACCTGTCCCTACTTCATGGCTGGTGAAATCACATGCAGGGGGGAACTCAGCTGGAGCAAGGACCAGCCCTGATTTTCAGTATGACTAGGACCAAAAGATTTAGGGGCAGACTGAGGGACATGGCCTGGCTTGTGCAGAATAAGGGCTGAATGGTGCTCTGGATGCAGTGCCAAAGGGGAATGTTAAACAGCAGGACTATACCGGATTCTGCTACTCAGGAAAAACATTCAGGCTGTAAATTAGAGGCTTCATAATCATTAGAAAAACTTTGTTATGTGATAACATTCTAATTAGGGTAGTCCAAGATTAAAGGGAGATTGTTGTTTTGTTTGTTTTTGGGTTTTTTCCCTTAAAGCAGTGCTTGGTGCATTTCTGAAAGAAGTTATATGACATGGTACCCGTGGAGATGGGAAACTTTGAAGTTTCCATGTGGAGCATCCCTTTTGCTGCTTAACTAGAAATTATTGCTAACCTGGACTGAGTTTGGTGGGTGAGAAGGACTCACCCTCTGTCATAAGTGCAGGATTTTTAACTCAGCATTAAAGAAATTTTATGTATGTGGTTTTTAATCTGTCAAAAAGTGGACTGCCTTTTAATATTACCTCTCTGTATTTGCTTGAGAGTAAGTCTTGAGAATAAGTGGACATTTCAGATATGTGATTTCCTGAAGGAGAGGAAATTCTTTGCAGGGAGTGTTTTAGGGAGGCCTAAGCAGTTGGGATTTATTTTTCCTCAGGCAAACTCCCACTCTCTAAGAAAAACAGCGTTCAACAAGCAGTCCCTCAAAATGACACCTTAGTCAACCATATGGTGTGTTGCAGGCTGGTTCCTTACTGTCCCTGGTCAGGGTGAAGCCACATCACATGTTGGTGCTCACCTCAGCAGGGCTGCAGGTAGTACAGGACATGCTGCTCTGACATGGGGGCAGCAACAAGGTGATGGAGAAAGCAGAAAGCAAAGTGTGGCTGTGCTAGATCAAAAAGCATTCTGGGGTACCCTACCTAAAGCAGTAAAATTCTAATACACATATATATATTAAAATATTTATATGCTGTATTAATAATGCATTATTGATATAATAAATGATCAAACCATAAACTTATAGTAAATAGTTGATATACAAGTTTACTTTACTATGTCATCTTCCCCAACTTCCTCAAAGTTCCTGGCAGGATACTTAGTCCTGTGGTTTTGTTTTCTTATGCTGAAAACAAGTGTCTTTCCCAGAACAGAGCTGCTAGATTAAAATCATTACAGTCCTTTGTCCTCTCGATCCTCTTAAACTAGGTGAAACCTTCTGGTCCTGTCTCACTGGGGAAAGAGATCTGCATTAGTCACCTGCCTGTAGATTCTGTCGGAAATACTCCTTATCTCACCCACAGAGACAAAAATAGAGTAACAGAAATGTTGTAAAGACACATACACACATAGGGAGGTGGGGAAATCTTCGGGTTATTGAATTAAGTAGAGGTAGTTTAGCAGAATGTTTCAGTGGTTTGTTTTTTTTCTTCTCCCCAAAGAAGAAATGCGCGAAGAAAATTGCTGAAGGTTGCAGTAGTTTGCAGTCTGGCTAGCACAGGGCACAGCTGGCATTGGCATGGAGCCTGTAGGTAATCTGAGCAGGCACTCCAGCAGAAAACCCTGGGAAGAGCCTGGGATGATCTCTGTATGCTTGTCCAAAGTGGTCAGACCTCAGCAGAAGTCTGTAAGGAGCTCAGCTGCAGGAGCTCTTACTGGCCTTAAGCAGGGGCAGTTACATGCTAGGAGGTTTTAACTGAAGATGAAAATACTGGGTTATACCAAGTTAAGGTCATTTTTGAGAGAATCTGAAAATTGGATGCGATTGTATCTGAAGCCTTTTGACTCTGAATTAGCAACATCCCTGTACCAAAGGGGTATTTACAGTGCTGACAACGCATTTGTCCACACCACGTATGTAGTCCCGTAAATAAGGGGTTCCAATATAATCAAAGCAGCTCCATAACAAATGCATAGAAGAATAAATGGGTATGTACAGTTCTGTACTTGTTCCATCAGTATAACATGCAGATGTTTCAATCTACTCTATTTCTACAGAGACCTGAGATTAATGTCAATAGGAGGTGGTACAGATGAAACCATGCTTTCCATCATATGCAAACACATGGAAATACTTCCAAGCAAGTGACACATCTCCATTCTTCCCTGCAAATGAAAAAGCAAGAGCATGGCTTGTCCTGCACACTGAAGGTAACAGCCAGTACACGTTTCAAGAGTAAAATAAGCAGAAAGTGCATTTTGCCATCAGAATGCTCACTGAGGTCTTTGACCATTATCGTTCTCTCCTATGTGAAATTTCTGTTAAGATGAATCAGTCTGAAAGCACGGGGCCTCCTGCAAGATTTATTTTTTCCACTTTTTTAGTGGGTTACTGCTTTGGGGAGTCTAGTGATCCACACTAAGCACCCAGACAAAATGTCTTCTTTAATAGTGTATCTACATTTTGGAGCATCTTATCTGCCAATTAAGAAACTGAACTTCCCTGTGGATACAGCTATTATTTCACTATAGCTTAATCTAATTTTGGTGTAGCTTTACTTTCAAGATCAGTAATTAAGGCACAAAGTATTCCCTGCCATATTCAAATACTGGAACAGTGATTTTGCTCTCAATTATAGTACCTTCCTTCCTTATCTTTCACATTTAGGAAGTGATCATGAAAGTGAGCTCTGTCATCTTTGCCAAGTTCACCTTGACTTGTATGACACTGTCACAGATGTGTGGTGATGGGTTTGGGGGTTGATTTTTATTTGTAGAATTCTACAAACTGTTTAAGTGTACCTGAAGCTTTTGGAGGACTGAACTTCAGCAAAGTATCATGTTTTGTGTGTAATTTTTGAAGAAAAAATATTAAAAGTAAACATGTTAATATGAAAATTGTGTGATGAAAATTGTGTGTTGTTACTTAAGCTCTCCCTAAGACAGAAGAGAGAGCCTGTGTTACTGCAAAAGGATGCTTCAGGGGAATTGTCCCTGTAATCGAATGGATTGATTAAGCATTTTCTAAGGAATCTCCATGACACTGTAAGGTTAACTTTTTGTTAGTTAAAATATGGTATTTTCTTCCACCTGGAAGAAAGCGATTGCTATAGCCAGTCCAAGTTACATAAAATTGAGAAATGTAATATAGAAATAACATGTAAAAATTATTTACAAAAGATTGCAAAGCCAAGACTAACCCTATGGACAGTATTCTTATGTACCTGCTATTAACTGCAACTTTGTAAAAGTACGATTAACGCTACTAGTATTATTCTATTGTATCCTCTGTATAGTGTATTTTGTTCTACAGGGTGATACTAAAGCATCCCAAAATCTTGTTGACTCTTTGTGAATTTTGAGTTCTGGAAGAATAATACTTTTCTACCAGAAAATGACCAGTAAAGTGCTGTAGAAAGTTCTAAGCCTGTGATACAGGGTTCCCAGCAATTGCCATTCCGCTTCCCTGGGTGAAATATTCTCAAAGCAGCTCCACCTTTATATAATGTCACCGTACCCATTCTAAGCAAACTTGCAGGATTCTAGTTTGGATTTTAAACCAAAAGATGACCTTATACTGCATCTGAAGCAAGAGGAATGTGCTACATCCTGTAAAATAACATAAAGAGATACAAACAAAATTAGGTCAGTTTTGACTATGTAACCTTCAGTTACATTTCAGTTCAGAATGTTCATGCTAAAAGAGCTTAATGGAGCTCTGTTTCAGCACTTAATAGTTAAGAAAGCCCTTGCGTGTTTTCTAATCTATAGATGTAGAAAGTTGTTTGGAGACTTCCTGTTATGCTTGTGGCAAAGCTTTCTCCCCGCTTCCTGTCTACACAATTACAAAAAAAATTGACAACCCTCCTCCGCTGAAGAAACACAGCATTCTGCACAGCAAGGAAGGCAGAGGCTTAGGGTGTTCTCCCCCAGTTAATTTCCCCTCACTCCTCCACACCAATGAAGAATGCAGGGATGAGGAGAAAGGAAGAAGTTCCTGTTCTGCACAAAGTTATCTTTTAATATGGTTTGACATTTAAAAATAAAATCCTGTTGGTTTTATACACATATATAAGATTTTTTTTATAAGATCTTACCAATATGCACTCGGTCAGGACTCAAGGGACACCTCAGCACATTCTTCAGAAGAAAGAGGAATTGTATCAGCCATATAACTATCTGCAGCCACCTTTTTTTCTACTTTATACTAGGTAGTTGAAAACTTCTTCCATTTGTTGGTATGGCAGATTGATTGCTAAAAGAAATAATAAATGTCTGCAAATTGTTCAGACGTTTATTTAAGAGCCATAAATCTATTTCCAGATGATGACCAACTATCAGGAGAGCGTGGTTGTCAAACAGGCCCATCAGTCATTATGGCATTTGTTAGGAAACATGCACTCCACTGTCATTACAGTTATGCAAGTGCATCAGTTTTGGATGGCAAACTAGATCCTGCTGACTAGCTTTGGGAATGCTGCACTTGTTCCACAAGCCTAACAATTCTCACATAAAGACAATGCATGATCCTGGTGTTACTACTTACTTAGATGTTCTGTTATTTGTACAAATATTTTAGACCTTTTCTCAGTCAGATTAAACCGGATAGACATAGTTGAGCTTTAGTTACTTTTACACACTCTCTGTGTTTTGTATTAGATAAGTGATTTACATATCATAATTCAATCATATATGAAAGAAATGTAGCATATACCTCCATTTTTTATTTCAGTACTGCTCCCCACACACGTATAGACCCTTAAAGGCAGCACCATTTCCAAACAATATGCTCGTTTTCTACAGTAGAAAAGAATGTATATAACCAACACTAGCTGGAATACTACAGGACATTTTATTTGTCATTTCCTAATTAGTTATTAATGACAACACATCGTACAGTATTTCTAGAAAAGGTTTTCAAAAACTGTAGATACAATTTCAATGCCTAGAAAACTTAATTGTTTGAATGTTAAACCGAGCACTGTGGTAGCTTCAACTATTAGAAACTGTTTGGTGAGCCAAAGCTAAGTCTTCAAAATAAAAAAACCCCAAACCCTTAATATGGCAGCACCTCCAAGAGGTGCAGCACAATATGCTGTAATGGAAAACTCAAAATTTCCTACCTATTCCAGACATCACATGGGGATCTGATCTTGAAAACTAAGCATACTAATGGTAAACTTTCTAGTGATTCCATGGAATCATTAAGTTTTAGATACTTTACATATAAAGAAAACATTTGTACTGGGCCCATACTGGTTGCTCCCAATAATCAAAGGCATTTGCTTAAAAGAGCAGATGTGCAAACATGATTTGTCACATTTAAATAAAAATGAAAAAAATCCAGTTTTAAGTCTTTTCTTCCCAAGACACAGAGTTTAAGCTACTTAAACACATACACAGAGCTAGCCACAAAAATATTTTGGGATACCGCAATTAACATTTGTTAGCTTCAGGCCAGCCTTTTAGAAAACCCCAGACAGAACCAATTTAGAAAGATCCAAGTATTCTTCATGCTTCTGCAACCTAGAAATTGCTAATATGCCTGAAACTGGAGCTCTAATTTAGAGCACGGCCCACAACAAAAAACAAAATGAAAAAGAAAGCCTTGCAAATCTGCAATTACTTCAAATTTGAACCACCATTTTCTGTAGTTTTTTTTAATCAATTCTAAAAAACTATTTTCCCCTAAGAAAGAAAGCAACCTTCTATGCTAGCAGTTTCTGCATATTTATAAACGATCCCCCCAAAACAGGGGATGATGGGAAAAATTCTGATGCATTAAGAAAACTATAACATCGCATTAATAGTTAATGCAATTTACAACCATTTCACTGTGTTTTATCAATAGAATATGCCACTGGAGATCAATGTCTTCATTAATTAAGACTGCTTTGTAATTGAAATTATACAATTTAAACCGAAGGTACCATGCATCACCTCAGTTTAATAATCCAGTATATTACAAAAAAAACAAACAATGAAAAGAGCATCATGTAGCATAATAGCTTTGTCTGGCTTCCCCTGGAGAGTGTCCTCAGTCTGCCCACAGTCGCACCTAGAAGTCCACCCGCGGAGTCAAAATCATTATCCTACATAAAAGAGAACCAAAACCAAAACAACAAACAAGCAAACAAAACAACAAAAAATGTGTTACTCTGAGTAAAAAAAAAAAACCCAAAAACTACCCCCTAAAGCTTGCAAAGTGGTTTCCTGGTTTTTTTTTCCAAATTTTCCGAAACTTATATTATTTCAGAGGCCGTTTCTGAAAACTAACCAGGAAAATATTTTGTTCAATTGTCCAGATATTTTGTTTTTCGTCACACCAAAACGAAATGTAAACAAAAAGGCATTTCCAACTTCCTCATTTTTTGCCTCCCTCTTTTATTCTTACATATAATTAAATAGGTAACTGCCTTTTTAATAATACTATACATTTGCTAATTGAAAACAAATAGTTGTATCTGAAGTACAAAGACCTTGAAAGCAATGCATCTGCACATCTGTCTTTTGGACAGAAATATTTCTGCTGAATTAAGTCACATTTTACAGTCACCATTAAGCTGTCAACATTTTAATACAAATATTCATACTAAAAGAAGGAATGCTTTATATTACTAACTTCTTAATCCTGCCCAACACTTAAAAGAAAATTAGTGACTTAAATACTTACCATTTCTGATAACATTTTATTTTGGTTTTTGACTTCCGTTCCAATTTCAATGGAAAGCTATTAAAAAAAAAACAAACGAAAGTATTAAATATGAGTAATTAGTTATGCATAGGTTAGAGAAACCAATCAAAAATGCATGACATGGCTAGCGTTTCCCCAGATAAAATGTGAAAACAGTAGCTGGTATTTTCAAATCACAAAATAACATGCATAGTATTCTGTCCATAACCCTTAGGAAACTATTTGTCATCTGACTAGATGAGTCCAAAGAGCCACAGAAGGTACTTGGTGCTTCTCCTCCTCTTTTCCAGAGAATTCCTTAGTAGAACTATTGCATGGACTTTCAAAAATTTGAGATCTAGTCAAGTCTGTGTACCAATTATCCACGTCCTGGAACAACTGTTACAGCTACTGGTACACAACACAGAGGACCATCAGCACTCTTTTTGACTCAGTGTTGCTGAAGTTGACAGCTGTAACCTGCTAATGCACCTCTTCTGAAAAGTTGCTGCTGTGCTATAGAGGGTGTTTTCTTTTGGGAACCTGCCTATTCCTTCTCTGCTTTGTGTCATGAAACAGCAGGACAAGGAGGCAAGCTGTGTATGCAAGTGAGAGTCAGTCCAGAGACATTAACCAGGGTCAGCAACAGCCTGGTGATGACACAGCACATCCACAGGTATGAGACAGGTCCAAGGTCAACCCAGAAGAATCAAGTTGGGTTAGGGTCAGAATCAGAGAGGTATGAGACCAGACACAGACAGAGCTGCAGCACAGCAGAGGCAGGGGCCAGCCACGAGAGCCTTGGCTTAAAACCAGTTCCCAAGCAAAACGGGGGAAAAAACCACACTAAGGCTTCTTAGCAGCTCTTCCTCCTTACTAGTTCTTATCAGCACACTGTGTTGAACCACCAGCTCAGCTCTAGAAGGGAGGAAAAGAAGCTCCAGGCCCCCATGTTTTGCATCAGCCAAAACTCCTATGTTTTTTTTTTGTGACACAACCTGTATCTCATTATTTCTTACTGCTGTATTTCACCACAATCTGTCAAGTCAAGAGTGAAACATGAAGATTATCTGAAAATTATTCCATACTGCAAGATCATTACATTACACTAAAAGATGCAACTGCAGGAAGAGCACACCTGCTAACCCATGGGGTCCTACCAACCAGACTGTAGACATACCCTAGGGCACTGATTTCAACTATACCAGAGAAGAAATAGATTTCTGTAACAAAGGTCAAAGCTTTTCTTTTTACCTCCTTAACTTATTGTAAATTATTTAGGTGAATAAAGGAGAGGATGAGGGGCAAGTTGAGAATTTGTGGGCAAGAATTAAGGGGCAGGCTGGCATGTGTGATAGCTTTGGGTGTCTATTACAGGCCACCTGATCAGGATGAAGAAGCTGATGAGGCCTTCTACAGGCAGCTGATAGCAGCCTCACAATCACAGGCCCTGGTTCTCAAGGGGATTTTAACTACCCATGTATTTGCTGGAAGGCCTCCATGGCCAGCCATTCACAGTCCAGGAGGCTCCTCCAGCAAATCCATGGTAACCTCTCGATGCAAATGGTGGATGAGCCAACTAGGAGAGGAACACTGATGGATCTCACACTCACTAACAAGCAGGGTCTGGTTGAAGCGGTGAAGGTTGAAGGCAGCCTTGGCTGCAGTGACCATGAGATGGTGGAGTTCAGGATCTTGTGTGGTAGGAACAGAATACCAAACAGGATCACTACCCTGGACTTCAGCAGGGCCAACTTTGACCTTTTCAAGAGATGGCCAGGGGAAATCCCATGGGACAGGGTATTAGAAGGTAAAGGGGCCCAAGATAGATGGCTTATATTCAAGGACAACTTCTTCCAGGTTCAAGATCAGAGCATCCCAGCAGGCAGGAAATCAAGAAAGGGAGCCAGGAGACCCACATGGTTAAACAGGGAACTGCTGGGCAAACTCAAGTGGAAGAAGAGAGTCTTTAGATCATGGGAGGAGGGGATGGCCACTTGGGATGAATATAAAGCTGTTGTCAAAGGATGTAGGGAGGCAACCAGGAAAGCTAAGGCCTCCTTGGAGTTAAACCTTGCAAGGGAGGTCAAGAACAAAAGAAAAGGCTTCTTCAAATACACTGCAGACAGAACTAACAATAGGGGCAGTGTAGGCCCACTGATGAATGAGGTGGGTGCCCTGGTGACAGAGGATACAGAGAAGGCAGTTACTGAATGCCTCCTTTGCCTCTGTCTATACTGCTGGAAACCATCCTCAGGAGCCCCAGACCACTGAGGCCCCAGAGGAAGTCAGGATAGAGGAGGAGATTTCCTTTGTTGATGAGGACTGGGTCAGGGATCAGCTGAGCAATCTGGATGTACGTAAGTCCATGGGCCCTGATGGGATGCACCCATGAGTGCTGAGGGAGCTGGTGGAAGTCATTGCTAGACCTCTCCCCCATCATCTTTAGTAAATCATGGAGAACAGGAGAGGTGCCTGAGGACGGGAAGAAAGCAACTGTCACTCCAGTCTTCAAAAAGGGCAAGAAGGAGGACCCAGGTAACTGCAGACCAGTCAGCCTCAGATTCATTCCCTGGAAAGGTGATGGACAACAGCCTTGGCACTGTCTCTAGGCATATCAAGGACAAGGGGGTCATCAGGAGCAGTCAACATGGTTTTACCAAGGGGAAGTCATGTTTGACCAATCTGATAGCCTTCTATGAAGAAATAACCAGGTGGATAGTGATGGTAGTGCAGTGGATGTGGTCTATCTTGATTTCATAAACCATTTGACACCGTCTCCCACAGCATCCTTGCAACTAACTGAGAAAATGTGGTCTGCATGATCAGGTAGTGAGGTGGACTGTTAACTAGCTGAAGGAAAGAAGTCAAGAGTCGTGGATAATGGGGCAGAGTCTAGCTGGAGGCCTGTGTCTAGTGGAGTTCTCAAGGATCAATACATTCATCTGTGGCCTGGATGCACTGTCAGCAAGTTTGCTGGTGATACAAAAGTGGGAGGAGTGGCTGACACACCAGCAGGCTGTGCTGACATTCAGTGAGACCTGGACAGGCTGGAGAGCTGGGCAGGGAGATATTTAATGAAATACAACAAGGGCAAGTGTTGAGTCTTGCATCTGGGAAAGAGCAACCCCAGGTACCAGTATAGGCTGGGGATTGACTTGTTAAAGAGTAGCACGGGGGAAAGGGACCTGGGGGTCCTGGTGGTCAGCAGGATGACCATGAGCTAGCAATGTGCCCTTGTGGCCAAGAAGGCCAGTGGCATCCTGGGGTGTATTAGAAGAGGGGTGGTTAGTAGGTCGAGAGAGGTTCTCCTCCCCCTCTACTCTGCCCTAGTGAGGCCACATCTGGAATACTGTGTCCAGTTCTGGGCCCTTCAGTTCCAGAAGGACAGGGAACTGCTTGAGAGAGTCCAGCACAGAGCCACAAAGATGATTAAGGGAGTGGCACATCTTCCTTATGATGAAAGGCTGAGGGAACTGGGTCTCTTCAGCTTGGAAAAGAAGAGACTGAGGGGTGACCTCATTAATGTTTATAAATACATAAAGGGTGAGTGTCAGGAGGATGGACTTGGGCTCTTCTCTGTTATGTCCAATGATAGGGCAAGGGGCAACAGATGCAAGCTGGAGCATAAGAGGTTCCACAGAAACATAAGGAAGAACTTTTTCACTGTGAGGGTGACAGAACACTGGAACTGGCTGCCCAGAGAGGTTGTGGAGTCTCCTTCTCTTCTCTGGAGACATTTAAAACCCAGATGGACGTGTTCCTATGTGACCTGCTCTGGCAGGGGGGTTAGACTTGATGATCTTTCGAGGTCCCTTCCAACCCTTAACATCCTGTGATCCTGTGAATTTCTTAATTTAAACCTAAGGTTTAATTTTCTATTTAAGATAAAACAAATTACTTTTAAGCAACAGGGTATTATTAGCAGTAGAAATCTGAATGAGTTTAGGCCTAAAAATTCATTGGATTGTACTACAGATACAGAAACAGCACCTGTTGCTAAGAATGTATTTTAAAATACCTTGAGTTCTTAAGAAAAAAACCCTACACAATCACAGAGCTGTCTTTCAGTTAGACCTGCTTGAAAGACGTCCTCTATCTCTGAAAGGAATCAGAATTATTAACACAGGTTTCTCTTTCAGTGTATATTACCATGCTATTTCTAATAGCTGTTTTCACATTAGAGATTTATCAGCAGATACAGCAGAAGCTGTTGAGCCACAATAACACCAAAACCAAGTAGTCCATTTTCCTAAATGAACCTGAGCCAGTTTACTGACCTAAACTCAAATTATCTGTTTCTGCAGGGACAGCAGTTCAATCTATAGGATAGTAAGCCATAAGTAACACCACAGCTGTCCTCAAGATCAGCAAAAAGGGACACCGCAAGCTAAAAATCTAATTAAAGGAAGAATCACTTATACAAATGATCGTGCGTTTTGCTTGACAATAATTCTTCTTGCATTAAATTTATGTTTCAGACCAAGTCTGCTGCTTCTTTGGTCCATATAATTTAATTCAATAATGTGACAATACAACTATAAACAAATACTTACAGATTTAATGGCACTAACTTTCGTACGCAGACTTTCTGTTAACCTTTCATTTTCTTCTTCATAAACACTGTATCCACTATTGGCATAGCCATAGTTACCAGCAGCTGCTCCATCACCTGTAAACACAAGAGTCAGTAGTTAAGACAGAAAAGGCCACTGGAGCCGAGTGCTCTTCACATGGGGAAAAGCACTCTTTCCATTTACAAATGCATTTCCTTAATGTCACCCTCAGCAATCGGGAAGAGGCGCCACATGTTCCCGAGACTGAGATTCACGCTTTTTCAAATGGCTAAAATAATTGCTTAATATGCCAAAGATGGGAAACTGAGGAATGGTTGTAATTTAATACTGTAAGATTTTTGTCCATGTAGCGTTTTCAGATTACTTTTGTGGGGATCAACCTAGGCATCACATGGAGATGTGAAGGGAGCACTGAGGCCATTACATAGAACGGTAAACCTAATTCGAAATAGGAAAGTTGAGATCATTCTCTCACAAAGACAAGTACCATTTGATCACACCTGCATTTAAAGGAGAAAGCATACTCTGATGCTTACATGTTTTTGTCTACAAACTAGATCTCAGAGGAGAAGCCAGGCCTCCAAGAAGAACAGTGCCATTTCTGTCACCATTCTGTACTTCTATTCCCACTCCTGCCTGTTTTTCGAGTGATGGAGCTTCAGGATTGGATCAGCAGAAGAGAATGAAAGCTCCTCATCTCCACACATTCCCTTCCTCCAATCTCTAATACATACGTCCTACAGACAACAGCTGGACAGCAGCATGGGCCCAGGAGAATTAAAGCCGTGTCCTGTCTAAACAAAAATCAGTCTTGGACCTCAAATCAAAATTTTAATCTAAAGAAGAAAGACCAAGAGTGAGAAAGGCAAACACAGAAGAACTCTTACAAGCTTTATGATAATGATCCTAGTAGATTAATTCAACTAGCAATCAGCTATAACACGAATCCATATTTATATATAACACGAATCCATATTTATATCCAGTGTCTAGTCACAGTGCCACACTAAAATTGCCCAAATGCCTTTTGTTAAACAATTTTATGTTTGGGTGCTTTTTTTTCTTTTTGAGGAGAAAGGGAAAGAAGAGAGACACCAACCACATCCAAAGATAAAGCTCCATCTCAAACAGTTTCACTGTGTACTTGTGTACTTGGCATATGTAATATTAAGATTTTAATAGAGAGAATTATGATGTTACTTTCCTACAAGATATCCTTTGATATTAACCCATAAAGCTGTTCTTTAAGTGTAAGTAATGACATATTTTTAGTTTGTACTTGTGAACTGTTTTAACATTATCCTAGAAACTAAGCTAATGACAAATTCCCAATGAGACAAGGTGGAATGTAGATTTCCATTCCATCAGTGAAAGTGAAGAAGTTTCTCCTTCTTCCAATCAAAAGTACCAATGCCAAGTATAGAAAGTTGACTAAAATGGCATAATTTAGAGAGACAGGGTTGTTCCCTTTGTCTTGTTTTACAAATGCATCTAAATACAGCACTTCCTACCAAGTGATGCACAACTGTGAATAAAGTGAATATACCATATCGTTTCAGGCTATACCTGGTGTAAATCTGCCCTCTTTTAGTTTAAAATCACTACCCCTTATCCTGTGGCAACAGGCCCTGCTAAAAAGGTTGTCCCCATCTTTCTTATAGGCCTCCTTTAAATACTAAAAGGCTACAATAAGGTCTCCACAGAGCCTTCTGCTCTCCAGGTTGAACAACCCCAACTCTCTCAGCACTTCTTCATAGATGTGCTCCAGCCCTCTAATCATCTTCCTGGCCCTCCTCCGGACCAACAGGTCTGTGTCCTCCTTGTGCCGAGGGCTCCAGAGCTGGATGCAGTACTCCAGGTGGGGTCTCACCAGAGTGGAGTAGAGGGACAGAATTATCTCACTCAACCTGCTGGACGCACTTCTTTTGATGCAGCCCAGGATATGGTTGGCCTTCTGGGCTATAAGCACACATTGCCAACTCATGTCCAGCTTTTCATCCACCAGTACCCACAGGCCCTTCTCCACTGGTCTGCTCAAAATCCTTTCATCTCCCAGCCTGTAATGATAACAAGAATTGCCCCAACCATGTGCAGAACCTTGCACTTGGCATTGTTGAACCTCATGAGGTTCATACGAGCTCACTTATCAAGCCTCTGCAGGTTCCTCTGGATGCCATCCCATCCCTCAGCTGTGTCAACCACATCACTCAGCTTGCTGTCATCTGCAAACTTGCTGAGGGTGCACTCAATCCCACTGTGTCACTGATGAAGACATTAAACAGCACTGGTTCCAGTATGGACCCTGGAAGGACACGACTTGTCACTGATGTCCATGTGGACATTGAGCCACTGACCACTACCCTCTGCATGTGACCATCCAGCCAATTCCTTATCTACTGAAGAGTCCACCCATCACATCCCCTAGAAGCCTGGCTACTACGGTTTACAGGAAGGACAAACTTCATCAGGGCAGTTCTGTGGGCTGCCTGTTCATTGACAGGACATGTAATATGGACACGACCATAACATAATCACGGGCTACTAAAGAGGTACCACCCAGCTGGTGCTCTCAGCAGAATTATTGGTATCCAGCTATTTCCAGCTACTAAATAGCAAGAAATTCTAGACTGATAGTTGAAATGTCAAAGGAAAGCAGCAAATTCTACTGCAGCTAGTAAGAGCAATAATAGGCATTTAATTCCTCTGCTTGACCTTCTGGCAGATTCTTTAAGAAACAGGTTCAGGATGTTCCTTAAGGCATTGTTTGGCATAGAGATGATTAAAAAACAGGCGTGAAATTTCCCCTGCACTTCTTCCAGAAACATCCACCACTTCACTTTTTCAGAAACAGCATACTGAGCTGGATCCCCTTCAGTCTAACTGTTCTCAGTTCATACCCAAAAGTGAGCTGTTAGTCTGACAAAGGACTGAAAACCAACCATTATAAAATGTCCACCTTTTCATGATAAACATCCCAACCCCCTCAATCTAGTAAGATGGGTGGCCAAGACTTGTTTTACCTTGTGGAAATACTATTACACAAATTGAGTGTGAAGTAAATCTAGGGTGGTGTTACAGACACACATGGTTTCGCCATATGGCAGTAATCACCCCCTAAATACTGACTTTCTGGGAAGAAGTACCAGAACACAGTCAGAAACTTCTGAGGCGTTAACTATTACCTGAGATTTACAATGAGGTCACAGCACCTGTAATGGTTTTAGAACATGACACAGGAGTTCAAAGTTTCTTTATAGCACTCAGTGTGACTGCTGGTTGAAAAATGAGTCCTAAGCTTCTCAAAAAAAAGCTTAGTAGGACCTATGCAGATTACTGTGTGGGCTCCAGATTGTATTTGTAATGAATTGACAATAGTCATGTGTTTGTTGTTGGGTTTTTTGTTCGGTTGTTGTTGGGGTTTTTTTTCTCCAAAAAGAAACATAGCAGGAAAACATAGAAAAATACTAGCATTAAAAAGACAACTTAGGATTTGGAAAGGGCTTGACTGAAGAGGAACAAATCTGTTCATTCATGGAAATACGGCTCAAGCTGCGTTAGAACCCTTCACAAACACAAATAAAAAGCCCACCACAGCTTCGTAAATCCATCTGTGCTTCACAGAAGAGAGAGAAGCACGAGTAACGTCCTTTCCAACCCAAAGCTCCGAGTTCCGCTGCAAGCCTAAACCCGCTGGCACCGTCCCTCTCACCCCTTCCCCCGAGACCCTACACGGGCCGGGTCGGGCCCAGCCCAACGGCTCCGGCAGCGGCTCCCACAGGACCAGGCACGGCGCGGCCCAGCCGAGAGCACAGGCTGCCCCGGCCCGCTCCGCCGAGCTCTTCACCGCCTCTCCCGCTCCGTTTAACCCTCCAGCCCCAGCCGAGGGAGGCCCCGCGGCCGCTGCCCCGGCAGGCCGGGCGGGTGTCGCGGCCCGGCTCGCATGGCGGCCGCAGGCCCCGCCGCCGAGACCGCCGCGCTCACCCAGTCCCGCGCGCCTCATCGCTGCGCCCGGAGCTGCCGAGGGGGGAGGACGAGGAGGCCGACGGTGATGATGGAAGCGATTCTCGCGCCCACAGCGCCTGAAGGAAGCCGGGCTCGGCGGGACGGCCGCGGCCCAGCTCCCTCCCGCCCGCCCCGACCATTCACCCGCCGAGCGCCACGACAGCGCTCGGCGCCGCGGGGCCTGCTGGGTACGGCGGGCGCTGGCAGCTCTGCCATGCGGGGGCTGCTGGGGGCTGTAGTTCTGTGACACAGGCCGCACCCTGGCAGCTCCTCGGGGGACAGGGGAGGGGAGGCCCGGCCCCAGCCTCGGCCTCTGTACGGGGACGCCCAGAGCCGCCGTCTCCTACCGGCCTGGAGTGCACGGTTCCGCGGGCCGCGGCACAGCCTGTGCAGGCCTCCCTGCAGCACCGCAAGGGCCTGAACCAGGATGGCACTTCTCGTCGTACAGTGCGATGGAGCCTTCGGTCCGTGCACCCAACAGGCCCTGGAAAGGCCGTGATTTACTAACGGGGTGCATTTCGGGGGGCTGGCCTGCGAGGCAGTGGCCTTGCGGGGCGGAAGAAGGTGGTAGGGCAACCTCCGGGGAGCCTGGCAGCTGCCTGGGGCAGGCAGTGGCAGAGCAGCTTTCTTCCCTGCGTCTTCGGGAGAGGAGCAAATGCCATTAAATATAAACAGCTGTGAATTTACTCAGCACACTACCTATTTCAGCTTGCATTCAACTTCTAAGAATTGATCCTGAAAGGAAAAAAAAATCTGAGCCTTCATTTCGGGAGGCCATTATTATATTACCATTTTATTGTTTGGAGAAGGAGAGGATTCTCAGTGGTTGTCATGTAACAGGCAGTCAGAACATTAAAATTCAGTACTGACTGGAGCTATGCCATCTTTTTTCTCCCTCTCTGGTTTATTTGAAGTAAGAGGCATGTTACTGCATACTGCAGCATACAGCAACACAAACTGGAAACCTGCAGATTTCATTAGTATTGGATCTTCAGTTCTGTGAATGATTTAAATTTAATTTGCAAAGATAATTTCTTCATTTGTTACCCTCTCACAATGCTTTATCAGAAATAAGTTTTACCTGCTTTTATTAAAGATATGACTCACTCTATATACCAGTGAATTTATTTCCCAGAATGATTTATCGGCGCGCCAGTGTAAAGCAAACAACATCATGGAGTCCATGCAGACTTTGCTGTTTCAGGTGCGGCATCCACTGGACTAAAGAAGCCGCATTGGCTTTTCCAGTTGCAATATGCTGCCATATCATTAATTGCTTTGGTATTTGCATTCTGGTAGGAGCTAAGACATCCAGCATTGGACGAAGACCCACTTGTATCATACAAGCTATATAAACACAGACCAAAGCTCCTACTTCAGTAAGCTTGCAGTGGAACAGGAGTCTTCATCTAGGCAGGTGAAATTGTAGAAGAATCAAATAACTCTTGTCAATAAGAAGGCCTATGCCTTCCTGCTGACATCCTTTGCAATTTATGTATGATGCCGAATGTATCTCCTTGTGGTGCATAAAACAAATATTTCATAGAATTGTCAGGGTTGGAAGGGACCTTAAAGATCATCTACTTCCAACCCCACTGCCATGGGCAGGGACACCTCCCATTAGAGCGGGTTGCTCAGAGCCCCATCCAGCCTGCTCTTAAAACCTTCCAAGGATGGGGCTTCCACCACCTCTCTGGGCAACCTGTTCCAGTGTCTCACCACCCTCATGGGGAAGAAATTCTTCCTAATGTCCAACCTGAATCGACCTATCTCTAGCTTTACTTCATTCCCTCTACTTCTATCACTGCCCAACAGCCTAAAAAGTCCCTCCCCAGCTTTCTTGTAGCCCCTTCAGATACTGGAAGGCCACAATAAGGTTTCCCTGGAGTCTTTTTTTTTCTAGACTGAACAACCCCAAGTCTCTCAGTCTGTCCCCATAGGAGAGGTGCTCCAGCCCTCTGACCATCCTCGTGGCCCTTCTCAGGACACGTTCCAGCACATCCATATCCCTCCTGTAACAGGGGCTCCAGAACTGGACACAGTGCTCCAGGTGAGGCCTCACGAGAGTGGAGTAGAGGGGGAGAATCACCTCCCTCGACCTGCTGGACACGCTTCTCTTGATGCAGCCCAGGACACGATTGGCCCTCTGGGCTGCAAGAGTACACTGATGGCTCATGTTGAGCTTCTCATCCACCAGTACTCCCAAGTCCTTTTCTTCAGGGCTGCTCTCAAGCCAGTCACTGCCCAGCCTATATTGGTGCTTGGGCATTTATTTTCTCTCCACTTGTCAAGGTTCAACTGGGATGTTAGTCTTGTATCAGACCAACTTTAGGACAGACGATGAGAAGCTGTTGTTCATTTATTTACTTCTTGGTCACATCTGCATGCCTACATCTTAAACAGTGTAATAAAGAATAAGATGATAATGTAAACACTGCTCCTTTAGTTTATTTAATATTTGATAATTGAAGCTGGTTATCCAGAATTTCAGCTAAGGCATTACTTGCAGTTAAGAAACAGAAGAGAAGACTGAGGAGGAAAAATGAACTGCAAAACTGTCACCCATACTGCGTAGTGTGAAGCTGATCTCCATGGGATTTTGTGTGGAAGTCAGCAATTGTTGAAGGACTTTGCAAGCTGCCATTGCTGATGACTCGAGACTTAATTTACATCAGTTCAGGCAAATACATCAGTAGTTTCAAAGAAAGGAAAAGTACTATCACCAGATTAAAGACACTGTTTGTGCTAAAACCATCTGAAGTTCACAGATGGGCCCATTTCTTACCTTGGCAGGACAAAGAGGTCTCTTAAAGGATTATGTGCTTAAACCAGCAAAATTTAGATGTTGTAAAATTTTGAGAAAATGAACAGAATGTGAGAAAACCTTCTTCATGCATGTTTCAGATTTGAACTAGGGTTCTGTTCAAATCTGAAGCAATAGCCTCATCAAACAGAAGTTATGAAAGAGGGTTAGAGTGACAGGCTATGCAGTAAATTAATAACCAGAGAATAAAATTGAGGCTCCAGGAGGCAATAGGAAAATGCCTTGTAGCAACAGCTGGAACGAAACTCTCATTTCTAACTTTGTTTACATCTTTTCTTCATACACCATCCAAGAAAATTATTAAATTTAATGACATTTCTGTCTGAAAAGATTTTTCTTTGCAGTATTGCATGTTCTAGATCATCCTTCTTCCTCTCTCCCCCTGCTCCAACTCTTCCATTTTTTTGATAAATACAGATTTATAGATAACTACGTAAAAAAAGTACATCTCCCCACTAGGAATGTAGTTATAATTCATTGTTAAGGGGCTCATTTTTCATTTTTTCTTAACTTTTCATAAAATAAAATCCCATTTAACCATCTGTAAGGTGTTCACAACTCATAGTGTTTATTATCTGCTTATGATGTTTTGAAATAAGATATTGAGTGTATATGCAGTTTATAAATAACACAGTTAATTCCTCACAGTTTCTTACAGCAAAGCACGGAAATGATACTGACGTGATTAATGTTTCAAATCCATTTTTATTGAATTGCATTTATGTTTTTTTCATACACTGAAAGTGCCTCATAGAAAAGTTAATTTTATAGTTCTCCTGACGCTACAATAATGAAATCATGATTCCATCTCACAACAGAAGCTCAACATGAAGGCCGACTACGTTTATGCTATATTTCCATTGATCAGTTTTATTCATATGAATCATTTCACAGACTCAGTCTGTGAAATAAACACCATGTTTCTGTTGACGTGATTAATTGTGCTCCTGTTGGCTTTCCAGCCTGTCCCTGGCAGGTCTCCCATGTGGAGGCCGTGCCCGAGACTCCCTGGCTTTGTAAAGCAGCTGAGCGTAGTTAGCAGGTGTGGCTCCAGCTCTTCCTTGGCCTCTCCAGTTCTTCCTGCCACAAAGCCTGAATGAGCAGTCAGCAAGTGGTTTTAAGGTGACGGAGACTCGTCAACCTTTTGCTTATCAGTGACAACTGATAGGAAGAAAAATAAATAAATATGTATGCAGTCTGCAAGCTCATCTGTCTTCACTGTGTCCTTATAATCTTCTAATGCTAGCCTACCCAGGTGTATCACTGTCAGACAGCCTGCTTAGGCAATGTCTAGATCTCCTCTCCCCAAAATATTAATGATCAATTACCCTTTCTCAAAAAAAAAAAAATCAAAACCAATACAAACCCAAAACCCAACAACAACAAAATAAAAACCAAAAAACAAACAAACTTTTTATAAAAGAAGTGTTTCATGTGTCCTACCAACTGTCCTACCACTGCTACCAGTTTTTGGTTCTCTTTGCTGTCCCAAATTAAGCTAGATGAATATATTTACATAGCCAACAGCCCATATATTTTATTTGTACATTGCTCTATGACTCCTTCACAAAAGTAATAAAAAGTAAAAGAAAATACAACAGGGAAACTCTCTGAAAAGATCCTGTATAGTCAAACTTCCAATACACAACAGAAAGCCCAGGAATCTTATTATCATGATAATAATAATGAGATGATTAGCATTAAATTAATAAATAAGTAACCAGAATGTCAGTGTTCTTATGTGTTTAATAAACAGGTTTTCACACTCATCATTATTAACTTCCTACTTTCAACAATTATAGGCTGTGAAAACAGCCTAACAAGTCACAGGCATCATTAGAGAGAAAAGCTGATATTGCGTGATACGGTGTTAGTATCAAATATTTCAATCACTGTTTAGTTAAGCAGTAAGCTTCAATTGCTTAAAAAGTATTCGCTAGTTAAATCTTGATCAGTTGTGCAATTAAATAACAGCTGGCAATACATTTCTAAACAAAACTAATACATTAACCACATAGAAGCAGAGACAGATCACAGAATATGCTTAATTAGGATTTGGTGTCTTCAAAAAGGAGTCATGTCAGCATCTTTCGTCAGTATCCTTCTTACTTAACATCCTGGTTTATTTATATATCAAATGACAGCCCTCAAACTGCTCCTATTCCAACACACTCATATCACTCAGGTGTTTCCTCTCATATGCCAAAAGCTGACAAAACTGACACTGGACTTGAGCCTTGTTCTTGCTGGTTATATTCCCCAAATAGTGCCATCATGAAAACCAGAAGGTGCCATGTAAAATCACACCTTCTGTAAGGCTTTAAATGGCTGATCACAGATGCTCTCGTTGCCACCTAGACTGTCAGGCAAAGAATTCATCATGCAAGTCACAAGTGGAATAATATGTGCAGTTGTTATTTAAGTTCTTTAATGATGAGAACGTACGTAAATCACTGCAAGTACCAACAAACCTATCAGTTTCACCTATCACAGTGATTCAAAATTTTATTAAATACTATCAAAGAGAACCATGACTCCTTCCAGCCTTAACACTCTTCCATCATAGATGGAAACTTCTTTCTGGGATAAGGTTTGTAGTCACCTTGTCTTATTGCATATTCAAACTACATCAATTTTTTTTACAATGTTCTTTTAATAAACCCTTGCCAAGTATCTGGCAAATAAACTTTGTATTGTTTTTAGAAGATTACCAAGAGGATACTTGGACGAGATTCAGGGAATTCCAGTTATCTTTGATTAAATCATGTTTCTGGGAACCGGGGGAGCTTCCTTAAACAGAAGCAATTGCACTCATCTGTGCCTGGTCATCTTAGGCCTTTCCATACATACGTTCAAAGGATCGTTAATACTTTGTACCTGTAAAGACTTCCTGTCTCATAGCTTTGCATGTTTATTGATTATATTGATTATAGGTTGAAAAATCATGTAAACTCATAATAAGATTTTACAACTCAGTAAATAGGCTTAGAATGATTTTTACAGTGTGTATTTATATAAAGTTGCATCTGTAATGCATTCCATGTCATTGCTCTATGGTCCTGATTTCAGTGTCATCTCAGTTTTTCCAGTCATAATAAACGTTATCATGGGGAAGCTTGGTTGGTCAGACATGCATCAGCAGCAAAGGACCAGCTGAGGGAAGGAGAAGCAATATGTATGGTTGCACCAGCAGAAAGTATCTAGCAAGAAAATAAGTCTTTTTCGCCTTTACAACACTTAAAAAAAATTAACAGTGAATGCATCTTTCTCCTCACTCTGATATAACCTATGTTTGGGAAATATTGAGCTTTATATTAGCTCCTGGATAATATACTTTAAATATAATTATTACTTAATTGTTGTTGCTATATACTGTGATTCTGCTTATTCTTTAGTTACTTTTTAGTAGTATAAACTGCTCCATCTCTCGTTTGATTTTTCAGGGAACACACCCAGAAATCTCTGCTGTATTCTTGTCAGTACTGTTGAATTACATCAAAACAGTGAAGGAAGACTATGGACACAACTGCTGGTCTCCCTCCTAAATTTCATTATGTAGGGCTAGAATAAAAGTTTACTGAAGTCGTGGAGAATTTTTGTATTGACTTTGGATGAGACTATAAATTTTTATTTAAAAAAGCAGCTCTGATGATTCTTTTTCTTCCATGTAGTGTATGCTGTGTAATCTATGAATAATTCCAGTCATGATTTCATTCTCTAATATTAAGGTACCATTTCTGATGTCAGCTTTGACTGGGTTATAATATCAGCTGAAATGAGTGATAAGAATTCAGAGCCATTGCAGCAGCCTGAGCATTAATAACTGTAATGTATAAAGAGGAGAACTAATACTTTTAAAATAAAAAGTGGAAGTCAAAGTAACTTTTTTATTTCAGTAAAACAAATGTATGGGATGAATGGAGCATACATTTCTAATGCTTCGTAACATGCAATTAAACGGTAATTTGATGATTTGCGTTCTGTTTATTTTGACCTTTCAGACACATGGGAAAGGCTTTCACCAGTCAAACTAGAGAATTCAGTAAAACCAGAGACTTTAAGCACAATGAATATCAGTGAAGGAAGTGGTATTTTGCAGACCTGTACCTAGGCAGAGAATGCGATGGTGTGCTAGTGAGGTCCTCCAATCTGCCATCCCAGTGGAGGTAGGGAACGGATTGCCATACAATAGCAAAGACAGAAGGGATATTGATGGGCTAGAAGTCATGGAAATGTCTGGGAATGGTCAGGTGGGAATTGGGCCTTCTCCTCCAAAAATGGTGATAGGATAAAATGTCCATCTCAAGTGCATCTGCATCAATGCACACAGCATAGGTGACAGGAGGATCCAGAAGCCACTGTACAGCAGGAAAACAATGATATAGTTGCCATCATGGAAACATGGTGGGATGATTCACACACCTGGAGTGCTGCATTGGATGGTGATAAACTCTTCAGTAGGGACAAGCCAGGAAGGAGAGGTGGCAGAGTGACACTGTGTGTTAGGGGGTGTTTGGATTGACTTGAGCATAATGATGGTGACAATAGGGTTGAGAATCTATGGGTAAGAATCCATTGGGGAAGGCCAATGAGGCAGATTTCATGGTGGGAGGCTGTTATAGGCTGCCCAATCAGTATCAAGAAGCAGACAAAATACTCTGTAAACAGCTGGGAGAAGTCTCACAATCACTACCACTTGTTCTCATGGAGGACTTCAACTTACCAGATGTCTGCTGGAAATACAATACAGCAGAGAGGAAACAGCCCAGGAGGTTCCTGGAGCGTGTGGAAGAGAACTTCCTGACACAGCTGGTGAGAGAGCCAAGGAGCGAAGGCTCCCTGTTGGACCAGTTGTCCATGAATGGAGGACTTGTGGGTGATTTGAAAGTAGGAGACTGTCTTTGGGCATCGTGATTTCAATAGTTTTCAGTTCTCGGGGAAGCAAGGAGTAGGGTCAGTAGAACTGTTAGTTTGGACTTCTGGAGGGCAGACTTTGATGTCTTTAGAAGACTGGTTGACAGAGTCCCTTGGGAGGCAGTCCTGAAGGGTAAAGGAGTCCAGGAAGGCTGGACATTTCTAAAGAAGGAAATCTTTAAGGCACAGGAGCAGGCCATCCCAGTGTCCTGTAAGACAAACTGGCAGGGAAGACCAGCCTGGCTGAACAGAGATCTTTGGCCGGAACTCAGGAAGAAAAGGAAAGTTTATGGGCTATGGAAGAAGGTTCAGGCCACTCAGGAGGACTACAAGGATGATATGAAGTTGTGCAGGGAGAAAACTAGAAAGGCCAAAGCCCAACTAGAACTTAAATGTGTCAGCTGCAATAAAAGACAACAAATGTTTCTATAAATACGGTAGCAGCAGGAGGGCTAAGGAGAATCTCTATCCTCTATTGGATGTTGGAGGAAATATAGGTACCATGGATGAGGAAAAGGCTGTGGTGCTTAATGCCTTCTTTGCCTCAGTCTTTAATAGTAAGACCAGTTGTTCTCTGTGTTGTCCAGCCCAGCCCCCTGAGCTGGAAAACAGGGGCAGGGAGCAGAAAGAAGCCCCCATAATCCAAGTGGAAGTGGTCAGTGACCTACTACACAACTTAGACAGATACAAGTCTATGAGGTTGGATGTGATCCACCCAAGGGTACTGAGGGAACTGGCGGAAGTGCTCACCAAGCCACTTGCCATCATTTCTTGGTAGTCCTGGCTAAACAGGTAGGTCCCAGATGACTCGATGTTAGCAAATGTGACACTAATCTAGGAGGATCCACAGAACTACAGCCCTGTCAGTCTGACCTTGATTCTGGGGAAAGTTATGGAGCAGATCGTCTTGAGTGACATCACATGTCACATACAGGACAACCAGGTGATCAGGCCCATTCAACATGGGTTTATGAAAGGCAGGTCCTGCTTGACTAACCTGATTTTCTTCTATGATATGGTGACCCACTTAGTGGATGAGGGAAAGACTGTGGATGTTGTTTACCTGGACTTTTGACACTATCTCCCACAGCATTCTCCTGGAGAAACTGGCTGCTTATCACTTGGGTGGGTGTGCACTTCCTTGGATTTAAAAATTATCTGTGTGGCTGGACATAAAGAGTTGTGGCAAACTCTGGAGTTCAATACAGTTTGCATCCAGTCACAAGTGGTGTTCCCCAGGGCTTAGTACTGGGACTAGTTTTCTTCCATATCTTTATCAATGGTCTGGATGAGGGGATCGAAGGCACCCTCAGCAAGTTTGCAGATGACACCAGGTTAGGCAGGTGTGTTGATCTACTTGAAGGTAGGGAGGGTCTACAGAGGGATCTGGACAGGCTGGATCTATGGGCTGAGGCGAATGGTATGAGGTTCAACAAGACCAAGTGCCACATCCTGCACTTGGGTCACAATAACCCCATGCAATGTTACAGGCTTGGGGAAGAGTGGCTGGAAAGCTGCCCAGCAGAAAAAGACCTGGGGGTGCTGGTTGACAAGCAGCTGAATATGAGCCAGCAGTGTGCCCAGGTGGCCAAGAATGCCAACAGCATCCTGGCTTGTACCAGAAACAGTGTGGCCAGCAGGACTAGGGAAGGGATCATCCAATTGTACTTGGCATTGGAGAGACCGCACCTTGAATGCTGTGTTCAGTTTTGGGCCCCTCACTACAAGAAAGACATTGAGGTGCTGGAGCATGTCCAAAGAAGGGCAATGAAGCTGGTGAAGGGTCTAGAGCACAAGTCTTCCGAGGAGCAGCTGAGGGAAGTGGGGTTGTTTAGCCTGGAGAAAAGGAGGCTGAGGGGAGACCTTATTGCTCTCTGCAAATACCCGAACAGAGGTTGTAGTGAGGTGGGTGTTGATATGTTCTCCCATATAACAAGCAATAGGACAAGGGGAAACCACCTTAAGTTGCACCAGGGGACGTATAGGTTGGGTATTAGGAAGAATTTCTTCACAGAAAGGGCTGTAAAGCACTGGAACAGGCTGTCTGAGGAAGAGGTGGAGTCACCATCCCTGGAGATATTGAAAAGATGTGTAGATGTGGTGCTTCGTGACATGGTTTAGTAGTGCCCTGGCAGTGCTGGGTTAATGGTCGGACTTGGTGATCCTAAAGGTCTCTTCCAAAGAAAATTATTCTATGATTCTCTGATTCTATTTTCCTACAGCACATTTCTCAAGAGAGGTGGGGCAGACATCATCATTGTTTCCTCATCCAGCAAGGTGGAACTAAGAATGGGAATCATGCTTCCTGGATTCTGGGGCTAGCTTTGTGCTAGCTTTGTACTTGGCCACTGGAGAGTTACTTACAAAAACCCAACAAACATCACGTACTCCTTTAATTCTTTTTAGTTTTCTCATAGGTCAACAAATCATGCACAAAACAAGTTGTTTGATGACTAATTAGGGAAGCTAATGCCTGAATATAAAATCTGCAAAAGCTCTTGCAAGTACCTTGTTTTCCAGAAAGATGATTACAAATAAATTACCCATTCAAAGCACCTTTATAAAGATCTTTTTCTTAGGCTGTTGAGTGGACTGCAGCAGCAGGGCTAATTTCCTGTACTGGATGGAGCACAGTACTAATGGGACAGCAATGGCTTCTTGGACTGTGGTGGCTCATTCCGAGTTTGCTTGTGTGTTTCTGTGTAGTGCTATATTATGCCACCAGACTATGTATTTAATTTCTGTATTCGGATTATTGCCATGTGCAGTGTAGGAACTGGGGAGAAGGTGTGACATTGTTCTCCATAAAGATTCATCATTGCACTTCTAAGAGAAAGCACTTTTAATTTACTGAAAATCTGAACACCTTATCTAGCTTTCAATGAAGTCGATAACAAAATTTCATCAATTCTTATGGCATGAGATTGATGACTGAGGTAATTACAGTGGGGAAAGGATCATTAATTATAGCGTAGAAAGGATCGTTATATTTTATAATTAAAAGTCATAGGTTCTTTTCATGATTTTCTGTAAATGTGGATAAAAGAAAACTTAGGTTATGTTTTATGGTATACTATTCATAAAGATTTCATCTCCCACAGCCAATTCACCAAAAGAAGTAATCTTTGCTTGAAAATAACATGAAAAGTCATCGACACTTGTACAGTTCAAAAGGACATGATGTAAGAGTTAGAAGTAAATGACACATACCACCACATACAAAGATCTACTGTATGGATACCAGCCATACTCATAAACCCGTAACTAGACAATAACAAGATTCCTCAGTCCCTTTAGGGATCATGTTAAGAAAAGGTGTGGAGAACTTCCTGCAAGATAACAAGGTTTCCAACCCACCTAAGCCTAGTTCAAGTCCACCTCTTGTGGATGTCTTGAGGTCTGCCAGCCCACCTCCCTCTGATTTGCAACACATCAAGCAGCTGTCTTACCCAACACGCTTTCCTTCCCCTTTATGCTTTGCTAAGGAGGCCTTATTCAGCTTATCCATCCTAGAAAACACCATTTTATATGCCTGCTGCTCAGATGACCACCTTCTCCTTGAATAATTGCCATTCTTAGTTCTCATAGCCAAGTAAAGATAGGGTGGTATTTTTGAATCTTTTTACTTGTGAAATCCAATTATTCAACTGAACCCTCTTATGCAAATCTCTTTTGTGAGATCCTGAATGAGGTTCAGGTTGACGATCCTGAAAGGTTCAGGTTGATGGTTTCTAAAGAGTAACTTCCCCCAGAAGGGTTCAGGAAGGATGGAGAGGACACTATACACAAGTAACTCCAATGCTCCTAAGTTGAATACATATGCTACATTATCATTCTAATTTATTATACTTTAGTTGAAAACTCATGAAGTCAAAATGCCAATGTTATTTTTCTACAGATATGCTGTGTTCATATGCCTCTCTGATGTAAAAGACAATGTAGACAGCGTATCTGAATTTCATATTAATGGATCTTCAATTATAAATATATTTTTTCTTTAAGTATGATTAGTAGGATTTATTTCTTGAAAATATAAACTGTTATTCAGTAACACTGTCTTTTAGGTTATGTATTCTATATATGTTTAAAGTCTATGCTTTAGTAATTACTAAATGAAGTATTCTTCTAGTGCCTCAGTCAGCATCCTTATTTCCTGACAGGATACATGGTCATGGAACTGGTTTTAAGAGATCATCTGATGACTTCCTGCTGAACAGTGTAGACCAACTGTGGAGTCAGTGGTATAAACCTTAGACCACATTCCTCCATCATGGATCATCATTGACCACAGTAAAGGTAGGAATGGTTCTGGTTTAGGATGTGCAGTTTTCTGTATCTGGACAAATCATGTCCAACTACAGTGTGACTGACTGCATATTGCTCCAGGCTTTTTCCAGACATTATAGTTCTTAAAAAATTATTAATAGAAAGAAGTCTGGGAAGGACAGCAAAACCAGACAGCAAACAAGGTAGGTCTGAGGCACCTGGATCTCATGCCTGGCATTTGCTTGGCACATACAGCTCAGTTTGTCCTCTGCCAAAGCTCAGACTGGAGAGGCACTGAAGCCACTGCTGGTGTGTAGTTATCTGGTGTCATTGTAACATACCCAGCATGTGCAACGTCTGTGCAAGTTCAACATGCTTGTGCACGTGACACGGGATCTACCAGTCTCAGATCTGACTCAGTATCTTTATGAAACATAGGAAACACAAAAGACCCTGGGCCAAGTCCCAGAGAAAAATTTTGGTGACCTGCCAGGAGAGCTGGTCTAGCTCTAATATGAGATTTGTGCCTCCTAACGTGGTGGCACATGAGAGGTGAGGTTCAGTGTAGGCTCACAGGATACTGCCTAGAGAAAGGGCAGTATTTCCTCATATTTCCTGCAGCACACAGTGTAGATGCTGTCTCAGAAAGTGTGGCTAGAAAGTGATACACAGGATGGAGAGTGAGAATAATTGGATTCTAAACTTGCAAAATAAATTCTGGGATGAAGCCAAATCTTTAACATCTCTGTTCCTCTGTTTCCCCATCATTAAAACATTAATTTCTTGCCAAGGATGTTAAGAGGCTTATTTATTCATTTTTACTAATATGCTCTAATGCTTTGAAATGTGGCTTAGGAAAGAAAAGTATTATTCAAAGTCAATGGAAGAAGAATGTCCACTATTTGCATTACAGCAGAATCAAATGACCTGATCCATCATGTAGATTATATAGGAAGACATGAGTCCTCCCTCAGAGAGAGTGGAGAGGAATGATCATTTTTTGCATTATAACAGAGTCAGATGATGTGGTCCATCTTGTAAGTTATATACAAAGACATGACACCTCTCCTAGTTACCTTATAACCCTTATGACTCCTGTAGTATCTAATATGCTATTGTGTTATTATATTACACTTTTTGCCACATTTAGCAACGAAGAAGCCATTTGAAGAAAAAATAAATAGGAGCACAAACTTAATAAAAAGATACTAATATATTATATAAAATATATTGACAAATACAAGTTTTTAGAATAAAGTGGGAAAACTTTTTGTTATAAATAATGTACATCTTTTTAAAAGAAGCTTTAGGTTTTGATGGTGCTGCACTGTATTTTCCAGCTTTATGACAAAATAAAGAATGTGCAGAGACGTGTGAGAATGTGTTCACCAATATCACCAAACAGCTGTATATAAAGAGCTTTCATGTGAGGCTCTTCGAGGGAATCTATGCTAGGAATCACGTAATTCATGGAGCAAAAGTCCATTTTAAGAATTATCAAGAAATGTTTGGCATCTATCACTAACAGATTCATAATAAGAACTTTTAAAATTTAGACAAAGACAGTTTGGGTGAAAAATAAGCAGATGTGCTGTATTGTATTCCACCAATTGATTTCATCAAAGCTCTCTCCTGACATTCCCTGCATCCCCCAAACCCAGTGACCGTCAGAAAGGGTAAATTCATTTCTCCCACTATGGCCCCGAGTGGCTGGACTTCCAGCAGGGAACGAAGCAGCTGGTAACATTCAGAAGGATCCCTGTACCCCGACATGCCAGCAGGTGCGAGGGGGTCTGTGGGTGGAGAATGGAAGGCAGAAGAGATGCATGTTTCACTGCTGTTGCAGGCTGAACTTCTCCTGCATCACCCTGGGCAATTCACATCTGCTGCTCCTCAAGTGCCCAGGATAAAGCCCAGTGGCCAAGATGAGTGCACCCACTGCCACCTCTATTGCCCAGATCAGACAGCAGCCTTGGTGCCGGTTCCAAGAGAAATCAGGAGCAGAGAGGGAAGGAAGGTGCAAAGGAGGTACATTGAGAGATGCCTGGGATGTAGTCAGCTCCAGGCTTCACCATGAGCAATGAAGGTAATGAAATCTTTCTTCTCTGTTTTTTCTCTGTTGCCTAAAAGCTCAAGATTTTCAAAATAGCCCAACTGTTCGTCTTCAGTCTTTTAAGAGCTTATTTTTCCTAAAACTCTGGAGAATATAAACTTAAAATCAAATAAAATTGTTTACATATATTGTGAATAATCAGCAAAACAATTGAAACTCTTACTGGGAGACCATAAAATACTGATGGTTGAGATTTTATTTCATGGAATACTAATGAGGATTTAAAATGACACTTAAGAAGAGAATATGAAGATTGTTTTCTTCCCAAAGCTGAATTACTAGTAGGTTTGTACTGTGTTGCATTATTATTATTATTATTACATCAGTAATGCCTTTCTAACCTCAATTAACAGGAGACCAAAAGCCACGCTATGAATCTTTCACTGAAATGCAGTTGTCAACTATGTAAATGACTTTATAAATGTGTCCAGAAAATGGAAATGGTTTATGCAAATTAACCTGAACCACAGTGTGCAAGCTTAGAAGTACAAAAAATGACAGAATTAGCTCAGTGGTGTTGGGAAGAATCATTGGTCTCCAGCTGGATGGTAAAACATCGCTTGGATAATCTGCTGAGTTCCAACAGAGGGGGCAAAGGAGACCTAGATAACATTTTCAGAAGTGCTAGGGTAGGTGGACGACATCTCTCCTGCCTTTTCCCTGGTAAAAGTATTTTCTCATTTTGAACATTTCCTCTTATGTAAAAAGGCACTTCATTTTAAATATATGCTGACCACCTAGAAAAACCCTGTTACAAATGGAAGTAGATTTAAAATTAATAGAGAAATGTTTCACACTCCTTCCTGGCCGCTGACTCTAAGGCTTGCAAAGAAATGCAAGATTCCTTGAAACCATTCACTTTGAATTATTTAAGAGCTGTCAGCCTGACAAAAAGAAAGATAAATCTTTTTCCTTCCTTCACAAGTCCAGAATATTTGCTAATATTTGCTATTTTATCTATTATATCAAAATCTCATCATGAGCTTCTGCTCTGAATTTGCTTTAGTCATTGAATATTGATGTCTCACGAACTATCATGTGAGACGTTATTATTCAATGTCTTCTGTAGGTTTAACTGAGTAAAATATGCAATTGGTGCTCCTTGGACAATCTCTATTTTGCCTGTGTTCATACAACTCAGGTGGAATTTCTTACCCAAGAGGTATTAAGGGAAGTGTCAGTATTGACTTTAACGAAGGCAGAATTTCAATCCTGAAATCAGAATGAACAGCTGAAAGAGAATCTGAAAGCTGTCTGATGTGAAGCAGATTCAGGTGTTAACTTTTAACTTTTATGTATGTAATAGTATAGATTAAAATATACACCTTTCTGAATTCCAACAAACATATTTTCTTCTGTTAAAAATAGGTACTCTGTCCTGGATGCTTTCTTGAGGATTTTACTGATTCTTCTACATTTCTGGATTCAAAAATGCTGATAAATGAATTATAGTTTCTGTCAAGATAAATGAAAACAACAAACCATGGTGATTTTAAAAGATGACAATTGCAGTGGCTCCCCCCCAAGAAATGTAAGGCTAGTGTCACTTAATATGCTATTATTATTTGTACAAATATGTTCCTCTTCTAACTTTATTCTTTACATTTTAATGGAATAGTCAGTTCACTGTTACAAATACATGTCATATTGATGCATTCTTTCTCTTCACAGAATCACACAGAATGGTAGAGTTTGGAAGGAACCTATGGAGGTCATCAGGTCCAACTCCCATGCTAACACAGGTTCATCTAGAACAGGCTGCACAGAAATGCATCCAGGTGGGTTTTGAAAGTCTCTAGAGAAGGAGACTCTACAACCTTTCTGGACAGCCTGTTCCATGGCTCTGTCACCCTCACAGGAAAGAAGTTTTTCCTCATGTTCAGATGGGAATTCTTGTGTTCCAGTTTGTGACCATTGCCCCATCACTGGGCACCACTGAAAAGAGTCTGTCCACATCCTCCTGACACTTGCCATTTAGATACTTACAAGCATTGATAAAGATCCCCTCTCAGTCTTCCCTTCTCCAGTCTAAACAGCCCCAGGGCTCTCAGCCTTTCCTCCTAAGATTGATGCTCCACTCCCTAATCGCCTTTGTAGCCCTCCACTGGACTGTCTCCTGTAGTTCCTTGGTTCTCTTGAACCAGTAAGCCCAGAACTGGACAAAATACTCCAGATATGGCTTCACTAGGGCAGAGTAGAGAGGAAGAAGAACCTCCCTCATCCTGCTGGCCACACACTTAGTGCACCCTAGAATGTTGCTGAAGGTCAATATTATCCTTGGCCACAAGGGCACATTGCTGGCTCATGGTTAACTTGATGTCCACCAGAACTCGAAGGTCCTTCTCTGCAGAGCTGCTTTCCAGCAGGTCAACCACTAACATGTACTGATGCATGGGTGCAGGACCCTAGACTTGCCCTTGCTGAACTTCACTAGGTTTCTCTCCACCCAAGTCTCCAGCCTCTCCAGCTCCCACTGAATGTCAGCACACCCTTCTGGTGTATGAGCCACTCCTCCAGTTTTGTATCATAGCAAACTTGCTGAGTGTACACTCCATCCCTTCTTCCAGGTCACTGATGAATGTGCTGAGCAACACTGGACCCAGCACTGACCCCTGGGGAACACCACTAACCACAGGCCTCCAACTAGACTCTGTGCCACTGATCGCAACCCTCTGAGCTCTGTCTTTCAGCCAGTAAAAATAAAGACTGGCAGTTTCATAGAAGAAATCAGCTTCACTATCACAGAATCACAGAGTGTTAGGGGCTGGAAGGGACCTCTGAAGACCATCAAGTCCAACCCCATTGCCAAAGCAGGAGCAAAACGAGGGCAGATCACTCAGAAATGCATCCAATAGGTCTTGAAAGTCTTCAGAGGAGGAGACTCCACAACCTCTCTGGGGAGTCTGTTCCAGTGCTCAATTTATCTACAAGGCTTATAGATGAAGGCTTGTGGGGGCGATACAGTGTGATACCCTCCACTCTGTGGTGTGAACCTTGATTTCTAGAAGCTGTGTGAAGCAGAGTTACTATTTATAGCCTGTAACAGGATTACGTGTACTGTGATAAGCATGGAATTTTATTTTCTTTAATCTTCATCTTGTTGCCTTGTCTCTTGACTTAAAAAAACAAACTCGAGAATAAAACAGCAGGAGGGACCAGCAAAGCAGCTAAACCAGGAGACTGACAATAAGAGAGTGGATAATACTTGTACATCTGGGTCTGACAGAGCATAACACAGTTATAATTAACACTAGAAGCTTCTGAGATAGCTGTTTTCCATAACCAGGGCTGGTCATAAAGGTACTGTTTCCAGTGATGCCTACTAAGTCCCATGTCCTCTCAGTCACCACGTACCATACACAAGGAGCCCATGTGAGATGCTGTGCTGTTTAGGGTGAGTGTGCTGTTCAGAGCTGAGTAACAGGAGGGGCTGACTCATGCAGGCAAAGTGCTAACACTGTATGGTGTACAGCTATAAGGAAAGATGCCATTTAGGAAACAGAGGAGAAAGGAACAGGTTCTTCTTATATCTTTTCTCTCTTTTTTTTTTTTTTTTTTTCCTTTTCCTTTCCTTCTCCCTTTTTCCTTTCCTTTCCTTTCCTTTCCTTTCCTTTCCTTTCCTTTCCTTTCCTTTCCTTTCCATTTCCCTTTCCCTTTCCCTTTCCCTTTCCCTTTCCTTTTCCTTCCTCTTACCTGAAAGTCTGGGTTGAGATTTGTGTTTTTCTGAACTCATTGGAACGGTCCAGTTATGCCTTAAATGTAATATTTGCCTCCTACTGTGTTTTGTTTGTGTCACTAGAAGAAATCTGCTGAGGAGTTTCATGAGCAGTTAAAGCTTTTTATGAGTTTTGAAATTATATTTCCAGTCCAGACTCTGTCAAACACACAACAATTTGCTGACAGCATTCACTGCTTCATTTCAAACACTTCACTTATCACCTGGTTTCTGCTGGATGCTTTCCCTGTCTTTTACAAGAAGCTTGATCTGAGATACCAAGCAGCTTTCTGAGTGCTGAGTAGATATTGGTCAATATGGCGACAAATACAGAGCTATTACACCTGACAAATCTGCAAATGAAAAAACTTATTTACTGGCAATTTCTTGTAGCATTGGGAAATAACACTGATTTTAGGGCAGAGGATTTCTTTGAATAAAATAAATAACCCTTAGTATGCAATTCTTCATATATACTTAATTCTATTGTATGCTGTTATTAAACTATGTCAGTTGAGTTTATCATTGAATAACGGTGTATTAATAGAGAAAATTGGACTGTTAGGCTGTTCATTTGTTATACAGCACAAAATTAAAGTACCTTTTCTTTCAGTTGACAGATCTGAGCTTTTATACTGTGTGTATAGTATCCTAGCAGGGAAGTGTCTTTCTATACCTCACGTAAACAATTGTTTAACTGTCATTTGCTGACTACAAAGACCCATGTTGTCAGTGGAAGCATTAGTAGTGAAAAATATGCTGAAAACTAACAATCACATTTTTTTCATGTGCCTCCTGTTAAATAAACTGGCAGAACTGTTGCACTACTCCAGAATAAAGATCAAGGGATGTGATGGAGTATCCAGAGGTGTGTTGGCACTGACCATTTAATCATGTTCAGAAAGGTCTACATTCTCAGGAAGTTATGAGTATGCAGGTCTTTGAATTTGCACAAGTGTAATGCTGTGTTCCCTTGTAAGATCACACAGAATTAGAAATGGATACCTAAGTGCTGCAGTCTGACTTAGAGAAAGTTGAAGATAGCAAAACTGGACCCAGCATCAGCAGTGGGAGGGCAACAACTTTGCAGTTACCACAAAGGAGGCTCTGGGAGAAATTTCTGTGCACAAAAACTTAAAGGGCTGATTATATTCTCCTACCTGTGCCCTATACATTCATCAGTATGCAAGCTGGCATTTACATGACTTTATGTCCAGCAATTTGAAAGTATTTCTGAGGCTATTGTCAGGTCACTTACAACAAACTAATGGATATAATTTACTTTTGCAATTACATTTGAAGAGATAAAAAAAAAACAAACCCACCTGGTAGTTGCATAAGTAGTAATTAAATTATATTACTAATACTCTGCTGTAGTTTTATAAATGGTAAAAAGAGATTTAACAAAAAATAAGAAAAATCTCTTTAAGGGGAGTATTCCATAAGAACAAGGCAATAATAATTGTGTTTATGAAAATGAGCAACTCAAAGAAGACATATTTGCCTGTGGAGACAAATCCAAACTGGATAGTTGAAAGGATGTGGAACTACAAACGTACTGCAGAGTGCTAAAAAACTACAGACAGAAATAATTAGACATCTAGATGGAAGAAAGAGTCTAGAGAGAGGAAAGAAAAAAGTTGATCACAGCATCACAGAATGTTCAGGGTTGGAAGAGACATTGCAAGATCTAGTCCAACCCTCATGCAAGAACAGGATCACCTAGATCAGGTCACACAGGTGATCCACATCCAGGTGGGTTTTGAATGTCTCCAGAGAAGGAGACTCCACAACCTCCCTGGGCAGCCTGTTCCAGGCTCTGTCATGCTCACATGAAAAAGTTTCTCCTTACGTTTATTACATGGAACCTCCTATGTTCTGGCTTGCACCCGTTGCCCCTTTTCTGAACATTGGGTGTCACTGAGAAGAGCCTGACTTCATCCTCCTGACACCTTTACATGTTTATAAACTTTAATGAGATCCATCTATGCTGACTAAAGATTTTTTTACTGCTACTTGATCAAAAAGCAAAGATATTATTTTCTCTGTTAATATTTAATATCTAACTATTGTATATATCAAAGATATGAACCGGTGCATGTTTAGAGTCAGCTAAATATTGGTTTTCTGTGTCCATTTCTGTTGTCTGGCTTTTAAATGTCCATTCAGGGTCTGTCAAGTAGATTCAGGAATCATAGCTTGTTTATTACTTTTTTCTGCTTAAGGCACAGGCTGCAGATCTCTTTCCTGTAGTTTACAGGACCATTGCATTATGCTTTAGTGTTAGCCTTCCACATGAAGGAGCAATTAATCTGTCCTCAGACAATCTAGAAGAAAATATGTATTTCATATATATTTTAATATCTACAGAAGTGTTTAGGAATTATTTTGTCAGAAAGGCCATTGCTTTCTTCAACAGCAAATGTAAATTATATGTAGGGTTCACCACTTTTGAGGACTTTTTCAGATATTTGGTAAAGTGTGAAATGTCTGTTCAGAGTGACCATCAAGTTTACTCTGCACAGGATAGCTTATGTGTTCTCACACTGTGAGTGTCCAAGTCTTCAGATGCTTGGAAGGCTGAAAGTGCTGCCGGGTGAATTGGTTCATCTTCAGTACTTGCATAGCCCAGTTCACAGCTGTGTCTGGATTATCCTGCAGTCCTTAACATTTTCACTCAGTGTGTCTGAGTGAAGCAAGAAGCACTGGTATCTCTGATTTGTGGGTGGGAAATAAAAAACTAAAAGTTTAATTAAGGGCACTTAGAAAAAAAAAAAAAAGGTGTCTGTATCTCTGAGAGAGGTCTTTAGGCAACACTTAGCCATCAAATTCCAAACTGCAATCCTAGGAACTTCTCCAGAGCTGCTGTCTCAAATGCACATGCCTAAACTCATAAGCCCCTCAGTCCTCCAGACTCTTAAGTACTCCTACGTGTACCCAGAAGCATTTCTGCTTGGACAAGGCTGAACAGCTCAGCTTTTTTCAATTTAGAGATCAGATATATAAGACTTCTGGAGGATGCAGGTACACAGCCCTGCGTGGGCTGTGCACAAAGGCTGTAGACCAACATAGAATTAGTGCTCCTTTATTAGAAATAAATGCCTTTTCTTTGTACTTGACCCCCCCCTCTTAACCCAACCAGCATCAGTTTGGTATAGGCTCCAAAGGAGGTAAAGGTGTGAGCCATAGCCGGGCCAAGAACTCCTCTAGGAAACCTACAAAGGAGCAGAGTGAGCAAAGAAAGTTATGGGTGTAAGGAGTCTCATGCATACCTTTCCCATTGTGTTCCATTTGACTATAAGCCAACCACTGTATCCCATAAATATGATATGACAGCCTAAGTGAGCCTTCTTTTAGCTCTCCTTGCTAGGCAGTGCAGCTGCATGGTGGTGATCTCCAGCAACAAGATCTTTTATCAACAACAGAGTGGTGGATGTACCCAATCTGAATTCTCCCTGGATGGCAACTGGACTGCACACCAGGCAACTGTCCCCTTGAGCCAGGATGCCTCTCAAAGTTAGAGGCATTAGTTGTTTAGCTTAAATAAGTAAGTTTTATATAGAATAAATCACTTTGAGTTATAATGTTGTGTGATTTATTATGCTGTTTGCTTAGCTTTACTTACTTAGCATGAAGAACTAAATCTGCTGAAGCCTTAGGCTATAAGCTTTGAATTTACATTTGCATTTGTACCTACTTAGTCAAAATAGGGTCTCCAGAACCTGTGGAAATCAGAAGATAAGGAGGCTTCAGGGCTACAACCATCAACAGCAGGTGCAACTAGACAAAATAATGACCTGTCTGGAGACAAGAAATTCAATAAGCACTCAGAAGATGTCAGACCAGAATCATTTTCTCATTTCCAATGAGAAACAAGAAGACCCCAGATCCAAATATTACTATTAGACTGAACTGTCACATAAGGGGTAGATGTATGGTCTGTAAGGGTCTAACTGCCATAGGATTTCTTTGTGTGGTTGCAACCTCTTTCCAGAGATGACCCTATTGATGTACCATTCTATGAATTATTTATTTTTATAAATTACGATGCCTGAGAGTCTGCTTCAGGAAACCTAGGATTTGAAATTTGAAATGAACTACCACTGTATGCCCAGGCAGAAGAGTTTCAGCTCTGGAGCACACTAACACCACACGCCCAGGTGGAAGGTAAGTGAATTGGGAATAGGCATGCTGAAACTTAGAAAACCTAGCTAAATGATCTAAAGAACTGAATTAACACAAATAATCCTTTGGCCATAAACACACATAATCCTTTTAGCCCTAAACACATATAATATCTTAGCCATAAAGACATTTAATCCTGTAGACATAAATTGTTGACCAAGTCTGGGACTAGGAGTGGATTTAGCTGCACCTAGACTCCTCTCTGAGAAGGAGTTTAGAGAGCAACGGGATCTATTCTGAAACTTGTGACTAAATGGGAGGGTCTCCTTTACCTTTTCACATCTCCGCTTTCTGTGAAAATCATTCCAAATCCACAGTAACTTGTATATTTCCCCCATGCAGTAAGCGGTAGATTGAACCCTGCCCATTAAGTTGCGCTTTTACAAACTCTTTAAGTGACCTAAAACACTCATCTGACAGGTATATACCAATAACTCACTGTGATAAAAAATTTGGCTTGCTGTTTTGAATGTCTAAGGCTTGAGAGATCATGTAAAAAACAAAACAAAAAAAAATAGATGCTATGAAGTGTGTACATAATGATACTCTGAAGTTTTAATGAAAAACATTCCCAATTAGAATCAAGGACAATATATCTTCTCACAAAGTCAGAAATATTATACCCCGCAAAATTAATGCATATTTCTGTCAGACACTGAAGAGTAATGTTTCACTAGTTTGGCTGAATCTGCCCTTTTCCCAGTTCTTTTCCCTTCTAACCAAGTAATTTATTTCAAGTTTGATAGCTTTCTATAATATGATCTTCAACACCCTCCAAAAATTTGTTGGCAGACAATAAATTTTAAGTCAAGCCTGACTCAGAGGGATTTTTTTCTCTGATAAATATTTGTATATCTGGGTAAGAGTTCTGAAGGTATGACATTTATGAAGAAAAAACAGGGAAGATAGCTACCAAAAATAATTCTTCATGGCTATTTACAGTAGCTATATGTTAAAAATATCTGCTGGTTAGGCTACCATGTGGGTAGCTTTCATTTTCGAAACAGATGTCTTTAAATTTCAGAAACAGAGAAGAAAAGGTATTGGAAAACCTTTTAGAGATAGTGCTTTTGTTTTCTATCAGATGACTATCTCTCAATGGATGATACAATTATAGAAACATCCTCTTGTAGATCTAAGATGTAGAAATTCTGGGTGGGAATAGGAGCTGATTTTTACCTTTAAATGAAAAATTGTGGGGTTTTTTCCACATAATTCAAATAAGAAACCATTAAATTATATTCTGCCTGTTAGGAGTTTGGGATTTTTGTGTGTGTGTATGTTTTATGAATCTATAAAATAGCCTGTGCTTTTCCTTTAAGTATTATGGTCCATTTTTATGATTACTGAGCTTATTTACTTCCTAATCAATGTGCTAAACACTTCCAAGGTGGGGGCTGTTAGCAAGTCATTATGAGCTAGCAGCAAGTAAATTAAATAGATATAATGAGCCACATGATTTGTCATTTGCTTAGAACAGTGGCTCTGCAGGGGGAAAGTGCAGGGCTTCAAGAAGCACAGAGAAGGAAAAGATTTGTGTAATGCTGGAAGTACTAAGTTTACTATGTTGCTAAGCTTCTGCTTGGCTTCCTTAACAGTTCTAAACAGCGATGTATCATAGGTAGCTATGCTGTGATTATTGGGTGACTGTGCTATGACTGCCTTTGTTTTGCAACAGGAATATGTACAAAGTGATGTGGTTAATCTAGACCACTTCCTAGTGTCTAGGACTAATACAGCTGGTTATAGGTGGGGATTTTCAGGGTTGAGGGGAAAACCATACACACTTCTTTTTTTTTCTTCCTTCCCCTCTTTCCCCCACCCCAGAGTACTTCTTCCCTCTGTCCTAGCAGGAAACAGAATAGGACAAATGAGTTACTGCTGAATTTCCTAACGCAGCTGTGACTAGATTCAGCTGAATACTAGCTGTTGTCAGTTTTGGCTTTAGAGTCCATTATAAACAAAAATAATACAAAATCTGGACCCACAATTTTAGTGCTCACAAAGTTCTGCTGTAGCCTGAGCTGAAGGGTTTGTTTATGGCTTTGTAACCCGATTAATATCTACAGCACATACCATTCAAGTTACTTGTTCAAGCCAGTTTAAAATGTCAGAGGGAAAAACAATCAAATCCAGAAATATTAAGTCCCATCTTTTATCAAATGAACTGAATTTTCTATGATTAGGGAAGAAAGAGAACCCTCAAAACAGACAGATTTTTTTCTGAATTGCTAGAGCATCGTATGTGCTGCCTTTTAATTGAACTGAAATATGTTAATTGTGTGTGCCTTCATATATTCAGATGTCAGTAAAAACAGTAAAGGTGGATGCTGAATATAGGGTGAGCAGTTCAACTGAAAGCTTGCAAATGAGGATTAACTCAGGATATTCTGTTACCTGGCTTTCCCCAAAGTCTTCTTCTGTTTTTGCATCACTTAGCTGAAAACCTTCCTTCAATATCCTTGAGTAAATATTAATAAAAAAAAATAAAATGTGGTTTAGAAAAATATACCCCATGAAATCTCAAGCACCCAGAAGCATGCCTGCAGTCAGACGTGTCTTCGGCAAGTAAGGAGTTACCCTTGAAGAGGTCTGGTTTCATTTGCTCTGATCAACAATAGCTGTGAATCCCCTGTGGTTTGAGTCTGTTTGGGTGATTGTTAGTTGCTGAATGTGCTAAGGAAAAGTTAGTGATACACATGAGAAGCTTCTGCTGCTGATCTCAAAAACCATGAGTAAGGCTCAAGATCAGCAGTGGGTCTATGGCTGACTCAGTTCTATGTAATGCCTATAAACCCATTAGTGAAGCCAGAAGCTGATGAGTTATCCTGGAGAGAAAGCGAGGGGAAAGTGATTTCCTCTGTCTCTAGTAAAGACAGAGCAATAAATGTGGTCTGATTTGGTGCCCCTTGTAGACTGCAGGTTTTTCACTGACCTCTCTCATCTCCTTCAACACCTGCTCTGTGTATAACCCACCAGCCAGCCATGAACTAGCTCTGACTCCTGGTAGAGCAGAGAGCAATTATAGTGCATTGGATAATTTGGCAAGGCAGAAGAAACCAAATCAAAGGTAACTTAAATCTAGGGGAAGCCTAGTAGGAGCTTGTTTTGACTGGGAGCCTTGATGGAGGAAGGTATGGTTTAGGGGAGCAGAACCACTGCTCTCGACAGAAAATGGTTTCTAAACTGCTCTTGAACACAGAACAGTGTAGGGTAAGCATTCCCACAGTGACATTTAATGGAGTTTGTCATCAAGAGGGACATTTTTTTTATTTCTTTTTTCATTTTGCAGAGTTGCATAATGCTTTTCAGAACAGAGAAGCAGGAAAAAAAAAGAGTTAAGAATCAAATACCTTCTCCAAGGTGCCTCAGCTTTGATAGATACATTTTCCATAATAAGAATACTTAAAATAAATAAATGAGGTTTTGGTTCTTTTTTTAAGATGTCTGTAGTATGTCAGAGAGAATTCCCCATTTGAAGGACCATGTGGTTTGGGGTTTTCTTTTGTTTGTTGGTTTGGTTTGGTTTATTTGTTTGGTTTTCTGCTTTTTTTGTTTGTTTTTTTTCCCTACAGAGACAATAACAAAACACAGATATGATATTTTTAAATCAAGAGGAAGTATACAGATGCTAGTGTTCAAATCACACTACCTGAAATCAGCATGCTTTTATATCAGTTGGCTTATGTACTCTGCTGAAAATCAACTGTGTTTTAGCATCCTCATTAAAATTTTTTTGTAGGTACGAAGCTGTTTTATGTACCAGTACTGGACAGTATGGCCTGTCAATGGTCTTGCAGAGATAGTACCTGGAATGTTGTTACTTAACTGAAGAATGGTATGTACTACTCTGCTCTGCTTGTATAAAGGAAGTACTTTTCTGTGTAATAGTCTTTAGTAGCACTTGCCTCAGTTGTAAATGCAAAAGATTTGTCTGTTAATTATGTTGTAATTTCTTCTCAGCAAGCATCAGCTGAAAATTATAATTTAAGACTTCCTACTGCAAAAGGTATTAATTTTCATAATATTTGGTGTTCTGTCAAAAATGGAAAAGTCTCCCCATGAAGACTTTTACAATTAAGACAGTTAGATCTGCAATTTACAATTTGGATTGTATCAGATAAGTAATAGCATTTAGATATGAGTTCCAATTAAATATGGAGACGCAAACTGCTCTGCATACAGAAATATTTTCCTTGTCCTAGAATCAAACTGAAGAGGAATGTCTTTATCTTCAAGGCTAAGAAGGCTGTTTTTTGCTGTGAAACTCTGGAAGCTACATGCAATTGCAGTGTGATCTGTGTAGGCATGGCCTTTTCAAGGTGAGCTCTGACGTTTCTTCAAAAACAAAGCTCCAATTTAGCCAATCTGCCAGGGACTGGTTTGGTGACCTGGGCTGGTGTAGTTTGTGGAACATGATTAAGGAATTGTGTTAAGTCTATGACTTCTTTTTTTGAACTAGAGCCCATCTTCTAGATAGTGAACCCATGTAATGTCTGTAAGGAATGGAGAATTCTCATGTCTGTAAGTCACTTCAGTGTACTTTTTGGCTCTGCTAGTTATTTCCAGTCTAATCTTGTTTGGATTTGGTGTACAGTCTCCAGTGCTCATCTGTGTCTCTCTGAAAGATCCATCTACTTTTCTACATTTGTCCACGTTACCTTCGCTTAAATGAAATTACACTCACAATGTAGCTTCTACACTGAGAAGCCATCGTTACTTCTTCCCCTTCCAGCTGTTTCAAAGTATTCATGTCAGCCCTCAGCCTTTTACTGCTTTCTTAGTGGTAGTATGTACCTTTGTGCTGGCTGTGCAATGAACCTGTCAGGCAAATGGATCTAAGTTAAAACCATCTTCCTCTTGATTTTATCTATTGTCTTTTAACTAGCCTGCTTAAAAGTGCCTCTCACTTTCTGTGTGTAAAAACACATTTTCAAACTTGTGCTAGGCCAGAAATGATTGCTTAGCAACAGGTAGGAGGGCTTCTTTCAGATGCAGTACCAGCTCAACAGGGAAGTAGCAGTGCCAGTTTGCTGCTACAAGGCATGTATTTCAGGCATGGAAGGTAGTGGGTGTTTTTCCGAGCATAAGCTGGACAGATCAGAAAACAAACTACAAATCCAAATTCAAGACTTTTCACAGGCTCATGTGAGAGCAGAGCTTTATCAATTTGTACATCTCTACTCTTTGTTATCACTGGTAGAGATAACCCTCTACTTGGGCAAATAACTTCTTGCTTGGAGCATGGGTTGTGATTCCCCTCTATTCTGAAGTATGGGTTGTTGTAAATTATCATCTGGGTTTTCTAGCTTTCTGAAGGTGTCTTGCTTGAAACCTATGTGAAAGAAAGTTGGTTTGTTTTTTTTTTTCATTATACATACTCTTCTGTGATACATGTAATCCTCAACCAAAACTGTTGGGTTGATTGTGCTTTCAGCAGCTGTTTCATCTGAACTGCATTCGGTGAACTCAGTGAACTAAGAGTTCACTCTTAGGTTGATTCTAGCAGCTGTGAGATAACGAAGAGAGAATTTCAAGCAATGAAGTAGTTCAAATGTCAACACATATTTTTGAAAGGCAATTAAAACTGCTTTTTTGCAGAATTCATGATCACACGGTGGACGGCAGTATGAAAAAGCTACTGAGGTTAATGGTTTCCTCCATACTGCACCAGATAAGCAGTTCAAATGCCTCTGGGACACAGACCTTTGTGGCTGTCTGTTTTAACGAGCTTTCAAACCAATTACCCAAGTCTCTATCTCAGACACTAGAAAGTCTTTAACATTACTGCTAGTTGAGGAAAATCCAGTAACATCAGGTTAAAGCACCCCTGAGATTCTTTACTGGCTGACAAAGCTGTTAGTGTCTACATTTAGGGTACAAAACCTGGGCTAATTTTTTTTATACAAGGCACTGAAAACATACTAAAAAGAGCTGGGTGCTCATCATCGTGGTAAAACAGTCCTGTCAAAAGTATACAGAATAACTAATGGCTTATTTTGAGATGCCAAACACAATTCTATTATAAAGTGACTTTTTTTCAGCAAACATTAACTAGATGCAAATGTGTTCTAGTGTGGTTGCAAAGTACGGGACTCGAAGAGAAGGTCTTGGTAGTCACAAAACATGGTTCTTCAAAAAAATTTAAAAACCCCCAAGTCTAGTAAATCAATCAAAAGATGAAAAGGGGATGGGCAATATGGTAGATCAGTGCAGTCACTCAGCAAGAGAAATACCCCATAAACAGGACTTGTACTGCAGACTAGTGTGTACAAACACAGCACTCAGTTTCCTCACCTACACAAAAGTAATCACAGTATTTCTCTCTAATTCTACAATTGCTGTATATGGATGTTAGCAAGGTGAGTGAGGCTAGCAAAGGCCAGTTTAAAAAAAAGCAGTCTTTTTCTGTAGTTACTATAGGCATAAATAGACACCAATTCCTGTTGTCCCATGACCAACAGCAGCATGAGTTGGAGTATGTTCTCTTGTGGGTGTGTAGAAGCTTTGTCCTCATCAGGAACTAGATGGATGTCCAGTGTTATCTGCTAGCAGCTAAAAACCATGTCTAAGTCCTACCTTGCTTAACTGGTTCAACTCTTTCTTCCTAGCTGCACTGAAGCAACAAAATAGGTGTGATTTCAGCTTTAAAGACTACCTGCAGTAGTTTGTTTATACTGGAGCATTATTGTATTTGCAAAGTCAACAGAACATGTTAAATAGCTGTAGTCCAAGATCACATATACTCTGTTTCAGTCACATCCTAGAAAAAGTTTTTTCTTGACTGGTAAGTTAGTCATAAAGTCTTGTTCATTTGGCTCTTCAGTTATGTGCTACAGGTGTCAGCATAGTGGATTTTTGTGATCTTGTTCGATGCTTTCTGAGATATACCAGCTGAGGCATCTTAGAATGTATAAACCAAAAAAAAAGAAAATTCAGTGTATTAATGGAAATCATCAATTCAAAAGAAAATTAGTATTATAGTCTTCCACTTTTTACAAAATAATGAATGTTTACTTAAAGATTCCTCACAGAAATTTAAGCAAGTAACTAAAATGCTCCACAAATAAGAGATTACAGGATTTCAGTTGCATGTAAGCAAATTATTTCCATGCATGTAATGACTGCCTAAATAAATAGGTGCTTGAGCATGCAAGTAATAATTATACATGGTAATGCCTTGTTCTTATCTACCAAATCATGTATCTTGCACGCATAAGTGCTTTTTATGTTGGAACACATTTGTGTAACCTCTGCCTAGGGCCTTTTCTTCTGTCTTCTCTCAGCTCATGGGAGAAGATTAATTGAGCTCATGTCATTATGTGCTTGGTGCCCTCTGAAGCTTTTGCCCATTTAATTCACTTTAACTATTCTTGAAAGAGTAGATTTTCCACAGCATTTTATGAATTAGATGATGAAGGTCCTGTTTCTAATACTTTCCGAGCAGTTTTTAAAGAAGCTCATTTCCAGCATAATTAGGTAGTAGACAAAACGGAGAAGGAAGAATCAGAGGTGCAGGTTCTACAAAGCACTGAGGAGTCAGGGCTCTCTGTAAAGACCTACTGTCTCCACTCAGAACAGCATCTACACTGTACCAGTGCTTTAGTAAATACACTCTTCTCCAGCCTACCTACTGTTTTGGGGCAATGAGAACTTCAATGTGTATTTTGCTTGTGGACTGCCCAGTTGGTCTGGAAAATACTAGTCTATGCAGCGTATCTCTTGCACACAGTAAGATGCAGGCTGTTTGTTAGTCATTAACCAGATCAAAAGTTGATCTGTATTGCAGTTTTCTCATTTTAAGAAACAGCTTTAAATTAAGAATGTTAATTTTGCTGTTTCTCAATAGAGATAGTTTCAATTGAACTGAAGCCAAGTAACAAGCCTTCGAATTTGTAATAACACATACAGAGCAGGAAAAGAGTGAGAAGTGAGCAGGTATGGTGATGACTCTTCTGTTCAATAAAGGAACATCTAATGGTGAGCAGTAGGTGTGAATTTCCACCCTTTTAAGCCTCTTCTTTTGGAAGTAAGAAGTCTGCTTTAGTTTGAAAACTGCATCTCACCTCAAACTATTAGAAATTAACGAAGGATGTAACTTATGACACAAGCCAGGTAGGTCCTGAAACTCTTCAGTAATCTTGGGATTTTTTTCCTGCATATGTCTCTCTTCCCCTTCCCTCCCTGCCTCTCTTTCTTGTCTTAGTGATATTAGCACCTTTTTTCAGGTGTTATTTTTGGAAGCTTTTGTTAAATCCTGTGCTTGTAAGCTTTCTAAGAAATTTCTGAACCCAGTGTTCCTTCTGGTCATGTATTCCTGTGTTCTCACATTTCCTGCGGTTCAGCATAGCTCCTAGGAAGGCAGCATTATAAAGCATTATATATGCATATTCTTTTATTCAGAAATTGGCCTGGAGTATTAATATTTCCACATCCATCTTGAGTCATGATGTTTCTGTAGAAGTTGAACCGAAGGAAATGAGTCTGCATAAAAGAGATTCTTCTGTCTTGCAGAGAAATCCCCTTTAATTTGAACGTCGACTGTGGCTTGGTGCCACAAAATTAATCTGTGTTGCAATGCAATGAAGTATAAAATAGGACCTTAGCTGTATGAAATTGATCTGGCCTCTTCCTCCCACTGCATTGTTCAAAGGAAACTGAATGTGGAGGGAAACTAATTAGTATGAAGAAATGTTGGAGACTGGCTTCTCTGGTCTGTTAGAGCATTTCAGGATGCGCTTCTCTGAGTAGCGGACAGCTGCTCCCACTGCAGCAACCACTTCCTTCCAGTAGACATCTGTGGAGAAAGGTAACCGAGGCCCGTGCACCTGGTTCTCCTGCAAAGTTTTATCTTCCTAGGCTCTTCATAGTACAGCCAGCAGAGTGAACAGCCTCAGAATAAAGACTGCTTAACAATGTCTATAATTTTAGCTACCCAGAGAAACCTCAGGGTGGTATGCATGTTATATATGTTTAACTGGGTCAATTGTATCTTTATATTCTCAGGAATGTTTTTAGGAATATTTATCCAAAGGAACTGCTACATGGAGTGATTAGTTTTGCAATGCCTACAAATGTATTTGCCAGCTACATTTTAATTAGGCATGTCTTAACTTTGTGTTTCAAAATGAGTGTAGTACTCATTCAATTACAGGTTTCTTCCCTTTATATCAGATGCTACCTGGCCTCTAAAAGGCTTGATTGAAAACCTACTTCCTGTGACAGCCAACAGCTTGGCATTCATAGGCATGTAGGAGATCCAGGCTTAACTCCATATCTGAAGGGCCTTGGTGACTCGAGCCAGTCCTAGGTAAGTAACCCAGTTTCTGGGCTATTTAGGAGGTACATGGAAAGGTTGTTTTGGGGGCCTGAGACATATTTGATGTCACTTTGCATGGGGGAGAGAAGGGACACTCTGAAAGGAGCTTCTGTTTGCTCTGAAACAGAATAACTTCCAGATAGCTAACTGCCTTTCACAGGAGAGATTTTTCTTTCGCCTAAAATTTACCCAATGATCTAAAATGCTGGGATCTCTGAAAAGCAATTTTTGTCCTTTCACAATGATAAGAAAGCTACTACTAGATTTTGGTAGCAGTTATTTACATAAACACTTGAAGTAAGTGGAAGTTTTCTTTGCCTCTGTGATACCATTTCTGACAGCTTACAGTAAATCTCAGAGAAATTAATGCTTATGTTCCTGCAGAAGTCTCATGCTAGTCATCTTAGGAAGCATGAGTTTGTAATTTTGAACTGCATAGATTCTGCTTTACCCAGTCAGATTCTGTGCCACTCTAGGAAATATAAAAATGTTGGCCTTTCTGTTACGCCAAAATAGAAGTGACAAACTGGGAAGATTAAATAACATGGATTTAATGGAGAAAAATATCTGCGTTGAACTTGTCTGTATTTTAGACACTGGCACTTGATTTCCTACTGTGGCTTATTTTAAACGTTTCCTAAGTGATGTTTGCATTTGCCAGTGAAGTTTATTCAGCCTCAAATGAAGTTAACAGCACAAAAAATTCTAAGGATAACTTTTAACCTTTGTTAATGTGTCATTGCTGTGAGATGAAAGCCACCATCCAGTGGAAAACATTGGCTTATAATCATTCAAGATCATATCGTAAATCATTGTAGCAGGCCTAAAATCAGTGCACAGCTGGAATGTCAGCATCACTGCCATATGCTGAAATGTACAGAGGTGGAAAAGCAAGACAGGAGGCTGTTGCTGGATTCTCTGCAGCCCAATTTTCAACCAGCGTGATCTAGGCATACTAGAAACCTTGGAGCTCCTCTCTGAATTTTCTGCTCGCACTGCAGACAAAGTAATTAATAGAAGAATAGAATCCCTCCCTCTCTCAGCTTTAATGCACAGCATTAATACTACTTAAATACCAGAGACTAGCACTTCATTTTTTGCATCCTAATAAAATGAATTGTTCTTGTTCAATAACGGAGACTGTCACTTCAGCTTTTATTTCCTAGTAAAATTAATTGTTCCTGTGCTTGATTTCTTTTTCTTGACTCCTTACCAATAAACAGAACAAGAAAAAATTGATAGTGCTTACCACATAGGGGGAAGAAAGAGTTTTTTGTGGATGGAGAAAGCCTTGAAACAAACCACTGTTAGAACTGTTGTTTTCTGACAGAAAACAAAACCACATTTTGACACGTCAGCACCTTTCAAAAAAAATCAATTTTGTAGTTTAAGAAATATTTACAATTGCTACATTAAAACAAGTTTGTTGTAACAATGGTAAAATACATCTTGAATATTAGATTCTTACTTAATTTCCTTGGGTGTTCATTGAGTTGAACCAACCCAAAAAAGCCAGTAACATCTTCCCCACTCCAAGATAATTTCCTTCTAGGAGGCAGACTGAAATCTATCTTGTAATATTTTGGCTAGGGGTACAACTTCTACTGATATAATTTGAGCACAGTTGAATTCAGGAATCTGCCTACACTGGATTTTTTTTTCTTTCCTCAACATTGAAACTTGCACTATGTGATAAGCATGTACACTAACTGTGCTCATTTTCTGATTTTATTTTTTACCTTATTTTTCCTCCAGTACTCAGTTTCATTTGAAATGGGGTTCTACTACTGATAACCTTGACTGCAAGCAAAATCTCCCATTGGAAGTCTTGCAAAGTGTCACAGCTTTTATTTAAAGTTTAACTGAGGAGAACATTCTAATTCCTAGTGAAAATTGAAGGTAGCATCTGATTTGTCTTTGCTGTTAATAGCACCATAAACTGTGTTAGTCTAGTCTGTATATAGTGAAGTTTTGACTCTTCCAGTAGCTGGCAGATGACTCATGTTCAAGTAATGTGTTTAATCTCAGAGCTTTGTTAAACTAGGCAAATGGCATTGCAAAAATCTTTCTGTAATGAAAATTGGAATACTAGCTACCACAGCAATCCATTACTTAATTGTTATTAAATGCCAACATGCTGTGGTGACACTTTGTTAGCTTTTCACTTACTTTTTACCAGCTGGGACCCAACTAGGAATATAAATGTTGCTGTTTTCCCAGGAAGATAGCAAGAGAGTCACCATCTTGCTGCCAACCTGGCTTTGTCAAATCTCCTCTCAGGCCTTTCAGTATAGAAAGAGTTACCTACTGTCAGTCTGAGTGAGACAAAGCAACTGCTGAGTCAGGAGATTATGACTCAAAATTAATAAATAGCTAGACCTGATTCCATCAGTTTTGAATCTGGTCATATAACATCAATCAGCTTGTCCTTTACATAGCTTATAAATGCATGTTTTAATAATAATTTCTGAGATATGCTTGTGGAAACTCAATCAGCAGTGAATTAATCCCCTACCCTGATCTAATCAGCCATATGAAGAAGGGGATGAAACCAGACCCCACAAGGCAGGTCTCACAGTGAGTTGACTGTTAACCCTCACAGACACCACAACCCCTTCAACACTGGAACAAAACACATGTAAATCAGCTGCAAAGTAAAGTCAAGATCAGGAATGCGGACTAACTAATTTCAGTGCACAGCTGATCAGCAGTGTATGCCTGGTCCAGCTAAAAGTGGCTAAATAGAGAATCTGAGTAATGAAATACTGAGGATAGGGAAAAAAAGATCCCAGCTTTGTTATTCTCAAGGCTGTAGGCTGAGATGCTATCAATGCCAGAGAGGAGGCAGCCAGCATTAGCACATGGTTCAAAGAGATCATCACCCTGCTCTTCTTTCTCTTATTAGTAAAATGTCTGTATGCTTTCCCCATGTGTTCGGGCTGCCTGCAAACACTGCACTTTGGATCTTGGCCTACCTTGTCAAATACTGCCTTGTGATAGCATTGAAAAGCTGGGTGTTGTGTATGGAGTTATCCAAGATGGAATGATTAAGCAGATATTGAGGCCTCTCAGGTCATAGGTTTGGATGTAATGTGGCATTGTAGCGAGTTTGCCTTGAATGTTATTGCATGCAGTACTGGTGCTATACTCCCTTCCCTATGACTGCAATCATCTATTTCATGTTTGTAATGCAATAGTCAGATTATGAGTATTGTTCCCAACCTTAACTGGTTTAATTTAATTAGTTTATTATTTGTTCTGGACCAGGACATTGCTGCAGTATGTCACGGTTTAGGTTCAGGGTGGCCCACTCAAACCAGGACACAGTACTCTCTCTGCTGTGCTTCATTTAATGGTATTTAATGCTACCTTTTTCCCCAGAGGCTAAATAAGCCTGCAGCCAAAGACTCAAAATCAGTAGAGAGGGCTATTCTCCTAACCTGTGTTTTCAGGTAGGTCTGGAAGAACCAGGCTTAAAACACGCATTGCATCTACTGTTTATCTTCCCTTCCCTTCTCTCCATACTACTGCATAGTACTAACCTGGTAGCAGGAAACCTACCCAATTTAATATGAAGAAATGATTCTTTCTCCCTGTACAGCTAGTAAACTGGTCTGGTACTTGGTTTTGCTGGTTTACTTTCCTGTGGACCATTTCTTCCTGCCTGGTCTTTCTCCATTCAAATGATTATTTTAACTAAAGACTTCAGTTTTGTCTCCTGTGGCAGACAGGCATGGTACTGCACACCTCTGCAGAGCTGTTCCAGTAAATCTCATTTCCACCTCTATGTGCTGTAATTGTTAGTACCCTAACAATACTTGCCAGAAGTGCCCAATTTATCAGTTTTCTTTCCATTCTCCAGCAGAAGTGGAACTCTGCCATTGCTGATGAGTTCCTATGTTTAGCACCATTGCTGCAGCTTCATTTCCCATACAAGAAAAGGTAGTTTTCATGCCCTGGGGGCTATCCTGCTGCTTCCTAGGATACTTTTCACAGAAGTCCAGAGATGTTTCTTTCAGCAAAAGAACTGTTGCTGATTGCCTACAGGTAGGGTGAAAAGGGCAGAGAGCAACTGGTTTGAGCTGAAGACAAGGGAGAACTGTGCAAGGAGCAGAACTGACAGAAACTGATGCTGTGGAAATTTGCACCCACCTCTCTTTCTGTATCTGCTTTTTTAGAGCAGCATCAGCTCCTCTTTGCCTATTTTTACTATTTCCACACACACCCCTTAAAAAAAGTGTGTCCTGAATGGCAATGTATCTCTTCAGGTTTCATTGTTTGGTATGTTGCAGATGGGGATCACTGTGAATGAAGTTCTTCAGGAACAAAGCAATTATCAAGAGTGAACAAATTAGCATTAGAGCCTCTGCGAGCATGAGAGATGTGAAGAGTGACTGGGGATGAGGCTGGAGGTGTAGGGAGAATATAGATCCTCTGTTCTTGCTGGGCAAGGTGCTCAGAGGGCTGAATTCCCCCCTGCTCTGGGGTGAACCTGCCTTCCTAATGTGTCTCATGTGTCACTGTCCTCTTTTTGCAGGTGGATTTGGTTCAGTAGTAAAAGAATGAATTCCCCCTGCTCTGGGTTGAACCTGTCTTCCTAACATGTCTCACATGTCACTGTCCTCTTTTTGCCAGTGGATTTGGTTCAGTAGTAAAAGCCAATGAGGGATTAGGTAAGAGCCCGGTTAAAACCTCTCTCGTACAGAAGAATTTTGTGTTCCTCCAGATGTCTCTGTAGCAGTACCAGGACCTTTTTGTACAAGCTTCCATTAGTATAACTCTGTAATAGCACATTTCACCCAGAAATACCAAAGAGCTTCATAAAATTAACTCTATGGTCTTGTTGTGATGTGCGCTAGGGATTTATTGTAATTAAAACTGATAAAAAATGTTTCAATGAAATTTAGTTTCTATTGGATCATATATAATGCTCTGCATCATTAAAATATTTCCTTTTATTTCACCCCAGAAGCCCAGGGAGCCTTGAGGGAAAACACTGCCTCATGGTGTAAAGGCAACCTTGAGCATTCAAGACATAGCCTTTCTCCAAAGTAGAACGTCTTAAATGGCAGCCCAAGAGGACTTGAACAAAACTGCCAAGGCTTCAAATGTTCTTGACTGCATGGAAGGAAACCTAAAGTCACTGTCTCTATGAAAGAGATCACTGACATTTTGAAAGAATGAAATAAACTTTTGCAGTCCTCATTCTGTGATGACAAATTGCAACAGTTTTTCTGACGAAGAACAACTCTTCTTTTTTTCTTATTCTGGAATTTTAGACTTGTTTATTCCAGCCCACCCTCCTCCTCTCTTCATTCATATAGGAGTGGGGTCATTACCATGTCTGTAGCTTTTGCAAAATCTCCTTGGAGACATAGGATACAGCCAGCAATAAAGACCAGCAGCTGTTATCATTACTTTGTGTTTGATGAGAACGCAACCCCTGACACTCTTATTTTTAAGAGGCTACCTCCCTTCTGTGATGTGCTTAGAAAGCTTCTTTTCATAAATAGATGAGATTAGTCAGTAGTCATTCTTGAAGTGAATTGCCTTTGGACTGGCTAACAAGTTACTTTTTTTTTTATGGGCTTTATTGTAGGAATGGGGACTCTTAACTTGCTAATAAGTGACTAAATGCAAATTTTTTATAACTCCAGAGTCTGAATGTATGGAATCATACTGTGCTCCTTCTTCAAAGAGACATCATGCAATCCTTGCTTTCTTCAGCTTCGATAGGATCACTCATGAGTTTACATCAACTCTGAGTATGTTGTGCAGATCTGCTGTAGCTAATACCATTAGTCCTAATTATGACCCGTGAACCCAGAAACTTCTACTAGAAGCAAGGGACATTCATGAATTTGAAAGGCATATTTAAATTATGCTTTGTATTCATATTTTTCATCATCAGCATCTCGCTAATATGTGATATAAAATACAAATCTTCATACTTTTATATGACCTATAGTAAGACAAAGTTATAACTGACACTTTTCAAGTGTCTGGAAGTAGCTCCAATAATTATAAAGACCCAGAGCAGCAAGTCCTATTTATAGACATACATTCAAAATAAATACAGAATAAAAAAGAATTAAGACTTTGAGAACTGCTGCTTTTAAAACTAGCTGTGGAAGCATAATCTACTGCTGAAATGATAAGGCAGACATGAATATATTGCATGCTATATGTCTGAACTAAAGGCAGTACTTGGAAATTTTTTTTTTTCTTTTAAATGATACTTTTGGAAAGAGAAGTTGCCTGAACAATTTTTAAAACAGGCAACATATTTTCTTTACTTCTTTTATAACCTAGGAGCCAAAATGTTTGGGATTGAATCCTCTTTTTCACTGTCTTTTCTTCAAGGGCTTTATGTCATCCTGAGAAAACTTTTACTGTCTTGTATCTGAAAAGAGACTTACAAAACATTGAAAAGATTTTACAGGTGTGGGAATTACAATATGGAAGTGCAGAGGCAATACTCAATGTCATCCTAGTGTAGCAATCATCCTTAAATACATGCTGTATTTTAAACAGATTAATTGGATCAGGCTGAAAAGTGGCACATAAAGTGAGTTTGGAACGAACAAAGGAATTCCTAACCTCTTTGTACTGTTTGCACTGTAAGAGAAAATCATAGTCTAATTCTCAAAAAAACCAGATGTAGAAAAGGAAGCACCAGGAGAACTCTACTTTGAGCAATGCACAGCTCAAAATGTTTTAAGTCCTCCACCAGCAGGCATATGGAATACACATGTGTTTCAGGTTTCCACAAAGCTCTGCTAACTACTTCAGAAACTGCAGTGGGAGCAAAGCATGGCACATAAAAGAAATAAGGGTAAAGCATGCTTAGTAGTATAAGTAATTTAAAAGGTGCATTTAGTGAACAGGTCTTCTTACTAAAATATTATTTGCAGTAATGACTGCAGCATTGCTGGAGGGATACATTAGTGGTGCATGGCTGTAGAGAAGAGGAAGGCACTTGGGCTTGAATAGAACAGTGTTGTCTTAGGCAAGACAATACAAGGCTGCCAAGCTCCCTGAGCTCTGAAAATATCAGTAGCTTTCATCTTGCTTAACTTCAGACGCAGCATTTGCCATCTAAGCTAGTTGTGCTAAGCTCAGTTTATAGTCAAGGAAAACAATTAGGCACAACTGAGCCCTGTTTCAGCTGAATTCTTTTGGCACCTACTGGGAGATAAGTTAGTGTGGAGGTTGCACTCTGTACTCCGCTTCCTGATGTCTGTTGGCTCTTTGGCTCAGACGTGTGTAGTGCAATGAATCGCAGCCCCATTTGTGCTACCAAGTACAGTTAGGCCCATCCTCGTGTCCAAATTAAAGCTCTAATTAATGAATGATGGAAATAGCTGTCTCTCCCGTCTCAGGCTGGTGCCCTCTTGTAATTATGTAAGACTATGCCTAAAAAACCTGATGTCTTGAGGGCAGAATATCAGCAAAGAGCCTGCCCTGCTGTGAGAGAGGTGATGAGGGAGACAGTCTGGATCTCCCCGATGTTTGCTGTGAGACTGATGAGCTACACACAAAGGACAGTCTGCCAGTTTCCTGAGACAGATGTGCAGGTCGTAGTCTGAGCAAATCAGGGGGATGTCAGGAGGTTCATTGGACCAAGGATGAAGGATCTGAAGACAATCAAATTCACAGCCTAAGTATACTTTTGTCCCATTGACTGAAATGTTTAAGCTCTGAAATGCTCTCTTCCACCTTCCCTGAGACATCTTGGGCAGCTTTGACCATGTTGATTATTATTTCATTCAGTTTTATTTTACTTTGCTGCCTGCTGAGGCCTTAGTTTATTACATAGCCATTCTTGGTGTATTGTTGTGTCTCTTTTGTCATAACACGTGCCTGATAAAAACTTCTGCTTCTTCTACTTTACATCAGGAGGGTAGGTTTTACTTGTTTTAAATATGCATCTGATGGGCATTCAATGAGATAATGAAGAAAACTTGGAATAGAAAATTATGAGGTGCATAATGGTCTTTATTTTTCTGGCAATCTCGGTATGTCACTATAAAGCTTTGTTTTATTATCAGACCACAGCAGAACACTGCAACCTTCTGTGTAGCATCAGTCATAGGACTAATCGGGTCCTTATTGTACTAGCACATCTGTGGAAACAAGTTTGACAGAATCAATTTCATTTAAGATTGCATGATGTTCCCAAGCAACCTAGGACCATTGCAGCATTTCCATTCCCTTCTCTTTCAAAATAAAAATCATGAATAATTAGTTGAGAATTAAAAGGAAAATGAATGTTTGTCCCTCCAAGAAGAGAATGAAAAAGCAAACACCTGATATAGCTGGATGTAAGTACTGCAGGATGTCAAGACATACTGATATGAATGCATAAGAACCTATATGGAATGTAAAAGAAGTCATATTTTTGTTTACCAGGGGTTAAATTTTGTTACTTGAAAAAGAAAACCCCTGTAAGGGTTTAAATAAGGATGGGAAGACAATGCCATTCTGGTAACCTCATGTCAAAGAATTTAAAGGATGTGCAGATGACAGCTCTGTAAAAAATTCTTTCAAGAGACTTTTTAAGTATCCATTTAGGAACAAGCTAGGAGAAGCTTGTGCCATATTTTATCAGTTTAGTAGCCTAACTCGTTTATCTTTTGAGAGTACAGTTTTTGAGTTACTGATAACAGTGAGTTTAAGGTATGCTTCAGTCAAAACCAAGACATATTTTCAGAATTTCTATTGCATATGTCAATGCTTGTTGGGCAGAAAAGTTTCTGTTCAGGAAAACTGTGGGCAGTTTGAATTAAAAGACAAAGTAAATAGGAAAGCAAGTACTATGTGTCCTCAAATTACCAACTGTTCATTCTCTGATTGCTGGAAAGAACCACACCTTTAGTTCTTTAAACTCTGCTTTGAAGGCAAAAGTCATAGATGATACCCTTTAAGTTTAATCAAAGGGTTGGAAGTCATGCCTTGTCATTCTGAAAGTAGGTTTGTTTAACTGCAGTGACAAATGCTTTTTGGTTCCTATTTTGTCATATTCTTGATTTAATGTAGTTTTATTTCTCTTTGTAAATTACCATAACATATTTTTTTTTATAGATTTGTCACTGTCAGTGCTTGGGCTGATTATACTGCAGTCCAAGACACTGCCTTGGAAATCTAATGGGTCTTGGGAAGAACTTATGGTTTTCTCTTCCATTTATTTCCATCTCTTAGCTCTGACATTAGTCTCCTGATTATTATTGTTCTTTTTCTCTAGAGAGGAAAAAAAAAAAAAGTCTTGTGTATTCCACCTTGAATAATATGTTTTTTTTCAAATAAACCCACATTATTTGCTAGTCTTTGCAATTCTTCCCTTGCCAATGTGTTGAGTAGTCTTTTCCCTTGCATTTTCCTTCTTGTTGCTTTCATCTTCTGCTGGGAATTTAAAAATACTTTGTCACTTGATTGCCTGATATTTGGATTTGTGTCTTGAGTGACTTGAAAATCTTCTAGAACTGGTAATGTATAAGCATTCTAAATGAGGATTTTCCTAACTGTAGTGGATTTGTGTTTTCCTGACTGCTGCTCCTCCTGTTGTTCATTTTTTATTAGGGGAAAAAAAAAAAAACAGTCAATGCCTGTCTAGGTAATTTCTTTCACTTTCTTTAATAATTAAACCATATGTTGAAAATAATTCAATTTTTCCACCAAGCTGATGGCTTTACAATGGAGCCCAAGAGGTGAGAAATGGTGAAATAACACATTACATTTCACACTGTCTGCATCACTTGAGTAAGTGAGGTGTCTCTTGCAGACAGCTCAAATTTAGCAGTTTTACAGTAACACTTTTAATGCCAGACTGGATTTTCTCTTTGGGCTTTTCTAGGAATTCTTCCCGTTCTGAAGTTGTACCTCTTGCTTTATTTTTTCTGACTTCTGATTTTAAGCTGAATGCCTCTTTGTGCTCTCTAGCTGTACGCTTCTCACTCCCCCACTTCTCCACAGATAGCTTCAGGCACAGTAGTTAAGTCTTGCAGGTCAGTAACTTTACTTCTTACTACAAGAATCCTGAATGTCAGATTGTTCCTCAAATAAATAGCCGCTGGTCACTTGTGCCTGCTTCAGGACAGTTAATTTTATATTTCCCAGTACCCTTTCTGTTTGTCTCCATTTGGGCTGAGAAGCCTCTGTTCAGAGCAAGCTAAAATAGTCTCTGAGGTGAGATTTTGAGAATAAGTATTTACCTTTTAATTTGAGAGCCTTTTTTTCTTTAACATGGTGCCCTGCTTTTTTTTGGTTTTGTTTTCTTTTTTTTTTTTTCTTGTGGAGTGTCAGAGCTAACGGGCTTTTGCTGTCTCTTCAGAGCTCAATTGTAAATACCCATCTCAGTCCAGAACTCTACAGTTCCCTGCAGTGGCAGAATCCAGAAGGGATATTACATACTCGAGGATGTTGATATATTTTATGCATTCCATTATGTTGACTTTTTAATGTCAAGTTACTGATGAAGTGGGGACACATGTCACATGCAGGTTCTTCAGGGTGCTATTCATACCCATAATATCTATTTTAGGTAATTTACATGTACTGTAGGTAATATAAATATAGGTAATACATAAGGTATTATTGGTACTTGATACCTATTACTGGACCCCTTCACCACAATTGCTAAAGAAAAGGATGAAAGGCCAGATGAGGGAGGGAAGCACCTTTGGAAAGGTGTCTGTGCATCCTGGCTGCTGGGCACAAAAAGCCAGGACAGCTCTGCTGTGTGTCTGACCAGGGCAGTCTGTGGGGCTGTAGAAAGGGAAAGCGCAGTGGGACTAGACCCTTTCCCTTTCCCTACTCACAAGCTTCCCTGGACCATGGTGCAGTGGCGCAGAGCACCCAGATGGTGATACATGATCACTGCACTGGGTCAAGTCCAAGGTACAATGAGGGATCTCTTTTTCACTGCATTTGATGAGTCTCTATGCAGCCTAAGGTAAACAATGTATGGCAGATAGCTGCTCGTTGTGTATGTGTTATACTGCTTCCTTCTCTGCAGATGAGCCCATGGGCAGATGCAGTGCTGTCCTGACATGTGGAGAGTATTGCCCATGGTGGTACTAGCCTGGGAAGGAGAGAAAGGTCTCCTTAGCAAGTGCCCTTTCCAGTAACACAGCTTGGGTCACACAAGCCAGACTTATCGATAGCATCATAGCCCTTGTAAGATTGTGCTAATACAAAGCATTCTAGAACAGAGATGGAAGTCTTTACTACTTGCTGAACACAGTGAGGCTTTACAGCCTATAGGGTGTTTTTAATGTAAGGAATAAATCAAGCAGTTTCTTTTTTCTATCATATTATCATTCAGAAGCCTCTCATTACAGAAAGTTCATAGTGCTTTTTGCACAAGTTGTCATCACTAATTTTTGCCTTTGTGTGATGATTCATTGTCTAGCATTTTTTTGTCTTATGTCACTAAATAGATTTCAAGCATGGTCGAAAAATTCAGTGCTGAATTAAAAACAAAAAAAAGGCTAATTGTAGAACGGTTCCCAAAAAGCAGATAAAAAACATACATCAAGTATCTTATTGAATTTTTTCTCCTTAAGAAAGCCCTTTACATCACCTGTGTAGAACATTTGAGTTCCTTAGTATGGACAAGTGTTACTGTTTCTTGAGCCCACTGATTTTTTTTTTATTGTTCTCTACAGCACATTAGACAGAATAGGGAGAAATTTGGTGGAAGTCTTGCTGTAAGCTCAGCCTGCTTCTGTAGTATTCATGAGAATAAATGATTTATGCATAAATGTGCATGAACTTTCAAATTTTTTAAAAAATAAAACCTATCCTAGAAATATGAAGAACTTTGGGTTTTCATCTGATAAGTTGTAAACAGACTCTAGAAAATTCTTTTTATTCCCATTTAGGCAATAGCTATCCTCCAGCTCATTAAAATTTATAGTTCTGTCAGAGGAAAAACTATGCCATGCTCATAGGAATAATAGGTGGGTGAGATTCAAGAGCCACCCAGTGGTTTAAATTGCCTGCATATACCATTCAGAGATCTGCTACAGGATGGGAAAAATCTCTATCTATCCATCAATGGCAAAAGGACTAAAAATGAGTGTATAAAATATCCATAGCTAAGAATTAATTAGACTCTACTATTAATCTGAGAAAAAAAATGATACTTTCCTTGGTTCTTAGTTAAAATGCAAGAAGCAAGTCTATTTTGCATACAAAGCAAGTAATGTATTAAGATGCCTTGTCAAGACCTACCTACATTTGACTGAGTTTTGTACTCTGTTTTATCTGTGGGTGGCTGACTACAGCTGTCCTTCGAAAGAGTTTTATCGTTTTTATGTCTATCAAGCTGTCTGTGAGGCAAGTGTAAGGCTCTGCCCCGAGTTAGCAGGGAATTCCTGTTACCAAGAATTCTGCTTCTCTTCTCAGTAGTCCATTTCTCCTCACCTTCCTCTGAGGTGCTCAGAGTGGCAGAAGAAAACAGTCTCAAACATGTTTCATTAGGTGAGAAGGAACAATTAAGCTGTAACTGTATAAAGAGACATCAAAGAAACCTATCAATCATTTATCCTAGTGAGATAGCAACCAAACAGTATTAATCATTGTGTGAGGACAATATGGTTCACTGGTCTCTTAAATGTATAAGATTTCTAACTAAAATCAGTTATGACAAATTTGTTAAATTTTTTAAATTTTTTAAAACATTTTAAAATGTTTTGTCACATTTTTAAATGTTTTGTCAAGCTTTTATTTGCTGTGGGTTTTATTTTGCTCAGATGTCACAACTGATAACCATACATTATAGAATCTCTTGATCCTGCTGTGATGTTTTAAGTTTTTACTTTAACGGAACAGTATTTCACAGTACTACTAAGAGACATCAGTGTTCCTAGGAAAGCTTTTCTCCCTCTTCCTAAAACTAGAGTGTGAGGAGGGAGAGGTAGATTGTCTTCCCACATGGTTTCTTATAATCTCTTGTGTCAGTTATGCAAAGATGAATATTCTGAATATTTAAATAGTGGAAACTGCCATTTCTCCATGGAAAGACACTGTTCTTTGATAAATCAACTTTTTTCAAAAAAACACGAATTGTTGTGTAGTCATCGGATTTTTCTTCCTTGATCTTTATGCGGTTTTGTGAAAATCATGAAGCTTTTACATGTGTTGCAGATAGTCACGTCAGATAAAATACATTTTGCTGTAGTCCAAAGGATCTCAGTGGGACAGTGAGGGCAAGGCATTAGCCAGCAGCTATGGGGACCCTCTTGTCAAGTTCACTTAGAGCATTTTCTTGCTCCTAGAGCTCTGAAATAAGAAGAAATGTTTCTGTAAACAACTAGCTCCACAGGAACCAGAAGCCTGGTGAAGCCTGGCCATGGCTTGTTCCCTGATGCAAAATCTGGTGGGGACACTGGTCTCATCTGTGGCCTGTATTCCTGTGACAGCTTCCCCTAGAGCACTGGCTGCTGCAGTCACAAGAGACTGGCCAGCAGAATAGCAGTGCTAATACCTGAAACATAGTGGAGTGAATTTGCAAATAGACACACGATGACTTTTCCTCTGCTCCCTTTTATAAATTTTGTAGGCATTTAATTATCATTGAGACCCTTCTGATTAAAACTGGACAAAAAGCTGAACAAAATATTTATCTTTTTTTTTAAAAGATGCTACACAATTAGCTGGCTATAGTAAAATAAAGAGGAGTAAATATGATTTGTACTCTCTCTTCATCTTCTGTGTACCTGATCATGCCAAATAGTCTTATCAGTGTGTTTGCTGCATATTTACTGCTCATGTTTCACTGGTGCCTGAAGGCAGTCTCACTTCTGCATTGTTGCTGATCATGTAACTTCAATTTTCACTGGACATGCCCAAACATATTTCTCCTTTTCAATGATAAATAGTTCATTTCTTCCATAAAAATGAGTTCAAATGTGATTATAGAAGTGCTAATATGGTCCTGAGAGCCATCAAGAGTAATGGTCTCCTGTGACAGGAAGAGTTCTTTTGCTGAATGACTAAATAGATGCTGGGTTTTGGGCAGGTATGTAATTATACATTAATCAATATAGGTATGTATCTCTCTAGAAGATAGGATTTAGTGTTCCCTTAAAAGTAATTTTGTACACTTTGAGTGTAAAAACCTCACCTTTTCTTTCTGCATCACAGGTTGCTCTTGGAGATGACGTATGTTCCGATCGGAGGTGAAAATAAAGACCATTTGCACATATGGCCTGCCCTGTCTGTTGGGGACTGTGGCTGTACAGCTCTAGGCCTGTTGGCAGCATAGCAAAGCGGCCAGTCTTGCAGGCATCTGTGGGACCGGCTGGCTCTCCAGCAGTGTGGCACAGTTATGGACTGGGAGCTCTGCTGCTGATTCAGCCTGTCCTGTGATGCAAGGACAGAAAGGGAACACCCAACCTTCTGTACAAGGACTGAGAACAGCAAAGACTTCAGGTATAAATAACATCAACAAACAGTACTGAAAATGCTGAGTTTTCTTTGGCACGTAATTACTGAAGAGGGTAAGAGACAAGATGCAGCAGAAAGTGACAGTAAAGCTTTTGACCTAAAGAAAGGTCATTGTTATCATGACGACCAGGCTCTTTCAACACAGTGACATGCCTGTAGAGCTAGCAGTCTTCTGACATTATTCTGCTACCACCTGGATTTGCTCTTTGCCCCTTAATGTTAATGCACCTCTTAATTTAGATATCTCTTAATATATTTTAGTCTAAAAAGAAGAAATCACATCATGTCCCAGTGATCACCAGCATGGACAGAAAAAGTTCTGTGAGAGTCTCAATTGCTCTTAGGAAAGGTGGTTTTACTTCCTTTTATTTAGATCAGGACAGACTCTTCACTTCTGTTAGTCCATAGCAACAATTCTATTCATTTAAATGGGGTGAGATTAGCTCCTAGCTGTGGTGAACAATAAAATACTCATCTCATTTTGCTTAGTGTCCGTTTTCCTTTGTGTGCTTCGCTATGTACAATCTCTCAGGCAGAGAACCATGCTCGTTATACTGCAATGCAATTAAATTTGTCATCTGCCATCCCTGATTACCAGAGCTTAACAATCACTCTGAGGGGGTTAGTTTGGGGTTTTTGGAGATAGACTGCAAAAGTTCAGATACCAGAAGGAATGGAAGTGCAGGAAAAAAAGAAATGCTGTTATGAAGAAACAGTTCCTGGGAATGCTTTTGTTGAAAATATGGTCTTATACAGAAGTTAAGAGCTAGGGACCTGATCTAATCTCCTGAAAAGAGCCTGAGATCCTGAAAGGACTTTCTGATGATATTACATAATTGTGCACACTTCTGAACCTTTGGTGGCAGGAAAACATCTGAGAATCTTTAAAAATATCTAATATTAGATTTCTTATACATTACCTGGGTAAGGAATTCCTTTTAATGAAAAAACATCAAGACTTAAAAGTCACAAATACAAACTGTCTTTAGATTAGATTGCAAATTGTCTCTTGCAGAAACTGCAAGAATTGGAGCAAGCTTGTCCAAGTCAGCAGTGGTCGGTGCACTCGTTTGGAAGAGGGCCCATCTCAAATTGCTTCTTTGACACAGAGTATGTGTTGTGGGCAGAGAAGCCTCAACATCCTACCAAATTTATATTTATGTATCTGGCTTATACCACAAACCGTACCCAAGAACTGAGAAACCTTTGCGAGATAAATTAAAAGCCATTATTAAAAACTATATTTAAAGGTAAATTAAAGCTGGACATGAGGTGACAATGTGTTCTCACAGCTCAGAAGTCCAACTGTATCCTGGGATGCATAAAAAGAAGTGTGGCCAGCAGATTGAGGGGGGTGATTCTTCCCCTCTACTCTGCTCTGTGAGACCCCACCTGGAGTACTGAGGCCAGTTCTGGAGTCCTCAGCATATGAAAGACATGGTTCTGTTGGACTGGGTCCAGAGGAGGACCACAAAAATGATCAGACGGCTGGAACACCTCTCCTATGGAGGAAAGGCTGAGAGAGTAGGGGTTGTTCAGTCTGGAGAAGGCTCCAGAAAGTCCTTATCATGGTCTTTCAGTACTTAAAAGGAGCCTGTAAGAAAGATGGGGACAGTCTTCTTAGCAGGTCCTGTTGCAAAAGGACAAGGGGTAGTGGTTTTAAACTAAAAGAGGGTAGATTTAGACAGATTGCCCAGAGAGGTGGTAGATGCCCCATCCCTGGAAACACTCCAGCTCAGGTTGGGTGGGGTTCTCAGTAAGCTGATCTAGTTCAAGATGTCCCTGCTCATTGCAGGAGGGGTTGGACTAGATGACCTTTAAAGGTCCCTTCCAACCCAAACTATTCTATGATTCTGTTAAACGACAGTGAACTAAAACTATATTTATAACAAAAAAATTTGTCATAAAGTATTGTCATTTTCTGCCAAAATTCTCATAGCTTTAATTAATTTTGCTTTCGGAAGAGCTGAGTGCAGTTGCCATTTACATTATGAATTAGTATTTCTGCCTTACAGCTTTCTTTGTTCCAGCCTGCCACACATAACCAACTATCATCAAAGTGCAGTGAGGGTGCAGCCAGCCAGGCTTATATAGAGCAGCAGTGAGTAACGTAATTATTATTCCGAATAACAAAATAACTACCTTCCTCTCTCTGTATTCAATGACACAGCATTAGCTGTGGGCCCTTGCCACCCCTAAAGAGAGACAAATATAAGAAGTTTCTGCATTTCTTAGATAAAATTATTTGAGATTTTCCAAAGCTTCATTAGCACTGACATATTGTCTCTTTGTCATAAGAGTGTAAAGGTGCCTGATCTACTTTTAAGTGAGACACTTTAAGTAATACAAGGACTATGGTGCTGCACTCACTATTTGGATAACATATATAGCTGTTGACTTCAATGCTTGTAATACTCAAGCTGACAGCTCAATTAGGAGATGCCATGCAGTTCAACACAACAGGTAGGCATACTGTTACTGCAAATAGAAAATGAACACTCAACAAAAATAAGCAACCTATGAAAGATGTTGTACTCTTAGTTATTTTTAGCAGGCACTGTAAAAAACATCTGCAAAACTCTTTAGGGAAACTGTTCTAAAAACTCTGATTTGAGCTCCAATCATGAAAAAGTGTCCAAGATGGCAGATGTCATGTCTATAGTATAAATCTGCTGAATGATTCAGTTGTGATGCTTCTCTGCCTGCTACAGACTTTAGCAAATACAGACATGGGGCATGTGATGTATGCACGTTACAGAGCTGAGTCTCAGGGAATGTTCTTGCATGTCTTTTTCTGTGGATGATGCTGTGCAGAATACTTGGTCTTAGTGAAATACTGGAATACTCATCTCATCTGGAAATGCAGTATCTGACAAAAGTTGTTCATTCATATACACTTTCCCAGCAGTTTGTGAACAGACCTCATATCTGTCAACAGCAACTGAACAAGAACAGGGGGGACAACCCTCAATTGCTGAATTTCAGAGGAGTGCGTTGAAATTGTGGGCAGGATGGGAAATGACAAATATAATAGGTAAATGTTTATTTTTCTTCATTGATGTCAATAACAAACTAATGTAGCTTTAAAACCTCAGGTCTCAAACATAAAAGTTTTCTTAATGTCTTGTTCAGGAGGCTGTGATGACAACTGATAAACAGATGCTTTGTTCAGCAGTGGAGAATTTTCCTGCATGTCATATGAGGTTATTTTTACTATTACAAACAAGCTTTGTCACCATAGGAATTCAATTTGGAGTGGAAACGGAGAATTGTAATTTAGTTTCTCATTTGTGGAATCACAATTCCTTTGTATTCTGTAGCTTTATTCCTTTTCTCCTATTTTTTCTAATACCCTTAGCTTCTAAATCTAAAGCTAAAGTGAGTGAACTTCAAACATTAGTTTCTTCTTGAATTTTTCCTTTTCTTATAGCCTCCGTCTTGAGTCACAGCTGTTTAGGACCTAAGTCCACCAAAAGAACAGCTCAGAGAAAGAAAAAGCATTATAGATTGTGTGAAGAAGAAAACAACTTTCCATTCCACATCTTTCTGTCATAACAAGGTCAGCCTTGGTGTAGTTCAGTTGCATTTCTGACGAGTGGCCTCGGGCAAAGTTGGCAGTAGTAACCTGCTTGTCATGGCCACCCAGCACAGGAGGGATCTCTTATTTAGCTTGTTTTAAATACATGAATAAATAACGGCTTTAAGGTTCTGTGCACCTTAAAACAATCAGAACACAGACCTGCAGGGAACACCTTGGCTATAATGCTTGGCTGTGAGCTGGACAAGGAGGTAGCTCTTTCCAGGAACCTAACCAGCCTGTTGGTTGTTGAAGACCAGCAGCCAGGAGAAGGGGAACAGTGTCAAAATCCTCAGCAAACCATGCTTCAGGGAAATGAAGCTTTCTCACAGCTCAGGGTGCTACCTGCACCTTAGTGCCAAGGATATGGAATATCATCAGCTTGGTGGAAGTCTTTCATTCAGCTACAGGGGTATTTTTCTAGAAGCTTTTGGGAAAAATGACAAAATGTGAATATTTGTACCCTTCCTCACTGCCCTTCAGTGCAACAGCTGCAAAGCACAGCATTTTCCAAGGCATGCATGTCTGTGAAGCTCTAAACCTGACTCTTTCTTCTTTTCCTTAGTCATCAGTTCAAGTTTAAGAATGCAACTTATTCTGATTCACAACAGTCTTCTTCCACCCAGTCCAAACTTTGGATGGCATTTGCAAGGAGACAATGACATAAAGCGGCATCAGCTGTCTGCTTGCAGCTGAATAATCTGAACCAGAAATCCTCTCATGCTTCTCTGCTCCATTCTCACCCCTCACCCCACTATAGCAATAGTTTAGGTCACTTTCTTTAGCTTTGCTGTGTAGTTTTGCTTTACTGGAGATACTTTTGTACCAATATATTCCATGTGCTCTCCTGGCTTTATCCCTACTTCCATCACCTTCCTTAACTGGCTTAATTTCAGACCTTGGCTTTGTGTACCCCACCCCAGGCACTTCTCTGGCACTGCATGTCCATGCCAAGTCATACTGAGATAACCACTGCTAGCTCCAGAGTGTTTAACTGTGCAGAAAATGGAGTGAGGTCAGAAAGTTTTGGTGCTGGGTAAACACTTACAGTCTCACAGGTAGCTTCTTGATATTAAGAGTGAAAGGGAAGAGGTAGAAAGGACAGCAAACAGAGCCAAGGGTATCACCGGAGCGAGGCCATGCACCAGTCTCTAGCTTGCAGCATGGAGAAGGCTAAAGAGGAGAGAAGTGCCCTCAGAAGAGTCCCAAAGCCCAGGAGCCCCACAAAGGTGAGCTGGAAGGGAGCATGGGAGATGGGGCCAAGCCCAGCCAGCCAACCCAGCTTGCTGCTGAAGCATTTCTCTGGTACTGAATTTGGATGCTGAAGAAGAGATTTGTTAGATACCAATAATTTATGCCTCGTTTCACATTTTGATAAATTTGTTGTCCTTAACTATCGCTGCTAATCCAATCCTTATCACTGGGTCCTTACAATATCACCTGCAAATGTGTTTATATGCTGCTTCTATTTCATTCTCATTTATCACTAAAAGTCTGCCTCCTCAGTATTCTGTTCAGACAACATGAATCACACCATATGCGCTGGCAGATATTATTGGGTCTGCTGTAGCAAAATAATGTTTTTGGAAGAGTATAGAAGAGTCAATTTATAAAGCATTTCTGTAGTATATCTGTGTTGAGATGACTGAGGACTCGGTATAAGTAGCAGCAGTCAACCTGAAAACACCTCTGCCTTCCCTTTGCATTTAAAGTACTGACTTTTAGCTATACTGATATATTTTAACATCAGAGTCCCAGAAAAAGATAATTTTAAACAAGGAAAAAGAATAAAATAAATTCTCTAAGACACCTAATATGAATGACATTAAGTTCAGAACAGCAGCACAAAAATTTGAACAAGTACATTGCAAAGGAGATACCTTGTGAAAATTCTTGCCAGCAAAGTAGTCAAAGCAGTATTATAGTAGTATAGTGAAAAGGAATCTCTGCAGCCAGCTGCTTAGATGTAGCCCTAAGAGAGGGCTGTTACATGCAGCTGCCTTGTAAACACAATGCTAAGTCAGACAGGAAATGTCCAGACCCTTAAACAGTGACATGTCAAGATACAGGGAATTAGACGGATGCAGGACAACCAGGCTGGGTTTTCTATATTTTCACCTGGGACCTTGGAGCAAGAATGGAAAACTTCCACAGAATGGCAACAATGTCAGTTAAAGTGTTTCATCTCAAGAATACCTGAAAAGGGACTTCAGCTCTGGTTTTTTCATTTCAGTGACAAAATTGACAGATTGTACAGATTTATCTAGTTATCAAACTTTCTATTAACAAAGGAGCTGAACCTCCCAACACATCACACTGAACATCACAACAATACAATGTGTATAATTTTAAATCAGGCTTATTCTCACTGCTTCTTTTTCATCCACTTTGAGTTTTTCACCAGCTGCCTCGATCTATAGATACAAGATGGAAAGAGCCTTTTTCAAAGTGACAAAGAATGTTTAAAGACTGCTAAGACACAGAGAGGATCCAGGTCCTTCATAGGGGGTCTTATACAAAATCATCATACTGTAAATTTCTAAGAGGTGGAGGTCTTAGCATGTGAATCCTTATGAAAATGACATATTAGGACCAAAAAATCAATGTGTAGAAAAAAACCCCCTTGAATATTGTATTCATTATGAAGTTATTACTGTTTTGGGTTTTTTTAAAAACACCTTTGCAAATATTCATCTTTAGTGACAATGTGCATAGGCGTTTTAAAGAATAAGTTCTTTTTAAGCAAGGTCATGTTTATTAATGGTTACAGTAGCTTTTGGGGTTCCCTTCATTATATGAGAGCTCTTAACTTTTATAACATAGAGACAGGAATCTCTGGCTTCTAAGTATGACACAGATGCGGGTATGAAAAAACTGTGATGAAACTTTTGAAATTCTTTTGGACTTCCAGTGCTGTCGATTAGAGAAGAATTCAGAAAGGAAAAAAATGAAAGCCTTAAGCCTCTAAACTTTTGCAGTGTATGGTTTGGCCATTGATCACAGCAACAGAGGCAAAGGGAGGAGCTGGGGAGTGGGTGCAGATGGACTGCACTTTCTGTTGCGTCCTGACCACTTCTATGCACTCTTTCTGAACATGTTTAGTAATATAACCTCCTGTCTGCAGTATTACTTAAGGATCTGGATGATTTTTGGAGGTTGGACTCAATGATCTTTGGAGGTCCCTTCCAACCCCTAACATTCTATGATTCTGTGATTCTGTGATTTTGACAAGGCCTGGCTGGAGCACATAGGAGGGAAATGAGCTTCAAACCTATCAACAGTCATAGCAGAAACTTGACGTAAATCCAGAACAAAATAGAAGCTTGAATGGCTTGTACCTAAGACACGAAACCCAGCGTTTTTGCTATCTGATAGAGGCCCAGGATATATACATTCATAGCAACTACTACATGACTATTTTTGGAAGGGAATGAGAAAATTGCAGCCTACTATCCATTTTTATAAAATATTAAATTGCACGATAAATGACAATGTGTATTATTCACCTGGATCTAAACAGTACTTTGGAACAGCTTATAGAAGGAAATTCACATGAAAATAGTTACCTAATCTACTGAAACCTCATGAGAGCAGAGAAAGTTGCAGCTATACTAATATCATATATTCATTAAATGGAAGGACAGAACTGACAACCCGAGAGAGAGACATTTTCAATGAATAATTCTTTCAGAATTAAATGTGCAAATTAAAGCAATTAAACTATAAGCCACTCAGACACATTTCCAGGCTAAATGTTAACACCCTGTAGGAATAAGAACAGACTGACCTGCTGACAGTGCAACAAGTTTTACTTCAGAGTTTCTCAGTTTGTACATCACATAGGCTACAACCTAAAGCTGATTGTTCTGTGTAGAACATCCTCTCTTATGTGACTAGGTAAGGGCCTTTTCTTTATCCATTCTTGTTAAGTATACAGTATAAGCCTAGGTAACTTTAAGAGAGGACTAAGAAATTTCTTAAAGTTATATATAAAGAGATAACATTTCCTTCTGTTCTTCCTTTCCTCCTCATCCATCTATACAGCCTATGGAATTACTCCCTATCATCCTAAATGTTTCTCAAAGTAATTCAATCAGCCTTTGCCCTGCTTACCTGCTTTCCAGTCTGCTTTTGACACCTGCCTCTTACAGTCTTCAGACCTTGGAGGCACCTCTTTTCCCTTACTGTCTATATAACCAAAGTCATTAAGTGCAGTAGCAGTTAAGAGGGCTCAGTTTTACAATTGCAATGCTCAGGTTGTTCACTGAAATGAAGTGAAGCCTGATCTGCTGTGGAAGAAGTTGGAAATAAGAAAAGATATGCACCACCGAACTCATTTTTGAAAAGCAAATACCAACAACATAAAAATAATGTGATGCATATCATAACAGCAAAAAAAGGAGAAATGAAACTTACGATGATATTCAGACTGATATTTCTCTTTAATGAAGCTACAGTTGTTACTTAGCATCACTGGCTGAAACTCACACTGAAACACAAGTTATTTAGGTAAAACTTGTGATGACCTTAGTCACCTCAAAATTAATTAAAAGTTTTAGTGGTACTAATAGCTGTTATAAGCATGAGCAGAAAAATGAACTTACATGATGCTACACCTTTGTAGAAGGCAAGTAGAGCATAACAATATGGAATAACCATGATGAATTTCTTTACACTTTCACAGACTACTCCATTACTCTTTGCTTGAAAAACATGTACTGTGCTTTGTTGTGGTCCAGGAAAATAAGACTGCTGCTGACTTTCTGTTTCATCCTAGCAGCTGTTTACCTGACCAGTGCATCAACATATAGCACAATAAAAACCACATGACAAACAAACAGCTTCTACATTTACAAATGGAAAATTGCCAGGTAAATTTTAAGTTGAAGAGCTAAGGTAAGAAGTGACTTCAGCAGAATTTTTAGAAGGTTTTTCCTACAAATCAGAAGTCTTCCTGCCTGCTTTTGTTCTGCATACTTCAGTGCTAATATAAATAACAAAAGTAGGTATGAAGATAAGACAATATGGTGGAGAAGTATCAGTGATCTTTTGTTCTACACTTTTCTACCCCTTGATGAACTACAGGTGTTAAAAAAAAGAACAGGAGCCGTTATAAATATTATGGTGCATTTCAAGACATCATTTTCATAAACTTTTAGTCAGATTAATAGAAGGACTAAGCAAACAGCCTACATGTCCTATTGGAATACTGTGACTTAAGTTGTCTTTGGATTAAAATAACACAAAGAGGTGATATTGATTAAAACACATGAGATGGAGATTTTTCTTTCTAGGCCACATCCATGAGTCTAGAGATCCAACCATCCTCCACTGAGTTCAATAGAATGATTCCCAAAAGCATCAGTGGGTTTTGACTCTATATTCCTTGCAGACATGTTTTCATTATTGTGAGCTTATATTTTTCGGTAGTCACTTTTTTCTGCCTTTTTTTCCATCCAGCCTTCTGTTTTTGCAATTGTATGTGCCATCACTTCTCTAGATCTACTAGAAAGCCCTCTCTTGATACACAGAATCATAGAATCATTGTGGTTGGAAGAGACTTTTAAGATTATAAAGTCCAACCATTAACCCAGTACTGTCAGGTTACCACTAAACCATGTCACTAAGCATCACATCTACATGTCTTTTTAAATATATCCAGGGATGGTGACTCCACCACTGCCCTGGCCATCCTGTTTCAATGCTTGACAACCCATCTGGTGAAGACATTTTTCCTAATGTCCAATCTAAACCTCCCTTGGTTGAGGTTGGTTCCTCTTGTTCTATCACTTGTTACTTGGGAGAAGAGACCGACCCCCACCTCACTACAACCTCCTTTCAGGTAGTTGCAGAGAGCGATAAGTTCTCCCCTGAGCCTCCATTTCTCAAGTCTAAACAGCCCCAGTTCCCTCAGACACTCCTCATAAGACTTGTCCACTAGCTTCATTGCCCTACTTTGAACAAGAACTCCAGTATCTCATTATCATGTTTGTTTTTTTCCATACCACATCACATTTATGTCTGTTGGTTATCTTGTGATAAACTCCTGTATCTTGATCTTCTTCTGCTTGCTGTTCGCAGTTAATGAGCTTCTCCCACTTACAGAAAACATTTTTATTCTTAAATTCATGGCATTGCATGTAGCATTGTTACATTTCATTTAATTTCTATTATTTTTGCCCTCTAGGTCATCTAGATCTTGCAGCAGGATATTCTGACATTCATCTGTATTTGCAGTATTTTCCACCTTGTGTCATCAGCCAATTTTATTTCCTCGCTTCTAATGTGTCCAAGGTCATTAATGAACACAGTAAATGTGCTGGGTCACTATAGAACTCTGTATCACAAGGATGCTCTAGATGAGCTCTTTGGTTGCCAGTCGTGGTTTTTCTCCTGCTATTCTGTCAGCCCTAATTCAGTGAGAAATGCTGACAGGTACTTCCTCCAGTCCACCAGCTGCATTTTATTTTTGTAAGTTGAGCTAGCCAGAAGGTACAAGAGTCTTGGTCAGGGTGCTTTACCAGAACTAGATAGCACAGAGATGAAACAGAGAATCTGATTTGCTTCTTACAAGTTTTTGATTTTTAATACCAGTGAAAGAAAGAGTGCTTATTCCTAGAAAACCTGTTTCTTTGCCATCCCTTACTTTGGATGCTAAATGATACAAGCCTTTTTTCTTTCTGACAGTCACAAGAACTGGCTTCTTATAAAGATTGACCTTTACTTCATTACTGATGGTAAGCAAGCTCTGAATGTGTATTTGCTTTGCTCATAGATAACCCCAGGGACTACATAGAAAAATAGACTGTGGGTTTGGAAATTGCACAGGAAGAAATAAAAAGTCTAACTCAAGGTCTCTTGATTTCACTTGCTAATCTCCAGGGGGGGATCTCTTCTGGGTAGAGAATCAAAGACAGTTTTTCCCTTTGTATGTGAGAAGGTCATAAAAGCTGATTAATCCAGCCTGAAAGCTCTGAAATATTCAGAAAAAAAAAAAAAAGAAAAAGAAAAAGGGTGGGAAACTTCACAAAGGACTTAAAAATGGAAAATATATTTCAAAACATGTCAGCTTTGTCAAAATAAATTTCTAGTTGAAAAAAAAAGGAAAAATACTCTTGAAGTTTTCTGGGGTTTACCATTCTGGAATGGAATGCCTTGATCTTTCTACTTTGAAACAGTTTTAAAATTAATTTTTTAATCATGTGTATTGAAAAATATTAATTACTTATTCTGACTGCTTTTATAGCTTATCTTAATTTAGGTAGAACTGATTTATGACAGTATTAGATTTCACTGATAGATCTTGCTTATCCATAAATACATATCCAATAGCTTTCCTGCATACAGGAGGAACTGATAAGTAGAGGCTTTTTTTTCTGCTCATACCAGCAAATGCCTTTTGGTCATCATACCAGCCAAAAGCCATTCCTGAAGTGTTTCTGAGGTCTGGACACCAAGGCTAGCTCAGGTAGCCACCTGAGGCTGGGGCTAGATGTAGTTCAGGTTGCTATCAAGCTTTGGAGCCTGTGGTCTCCTTCTGGGATGTCATCATCTACCCAAGGAGCCAACTCTTCAGATCTCACAGATCCCCTACTGTAACTGCATCCATAAGCACTCCTAACCTGCTTCTACAAAAATTGTTTGTTGGAGAGTGGCAGTAAAGATAGAAAGGTCTGAATTTATCACAGAACTGAAGAGGATTTAGTACACATTTTTCCCTCTTGTAATGCAGTCCAGGCCCTGCTACTGAACAGCAATAGATAAAAGCATATACACAACTCCAGCTGATCTTTAGCATGAAGCTTCAGAGCTCCCGGTCAAAAGCACAAAGTCATTGCCTGATGCCACTGTGAACGGTGGAAATTGTCTACAGTCACACTTGGAGGAATTAAATTAAAATTTGACATGCCACAACCTTCTATGCAACCAGTAAAAAAAGTAGGCTGTTAGCAGAAAGGACAGGCTGGAGATGATAAAGTCAGTCAGAAGTAAAAGTAGTTTAAATGAAATTGAAGTGTAGGGCATCAGAGCACCAGCATTCATAAAAGGAAAATGCTTCTTTCTGAGACTGGTGCTGCTATAAGGAGGCACAATGAGAATTCTCTGTCATGCTGAATTCAGTGTTGGTCCTGTTTACTGCTGTGCTAGGAACTTGCATCCTTTTGTTTGTGCTAAATTTCAGCAGGTAGTTTATCTTATATATGTTTAAATGTTTCAAATTATTTAACAGAGAGATCAAGATCTAGGAAACAAACTGTTTTGTGTTATCAGAAAGGGAAATTGGGGACTTGCAATATTATATGTCTGTTTTAATTTTCCTTGAGGTCAAAACCTATATCTAAAAATACATTTTTGTTGAAGCACAGTTTTGGAGTGAGGCATGAACTCCTTGTTGGATTTCTATAGCCTACAGTATGTAGGAAGTCAGATTAGATAACCAAAATGTCCCTTTTGAGCTGTAGAAAGTCTTAAATCTGTCAGAATTGCTCTCCAGTGCCACCTAATGACACAGAAAGGTTCACACGGTATCTATTCTCAAGACTTGTAGCATCAAAGTCTGCAATACACAGCAATCAATACTTCATAAATATCTTTAAAATGTGTTTCTATTTAAATAGCATTCGTAAACACAAGAAACACGTATGTGCAAAAGGAAACCTTAGGTATCTACTATACACATGCTAAACAAGCTATTTATTAGTACTTTACCTTGCTGTTGCGTACCTGCAAAGATAGTCAGCAAGGAAAACAGAAAATCCTCTCTAAGCCATAGACCATATTTTAGCGTATGGAAAGGAAGGCTTGTAAGAAAATGCCAGTAAGAATATTCTGTCTGCAGGGGAAAAGAAAAAAGGGATAAGTTTTGTAACATTTTTCTGGGATGCTGAAATTAGCTGTATTCAGCTACAAATGCTTTCTGTTAAAAAAATCTGTCAGCCCTGGGAATTTCCCTTGTTAATCTTGCTGGGAAATGTGTCATGGTGCCTAAGAGACCACTTTCAGCCCATAGCAGATATCCAGAGTAATTTTCATATGTTTATGTTTGGTATGGTATCTGCATGAAAAGAAGTGTGGCCCAGCAGGTCAAGGAAGGTGATTCTGCCTCTCTGGTCTGCTCTCATGAGTCCTCGAGTCCGGCTCTGGAGCCCCCATCACAAGAAGGACATGGACCTGGTGGAGAGGGTCCAGAGGAGAGCCACAAAGATGATCAGAGGGCTGGAGCACCTCTCCTAAGAGGACAGGCTGAGAGAGCTGGGGTTCATCCTGGAGAAGAGAAGGTTCCAGGGAGACCTTTTAGCAGCCTTCCAGTACCTGAAGGAGGTCTAAAGGAAAACTGGAGAGGGACTTTTTATAGGGGGATGTGGTGATAGTATAATGGACAATGGTTTTAAACTAGAGCAGTGTAGATTTAGATTAGACATTATGAAGAAGTTTTTTACTATGAAGGTTGTGAGACACTGGAATGGGTTGCCCAGAGAAGTTGTAGATGCCTCATCCCTTGAAGTGTTTAAGACCAGGCTGGATGAGGCTCTGAGCAACCTGGTCTAGCAGGAGGTGTCCCTGCCCATGGCAGGGGGCTTAGAACTAGATGTTCTTTAAGTTCCCTTCCAACTCAAGCCATTCCATGATTCTATGATTCTATCACCTAAGGAAACTGAATGACTTGAAAATGTTTCAAAGATAATTTGGTTATTTGTCTTATTTTCTCTGGGTTCTATAAATTTTGTGACTACAAGAGAATAATATTTTTGTCATCAAACTGGTATTCCTGTGTAGCATATGGTGTGATGGAACCTGTGCTGAACTGTGAGTGCATCCTTTAGAAAAACGCCTAGGAGTGGATTCAAGTTTTTTGTGGTGTTCAGCTGATTGAAACTGTTCCTGGTCACAAAGACCATGTCTAAGGAGCAGCTGCTGTGACTACCTTTGCATTGAGCAACTCCTGTCGCTACACTCTTCTACTGTACGTTTCATTTTCTGATTTGCGTGTGCTTCTTGACATGGTCTCCTCATGTGGTCAAGGCTGTGGACCAGTGCTCTTTCTGGACTCAGGGGGGCAGATTTTCCTGTATGCAATAATCATGGTGGAGATCCCCAAACCAGTTTCTAGAAAACAGGTATGATGCAGGAGGACATCCATCAGAGCCATCAGTAGCTGTCCTGAGGCCAGAAATGCTGTGCTACTGTATAGCTCTGTACTGAGGCCAATTCCAGAGCAGCGTATTCAGCAGCAGTTGGTCTACTTCCAGCATGACCTGGCCGACCCCTCCCTGTGTTTCAATTCATGCAGTCAGAGATGTACTTAAGGCATCGTTTTGTTGGCATAATTAGATGCCACCTTGAAAATATTTGAGAGCTTTTGCTCTCTCTGCCAGCTAGTCATCTGATTAAATGGAATTTTTAAAGAATCAAGTTATGAGCTCTTAGAGGGTAATAATGTGGTAAATCAAGAGCTTAAATGTGTTTTTCAAAACCAAACACTGTCAAAACAGTTTCTCTATTTACAGGGTAAATAACTTAGCAGGAAAGGTGTCAGTAACAGACATTATACATTTGGACTTAAGAAGAGGTGCTGGTGATGCAGTAAATGGGTCTGATCTGAACACAAAACAGATGGACAGAGGAGCTTGTAGCAGAGTTCGATGTCAAACTGGAAGACTGTCTTACGTAAGGCTCCACAAAAGTCCAAACTAGAGCCACAACTGGTTGATATTTTAATCAGCAACTTGGATAATGGAATGCAGAGTATTAGATGATACTAAGCCCTGAGAAGGACTTGGACAACAGGCTTAAAATTCACATGATTAAATGTGTCTCAAAAGAAGCTAGATGAAATTCAATACAGATATGTTCAAAGTACTGCACTGAGAAACAAAATGGTAATGAAAATCAGCAGATGTTAGAACCATATGCATGAATCTTTGATGGTTCTCTGAAACCTGGAAAATTTTGACCAAGTAATCTTCTTAACTGGCTACACAGACCAGCTAAGGTTGATGTTTGAATTATTGGACACACATTTGTGTGTATTTGGTATACCTCCAGATGAAAGAAGCAACAGTAAAACCCATGTTTTCTGTGAAGAATGAAGTCATAGCCTGTGTTCAGATATTCTTCCACTATTTTGTAAGTTCAGTTTTGACAGCATCTGTGTGAGAGTCTAAGTCAAATATCTCATTTGGTGCTCATTTATTTTTGCTATAGGCTGTTGGAATGACAATTCTTATTCACTTTATCAACCTGATAATTGCTGTAAATCCAAAAAGAAAAAGGAAGAAAAGAATGTTTAAAAAATAATATTCACAGTCCTCTTTCCAGTGACGTTTTCTATTGCTGTTCCTTTAATTCAAGGTCTCAAGTAATTATATAAATGCTGAAATCTGTTACTTAACAAATTTGATCATTAGAAGGTTCAAAGTTACTTCCTTCTTAGTCTCATCTTATGATGCTGAATGAGAAGAACTTGCTACTTCTCATATATCAACAGAAATGTTTCCTGAGTGCCAAGAATTTCCATATGCATTGTACCTACTGGGAGCATTAGGATTACACAAGATCAACCACGTATAAGTAGAATCAAAGGTTTCAGAGCCCGAATTAATTTCTCCTTTTTAGGGGTTCACCATGTGGGTGCTTCTAGATGAAGTAGAAAAGAGGTGAAGATTTGATTCATCTGATCTAATCCAAATGTGCACTCTGGGATGAGTAGCATTGTACACTTGACCCCAGTGAGACCAGTTTGGTCTGTGTTGGCTTTAAAGGGTTTCCAAGGTGGCTAGTTTAGTTGTTGGTACTTGAGGCTAGGTGAATCCTACCCAGGCAGACCTCAGTTATCTGTGAAAGATTCAGAACTCAACTAGAATTCTCAGGATTAACCAGTAGAATATTTAGTTATAAATAGAGAAAGTTCTAAATGAAAAAAAAAAAAAAATTAGAATCATTAAATATGTTTCCTATGCATAAACTTACAAGCCAATGCAAACGCATCACTCTAAAGCTATCACACTATTCAAGAAGGGCACTGCATATTTTTGTTAGACTATATCTAAATCAACATGTTCAAACATGCTGTGCTGGCTAGAATTGCTAGGGAACTTTAGTCTTTATTGCAGTAACATGCAATATATAACTGTAGAGCAGTTTCAAGATTTTAACACTTGCTACAATTCTGTCACGGAGCTATTTGAAATAGTGATTCTCTGAGGGAGTAATTAACTTTAGCATAACAAATCATTATACATGAAAGATCTGTTTGTTACCAAGCATTCCCTTTTCAACAGTGAGTGCTGTTTTCTAGGTCTCCATTAAGATAATGGCAACTGTACTGGAAATGGTTCCCCATAGTTTCAGACATTTGGTTAAATGTCCTGATGACCTGTTAGAATGAAGCTGAATGAAAGGAATAAGTCAGCACTGTGGAAGGAACAACGTTTCTGCACTCAGATAATTATTGTGTTGTCCATATTAAGTAGCCCTTTCTTAAAATCTGTGTCAAATGCCAGAAGTTGCCTCTCCATTGTAACTGATGACCTGTTGATGCATTCATGAAAAGTGAACCATCTTTCTAATGTTTATTCTAGCCAAAATCTTGAGTCATCACCTTGATTTATAAACACTGAAACTTTAGAAAACCCTTAGTATTAGTAAACCTTAAGACTTAGAGGATATGATAGCTCCCAAAGATTTGGTGTTCACTGGTCCCAAAGTGATGGGAAGGAAATACTGAATTTCATTTTACATAAACTTTTAAATCACAGTAGTTTTTTATGACCTCTGGGATTCAGTGATCCTGTTAAGAAAACCCACCATATTTTATATTAACCAGTTCACATTTTGTTTGGTAAATTGATACCTATTATGTTGATTTACATTTTCACATAGCCAAATTCCTTTGGTGCTAGAAGCTAAATAATAGTTTTGTTGATTAACTAAAAGCTGAGCTAACTGTTTTCCACTGTTTCATCTCACCTTCCCTTCTTTCTATACTTGCTTTTGAATAGATAATTCTGACAAAACCTTTTTATCCCCTGATTGCTCATTTTTCTTTGAACTGCAGCCAGTCATCATGAAGATTGATACTGTTTCATGATATTATCAGTGGTTATTAATTTGTAGATGATTTATTAGACAAGTGGAAAGGCCAGATAAGATTCATTTTATTTGGCATATTGTGGTTTTTTCACTGGCATATAAATGCTTCTCATCCCCTTTTAAATTTTGTCATCCTTTTTTTATTCATCTGTAACCATCATTTTAAAAATTAGATGCTATATCAATAAGATGTGATAAAAGGTTACTGCAACCTTTTTTGATGCATTAGAGGAGTCAAGGACAGAGAAGTCTAATAGGGATGGATCATTTTATACATTAAAAAAGGTAAGAGCAATTTCTTTTAGGAACTTTTCTGGAAAAATCTAATCCTGAAAGTTATAAAAGTCTTGTCCCTCATATAAACAAACAATTGTTTCAATCAAGCCATCCAAAATCATTACTATAAATAAAATGCCATAGAGTGGCTTCTAATTAAACTAAGTAATCATCCTAAATTGTGTTCATTTTGGAAATTGTATTGCTGCAACACAGCTTCCTAATTCAAGTTCAATTACTTTAATTAATGGATTTAATTTTAGAAACATTCAAACTGACTGCTGCTGAATCCTTTGAGATTTATGCCAGTTTGCTTCATGAAATTTGGTTATTCAAAGCTCATTGAGCTCAAACTTCAGTTATTTGTAATTGCCTTTTCCATGTTCTGGAAGTTATGGAAATGTTCACCATAATTACAGTGAGCTCAAAAGAGAATAACAGAAGAATAAAATGGAGCTGCCTTTATCCTGGAAGTGGGACTGATGTAGATGGAAGCTGCATTCTTGCCTGTAACCATTTGATGTAGGACCAATTATTCTCCCACTCCCCTCAGGAGTCTGATCAATATTATTACCAGCCTAATGAAATAAATGTACTGAAACAAATTGCAAAGAGAAATTTTTAATGGGAAAGCAAGAGGTCTAAAATAATAGCAGTAAGATCACCACTGTTACATACTTATTAATCAGTGTCCACAAAATAAATATAATTAAAATGATCTTTTTTGGAATCCTACCATTTGCATTTCTTTCGGGTAAAGACAAGATGTAATATCAAGGCTCAAATGTTTCTGCAGTATTTTTATCTTCACTTAGAGGGTGTATAAAGTTCATATGTTCAGAAATGTAGGAAACAGATTAGCTGAAAGAAAACTGTGCACACCTTCACATATACTAAGTGGCTCTGGTCAGTGCACTCATTGCAAAGTTCAAAGCGAGTGAAAAAGCAACAGTAAAATTTCTCCAGCTACAAAAGGGACAATGAGTGTAGACATCATTGAATAATTTCCTATGCACAGTTTCAGACTGGGAGGAAGCCACTAGAAAGGTCATTTCTGTTGCTTTTCTGACACAGACAGAAACAGGGAAGATGTCTCACGAAGTATATTTCCTGGAGATTTTCCCTCAGACTGAGGAAAGAATGCAGTCTGATAAATCAGTTGGTTTTTTGACTGTAAGTTGTCAAGCTTTTTTAGTCCAACTTCTTAAGTCTATTTCATAGCTTACTTCCTTTCTAATTTCAGGTTTGTCAACAGGTTGTTGATTTGCATATTTAAAGTTTATTCTCTACAGAGCCACGCGCTTAGAGTACACATACATAAAATAGTACCTTACCACAGCAACATATGGGCATGGTTGTCCTTGAGAACTTTAGCTTTATCATGAAACCCACTTGCATTACATAGTTTAAATTACAGCAGTTTCCTAGCTTTCCTATCATGAACCAGGAGAAGTTGGAATCCATCTTGTGATTTATAGTGGTTGATATGTTACGATTTTTCTGCATGTTCAGCAACAACCTCCTGAACAGCATGCAGAAGAACACAGGCAAAAGCCTCACTGAAAGAGACCTCACTCAGACATTCATGAAGGAAATATAGGAAAAGGACACAGGTAGAATTTGAAGCTGTTTGTGTAACTCACCTAACTTTAACTTGTTGCCAAAAATAAAAATACTGCCAGTCTTAGGTATAAGAGCAACTGATGTCTGCATTTCCCTGTCTGCGTGTAACTTGTTGGTCGCCTAGAGAAAAGCAAATAGAATTGAAACTAAGAAGTTGCTTTTCCAGTTTCAGTCGTTGCTTTTGGCTAACATCTCAGACAATGTTAGGGAGATAGGACTCATGGAACCAGAGACTTGAATAATGCTGAAAAATGTACAAGAGTTTGTAAAACTGCAGCGAGGGGATATGTCAGAAATCATGTGACTTTTACACTGTGGAAAGCACAACAAATACAACAAAGTGGTCTCTGGTGCTTATTGTCGTCTATTGAAAGAACTGAACAACACCACAGCCCTTCCATTTGTTGAGTTGCCAAGTGCATCATCAAGAACTTAAAAGTATGCACAAGCATAGGCATTTCCAATGCAGTGTGTGCAGCACATCTCAAAAACTGACAGCAGGTATTATTCTTCTGCCATTGCAGCGTCAGAGTCTGGATAAATACTTTAATGTCTGGCTAATGGGGGAAACCCTTATCTGCTCAGATACTTCACTACAAACTTGATGACAAAACCCAGTTCACCTGGACATAACAAAAAAAATCCTTGACTTTGTGAAAATTCAAGTCTGGTCTTCTCCAGAACACCATCTGCATGTGTTTAATGATTTCTGAATTTTGAGGTTTGACCTTCATGTTGTTACATTATTTTGTAATCGAGCAAATATCATCCAAAAAGACTGAAAAGGGGAGAATAGTTAACACAGAGAAAGAATAAGAAACCTAGCTAGTGAAGTCTACAGTGAAAACCCAGCCCTAAATTTCTATAGATTATCACTGTTATAGATTAATCTGTTAGTAACAAACTGAAAAATAAGGACAGTGGATAAATGTACAGCATGAGGATTTAATGCACTGATCAGAAAGGCTTTTTCAAGCAGAGTGATGATGTAGTTACACAATTAAGTAGTTGTGACCCCAGGTGTTTCCATGGCATTTCTCCCATTCCTGTCTCTTCTTTCCCAAATTCTAGGCATGATAAAATTCTCACTGAAACGCATATTTAGTGTGTTCTCTGTTTGAGAATCACATTCTTTTTTTTCTATATCTCAGGAGAAGAAAAAAGAAAGTTTTAACTACATTTCCATATAATGCATTAAATAAAAAGGAATATCAATTTGGTCGTGTTCTTCTGTCTAGTCAGTACAAATTCCAGGCAAAGATCTCATACAAAATGTCCAAGGCATAAAAGATCTGGAAGTAATAGAACTTGAAAGCACAGTGGAGACTTGGATCCATCTTCATATCTTTTTTCTTTCCACAAATGAGCAAAAATTTGATATTTCCACAAGACAAAAAAAATAATTCCTTTAAGATCACGTTGTCTTTCATGAGGTCAGTCATTTCTAAGTTATGTGAGACTACAAAACATGCATTTATTAGCTTTTCGCAATGTTTTCATATAACACAGGAAGGGCATAAACTTCATGAGTGTTTCAACATGTTTAAAGGCATTAAGTTTGGAAATAAGAAAATAAAAGCTATTTAAGATGTATATCCCGAGCCAAAACTCCGCTGGAGATTGCTGGCATTCAGACTACTTCAAAAGCAGCTCTCAGACCTTCTTCAGAGGAGTCCCAAAGACAAGCCTAAACAAGACCCACTTTTAGTAAGGACAATGACCAAATGTAGTTCAGACAGATGGAACTAGGACAAGCTGGAGCAGAATGGCCATGCTAACGAACATGGAGCAACCACCCTGTGCCAGATGCCTATCAAGGTCTAGAATTATGAAGGAACTGAAGTGAAATACACACTTGCATTGCCATAAAATCATGTCATTATAGCCTATGGATATATTAAAGCAAATACCCTTCTATAGGGTTCACTATTTCTTATCACTGACAGATAAAGACAACCCAGTGTGACTAGTCCTCTAATTTAAATAATTCATATCCAAAGGTAGGCAGGATGATTTGGGTCAAAATGAAGAGCAGAAGAGCCCTCCACAAAAAAAAAATTGTGGAAAAGCAATCCTGTACATAAAAGAGAGAAAAGCTCAGAGGTTTTTTTGAGATGAAACTTGAATACAAGTCAATTAAGTTCAGAATCTTTGGCAAAATGAAGGTAGAAGTGGTATGGTGAGGAGATTATTTCGTTTCTAAGAGATGACAAGCCAGATGGGACAAAGTCTCCAAGAAAGGAATGTAAAACAGGAGACCACTGCAGGAAGTCAAAGAGGTAGCCACAGAATTCAAGCAATCAGTTTGATTTTTGCCACAACAGTTTGAAAGTTTTCACATGAGAAAGCGTTGGTTTATGCCAAAGCCAAAAAGAAGTCTGTGGGACTGCAAAATTCAAAATATAGCCGTTTGGGGAAAAAAGAAGCTCTGGACTTAGGTTTTGAATATGAAAAAAGATATTTTGGATAGGACTACAGTTCCAAAAGATCCCTAAATGTTTTTTACATAGAAAAAGAAACAAGAAATGGTCTGCAAGAAGCTTTTCACATGGATAGACATCTAGATAGGTACCTGACAGGTTTCAATTACAGTCTTTTATTCAGACAAGTCTTTATTATCTCCATCCCAGGATAAAAACAGCAGTGGTTTCCAAGTGAGAACCAAGTTTAGCAATAAAGTCTGCTACTACTTAAATCTACATAAGCCCTGGAGCTAAGCTGAGGACAGCTTCCAGAAAAGGTTTGCAAGAAGTTTCCTGTAGTTACAGAAGATGCTAGTGCCTCAGAGTGGTATTTTTTTTTTTTACATTCCACTCGTACAGCATTTTGATTTAGGGCTTAATGACTTTACAACACTGCTGATGGCAAAGTCGGGGGAAGGACCTAATCTTTCTAAAATAAATCCAAAAGAATGTAGTTATATACTTGAAAAGACAGGGTCCTGAAAATAATATTTGATGAGCTTGCTATGCACCAATGCTTCTTATGCATACAAGTCCATTTTAATGAGTCAATAATTAATGATTACATAGCAAAAGCTTTAATAATGCAAAAATACAAGAAGAATCTTTGCATGGTTTATTCACAGTGAGAAAGAAGTGTGAATCACAGAAATGAATTCTGGAGGTCTGTAATCCAACCTCCCACTTGAAAAGAGACTTCTGAAAACTAGGTCAAGTCAGCTGTGTCTTTCTGTACTTACTGCTAATTATAAACTTTGTTCTGTCCCCTTAATGTTTTTTTACAGTAACCTAGCAGAAAATACCATCACAGTAAAGATCAGATCAGCTAAAGCTCTGCAAGTCACAACAGGCATGAACTACATGGGAATAGATTTCGTCAAGTGCCTCAAACACAAGTACAGCTCTTACCAAAGATGCAAAACTGTTCCTATTCCAATGTAAAAGACATGAATATAGTGTTTCAGTTTGTAGTGTGACATCATTATCTTCTGTTTTTCACTGATGTAAAATGCAATTAACCACATTATAAAATCAATATAATTAAATGTATAATTATTCAGAGTATATCTAACAGTATTCTTTCTTGAAGACCACATATTCCAAGTAGAAGCTCTTCTGGTTAAACTTTTGAGGTCTGTGATGGAGTACCATTATTTGCCAAATTATCACTATCCAGTCTCTTACTTTCTTATGGCTTAGTAAGCTAGAAATACTGGCTTCAGTACTTAAAGCAGTTGAGCCTTGTTTTTATGGAATCATGTCTGAGCTATTTTTTCCTGAAAGAGCTTTTCTGGTTCTGCCACGAACACATTCAAAATTAGATCATATACCTGCGGCCTGTTCTGCAGCATAGATGTATGTTTTCACATCCTAGAATGTTATGAAGCTCTTGCCTCGTCCATTTCTGTTTGAAAATTCACATACAAAGACGTATTTCTTTCAAAACAGAATGTCTTAGCATCCCTGTTGCTTCGTCTCCGTTTATGCCTGGAGAAGACTGAGAGGAGACCTTATCAATGTCTAGAAATATCTAAAGGGTGGGTGCAAGGAAGATGGAGCCAGACTCTTTTTGGTGATGCCCAGTAACAGGACAGGCAACGGGCACATGCTGGAACACAGAAGGCTCCATCTAAATGTGAGGAAAAACTTCTTTGCTGTCAGGGTCACAGAGTCCTGGAACAGGCTGCTCAGAGAGGTTGTGGAGTCTCCTTCTCTGGAGACTTTGAAAACCCTCCTGGATGTGTTCCTGTGTAATGTGCTCTAGGCAAACCTGCTTTAGTGGGGGAGTTGGACTACATGATGTCTAGAGGTCCCTCCCAACTCTAACAGTTCTGTGATTCTGTAAAACAAAGACTTGATTTGACTTACATTTAAATGGAACGTGTGAAGTCACAATATACTGACTGAATTATACTGAATCCTGCTCTTGCTATATAAGATTATTTTAATAGGGAGCTGCAGCTTCCGTAACCTCAGTGAATGCACACTTTTGTACTCCAAAAAACCCAAAACACCTGAACAAATCACTAATGATTTTTTTTTTCATTTATATCCAATACTGAGATGCATACTCATTATCATACTTTTCTAATAAAATAGATTAAAATGAAAAGGAGTAAAATTAAGGATGGTACAACCACGAGATGAAAAAATCTCCTAACTGTAGCATAAAAACAGCTGTTGGCTTCACAAAGCATATGACATCAATTCTTCAAAATTGAACCAAACTTTTTCATGCATGTAAGTGTATCAGAGGAAACTAATATGGTCTCCTTTATCACCATAAAGAAAAGAGGCAATTCTCACACTAGTATTGTGTTAGCTTCCTCCCACAATATTCTGTATTTGTGCTGACTTTTATTGGGTACTAAGTGCCAAGTATGGCTTAAGTTCTGTAACATTTTAGAATATCTGATATCTTCACAGTAATTTTATCACCCTCTGTCAAATTAATGAGATTTACAGGAAAGCATGGGTTCTGGAGAGGTATTTATAGCAGAAGAGTCAAAAGTTAAGCGTTAACTATTAGTCATTAGTATTTAATATAAGCGATTTTTAAAGCATTTTTAATAATTTAATTCATTAAGGTGTGTGGATGGAAAATGGTGTACTGATTGAAGGCCACAATTTAACTATTGCCTTTTGTTTTTCAGATATTAAAAGCACAGTCAACTGGTATCAAACTTTCCTGTGTTCTATACATGTCTAGGGTCAGAAGAAGGAAGCTCAGAATAGTGTATGTGCCCACTGCTTACCAAAGGCTTGACTTGCTTTTTGTTTTAACACTGTAAAGCAAAAACACCAACTATTTTGCAATGTGATTTCCAGAGTTACTTTTAAGGTTGTGCTTCTGAAGACCAACTGTGCCTGAGTATGTTTACACTGGAAGAACTAGTGAAGAAGTGTGCAAATAGTGGATGAGTTTTACTTAAAACAGAATAAAAAAGGAAAAGTGAAATGTTAATCAGTGTTCTAATGGCACAGTAGCAGACAAAACGGATTACATGAACTGTAACTAAGTTGTTAAAAATTCCTTAAATTTTAATGCTTTCCCTATTCCTTTTCAGTTAGGAACTGAATTAATGTATTTTCATCTGTTTGGAGTTTGTAAATATCATTATTAATCTTTCAATTGGCCCAATGTGTGAAAAAGCAGAATGTCAAAAAAACCTAACCCAACCAAACATGAAGGAAATAGAAAGATATTTCATCTAATTTTTCCTAAAAATCTTTTTTTTTTTTTTTTCCCCCCCATGGAAATGCATTTCAATAAAGAGTCTTTTGGTTTGAGGTCGTTTGTTTGGTTTTTGGTGGTTTTTTTGGCAGAAATGAATAGTTTCAGCCAGGAAGCAGTTATGAAAAGGTTTGATTAGGGGAAATAATGTTTCTTTCAAATCCATGGATTTTTCTTTGTAAACGAAAGACGTCACTGGTCTAGTGCTGTGCAGATACTTCATGGCTTTTGTGTTAATGCATTACATCAGAGATATTTAGCAGGTGTATCTCTGCTTTGTGGGATACCTGGTAATTTTGAAAGTTTACCTTTTATACCCAGTGATACCAATGATGATTTGAAGTGTTGATTAGAGAAGGCACTGAAGAATAACTGCATACTGCATGACTGCAAAGGCGCAACTATAAAAACCAAGTTGAAGGAATTGATTTTCACACTTGTTCAGCACTGCTGAGACCACATCTGGAGTGTTGTGTCCAATTTGGGGCTCCCCAGCATAAGAGAGACATGGACATATGTTAGCAAATCCAAGGTATGGTCACCCAGATTATAAAAAGGAGAAGGCTACAAGAGGATCTTACTGATGTCTCAACTGCCTACTAGGAGATGACAGAGAAGATGAAGTCAGACTTCCCTGGCAAGTGCCCATCAGGAGGATAAGGGGAAACACACACCAGGGTTGTGTGTCACTGTCAGTGTGCTTTGCACTGAAGCGTGGATATGAAGACCCTCAAAGGAGAAAGTCTAATGAATTTTCATAAAGGCTGATATAGAAAAGCAGAGTTGAACTGTGAGGAGCAGATAGGAAATTTGCCATATCAGACCTCAGTTAGTCATTTTGGGCCTCAAGAATTGCAAAGAGGATACCAGAGGGGGTTTTTTTAAACACTCTAGGATTCCCCTTTTCCCTGCTTCTGTCACATCAGTGCATTCTAACCATTTTCCGTCAGTGGACGGCTGTTAACCCTCCAAAGTTCCTCACTAACCTCTATGAACCCTTTTCATGACTTTTGGCTGAAGTCACTACAATGCAATGATGTTTTCACAATTCAGCATTTACCTTCACTGTGGTCTACCAGCAAATCGTGAACCAGAACATACAAATGTCTATCTACACAGTATTTAGGCAACAGGGCTCTACTCAGTCCCAGTTTGTAAAGTTGATTAAATACTCAGAAAAAAAAAATCCACACCTATTTATTGAAACCAAAATGCAAATTTGCTTTTGCACTTAGAACTCTTTGTTCTCATTTTCAAAAGCATTCATACCAGTGGATAACCATTTGCATAAATGTTTCCCAAAGGGGTCATGAATATTCATGTATGTATATGCCTCTATCTTGAAAGTTCTTGGGAGTTTGAGGGAGGATGAAAAATTATTCAGCCTGAGACAAAATAAAATCATGTGGCTCTTGTAATGAGTCACAAACTTACCGACTATAAACAGAGAAAATGGTGGTGAAATCTTGTTTGGGAAGCTGAAACTTCTCCTACAAATCATTCACCAACTTCAGAAAAGTGAAGTTTATCTGTAATCATAAACAAAGATAACAGATAAGTTAAAGTAATAAGCTCCCACTTACAACAATTTTCTTGCTCCTTTCTCTATTAATTGGAAGGAGAAAAGCTGAATACCCACAGCAGGTTTAAAGCTGCCTTCCCCACCTGCACCTTTCCGCATGGCTGCTCCAGAAGACAAAGGAATATCCACAAGATCAGTCACCAGTTTTGGGCTTATTCATACGCTCAGGCATGGACAGCAATGAGGCATGAGTAAGTGTCGGTCGGGAAACCACGTGGCCATATACATATCAGGCTGTCTGTGCAATCAAGTCCATCCAAAAGATAAAACTTAGTAAATTACTACAATTATGTGCAAACATGCTGAGCTAGCTTTGAGATCTGGGTCTATCCGATTCTTAAGAATTTGGTCATGCAGGCAGAGTCAGGACATGACCATCTACAGCAGATAGTCCTGACCTCCTATATGTCTAATACGATAATTTTTATAATAGTTGTTAATTTACTAATGAGGTTATAGTACTGTGCTGCAGTTGGTCAGGCTGAGATGTACCAAAGAAGTACCAAGCATGTATATACTTAAAGATATGAAAAATACATTGAGGAAATGGCTTGTTGCTGTTAATTGCTATTACTGCTGTCTGAGTTTTGAATTTTTCAGTTCATCATCCTGGATAAAATTATGCCTGGAGCATTCAGTTCTACTCCCATTAAGTTGGCAGTAAATCTGCCATTAAGTACAGAGCTGGATGAAAATCATTAATAGAGAGAATTTTCCATGGGACAAATGTCATTCTGATGCAATCAGTTTGCCATCCAAAAGCCCTTGGAAACCAGTTCCTTCCCATCTCCCATTTCTTTTACTAACATCAATTTTGTCCAGTGTACCCAAGAAGGTGTTCCATCTGAATACCTTAGCAAAAACTTCCCTCAGACAGATAAGAGGCCAATATGTGTGCATAATGTAAGTCACCGTATCAGTGACATCATTACCTTGGATTTGAATGCTTTTTTTACTTCAACTCCATGTCTCCAATTAACCTTGCTTCCAAACTGTTTTAAAGCAATGTATGATATTTGAACTAGATAAAGTTGCCTAAATCACTTTACCCTCTTAAAAACAGCTGCTGCAGTTGTTCTTTACCAGATATGTGCTAGAGCTTTAACTTGGTAGATTTCTTTAACTTTTTTGCTGTCAAAGCTGTCTTTACTGTAGTCTTCCAAATTCTAGTCTGGAGTTCATCCATTCACGCTGGCACAGGCACAGTGGATTCCAGGACTTGTTCTTCCATCCTGTAAGTGCTCATTCCCTTTTTTACTCCTCTTAGCCTGCATCCCATCCTTTGCCCGTCTGCCCACTGAAACTGAGGCATAGCATTCACATATTCTGGGTTCATATTTAGACTACTGTTTATCCTATACTATCTTATATGCAAAGGCTTCCTCTTTCATTCCTTTTAATCTAGATTGCTGAAGAACTTCTTGCTACTTATTCTAATTCAAATCACTTAGTATAGCTTGAGGTTCAGCTGCTCTCCCAATATCCACATACTTGTATGACTGTTTATTATCTTCCTCACTTAATAGTTTAAAATAATACCACTGAACACTGACACAGTACCTGAAAATGAAAATCTGTGGCTATAATGTTCAGGTTATATCTAGAATTTAGTCTTGTTAGTACTATGTTTTTCTCCAATTTGTGTCTGAAAATTGAGAGCTTCCTCTAATAAAATACTTTGCAGTGGCAGTTATCTTTCCATTAGCATTATAGATGGTTCTATCTATATATAGAGAACCAAATACCTCGTATGTCTCCAAGGTATCCTTTCTTAATAACCCTTCCCTAAATTTATTTTTGCACATGAACACAAATTTGGTTTATCTATGTAATGCCTTTTTCTAAATATGGTTTATCATAGCAGCAATATGCAATGCTAATCCAGCTTTACCTTTATTTTCTGAAGCTTGCTCTCTCTAATAACTATTCCTTTCATTCTTCTTTTTCTTTCATGTCTCTTTATCCTTTACAATATCTATTTTCATGCTCTTCAATCCTCCAGCTCTTATTTATGTTCTTTGTATTAATGTATTAATTTCTCAAATGATCCTTGCTGATCTCATTCAGCTCCTTGGCTAGCTTGTGGTACAGTCCCATCTCACAGTTTATTAGTTTATTTCAAGTCCTTTCATCTTGTAGAGATCTTTTATCCTTTTTTCCTTTATCTCCTTTCACTGGACATGTTTTTTCTATATTGTAAAAATGGGGTCAGAGATCATCTGTCTTTCCTATTCTTATTGTCCTAGTTTAAATTTAAGTTTATGCTCTTCAATTTTTTTTTTTTTTTTTTTTTTCTTCCAAATGCCAAAGAACTCATGGAGATGCAGTTCTGGGCTTAGTTCAATTCCAGGTTCAACCATGATCTCCCATGTTTCTTGGGCATTTGCAGGAAGAATGTGAGATAACAGAATGGAGAGAGACAGGATATGAATCACTTGTTTGTATTACAAAGGGAGGAGTCTAAACATGTTTGAAATGTTCCCACCTGACCATCAGATACTGCCCTTGAAAGCAACCTCTAAGTCCTCTGTCATATCTGCCAGCCCTGTGTTCATGTCTTGGATTCCCTGAAGTGTGTCAAAGTAAGTAGTCTTCTACATTCAGGTGACAAGAGCCATCATTTTCAGTACAAGTTGAATATCACACCCTTGTCTTGTAACCATAATTAGTCCTCTTGATACACTTTTAGGGATGTTATGTGGCTGTTTTCATCATTATGAGATTGCTCTCCACTTCTATCTTTAAAAACAGAAAAATAATTCCAAGGCTAATGTTCCTGTAGCTTACCACTCGGTTCGAGTTAACAGACCCTTAAGGTAAACAGGAACTCTTAGAGTTATTTCATATATTCTGTTTGCACACTGACTGGAACAGAAAAGACTAAAACCATTTATCTTCGATTAAAATTGGAAAGCCTTAATTTTGAAATACATTTGAGCTAATAATGACCGAAGAACTACTGAAAATATGAAACATTAATTATGCCTCTACAGTTTATCCGACACATGTTCAAGCACTCTGTGTATGCTTCTAAGGAATACAATCTGTAAAGCGGATGAGTTTCAGTCCATTCATCCAGTTCAATTTTCTTCACCAATTTATTTTCTGCTAGATTAGTGAGAATGTTAGAAAACTGAACTTAGAAATACAAAAAGGGCTCTTTTACCAACTGAATGCTTCCATATTCTGATGTTTTTCTAGTAAACATATTAGAACTGGAAATAAGCAACTTCTAAAACAGACTGTTTCCTTTCCTTGCCATGAATTTTTTTTCTAAAAAAAGAAGAGATTTAGGTATTAAGGTTTTATCTCTTTTTTTTTAAAAAATGAACCTGTCATTATATGAACTGTTCCTAACTTTTCATCAGGATAATTTAATACCTACATCTATGTATCTAGGGAGAGTTTTGTACACCTTGAAGTTTATAAATTGTAGATATCATAGGGGAAAGGAAAAAGGGATACAAGAGTCCTTGCCTTACCTGTGCTTGGCTTCCATCTGTTCACAAGCAGAGCCTCAAGCTGAAAAACACAACAAAAAAAAAAAAAGGAAATTGAGTATAAAACTTTAATTTTACTTATTCCCACACAAACAGCTCTGAAGGAAAGGTTTCTGTCAGCAAACCCTGTAAGCTAGCTCATTCCTCATCTTTTATTGATCATAGGAGATAGTCTGCTATCAGCATTCACCGCTGGTTACAAGAGCCATCATATGCAAGAATATTTGGCTACATTGTCCCTTCTGTTGCTCTCAGTAAATTTTTTTTTGTTCATTTTCTCCATGATTGACTTGGAGAAGCATAATTAAGAATTTATCTTAAGTCATTATTCCTCCCCTTTTCCAGCCTGATGAAAAAGACTTTCTCTTTCTATGCAGGTTTGTCTTATTTTATAGTGGGGGTCCTGCTATAGTCCTGTGGGTTTTAGGAGAGAAGGAAGAGTTTACCATGAAGGACTGTAGGCAATGTTGGCATATCACCATTAGTTTATACATAATATTGGTTAATGACAACTTTGTTTCCTTCTTTTTTTATGTAAAAGGAAGAAAAGTAGTTTTCTCATTCCTCTGTCTATTACAGGGAGTGCAGGAAATGTCTTAATAGCTTCAAAGACTCAAGGAGTCTGGAAATTCCTGAGGAGGAGAGGAATAAAACCTGTGTAGGGCTTGGCTAGGTGGAAATGTGCTCTGGAACTGCACATTTGAGATGCATGTGTTTTTTGTTAGCCTGTAAGCTGGGTCCAGCATTTACTAGTATTGAAAGAGGCTGAACTAAGCACAAAGGACTGAACACCCTCTGCCTCCTGAGATTTAGAAGAACAGAGCAGCATAAGGTTATAATGCTAATACTGAACTCTTACATAGCTTTTTGCTTTTGCACAGCCTAATATGCTTTACAAATGAGGTTTGTAGTAGTATCCCATTTTTATATGGAAGAAGTGAGATGCTTAAATAGCAGGCCCTGGAACAGCACACAGATTTCCTGACTCCTAGACTTCTGATCTCAGCTTCTGATTAAGGGCTTATAAAATGCAGCTAAAGCAGAAAGAAGCTACTAAAATTCCCACAGTTTGCTGTAGATGAGCCTAATTTATGAACCTGACAGAGAAATTAGTATTTATCATCCTGCAGGGGGGCTTCAACCACCATGACATCTGCTGGAAATGTAGCACAGCAAGATGTAGGCAGTCCAGGAGACTCCTCTAATGCACGGAAGATAACTTCTTAAGCCAGGTAATAGACAGCTCTACCAGAAGATATGCAATGACCTGATGGTCACCAATGCAGGTGAGTGATGTTAAAGACTGGAGGATGCCTGGGCTTCAATGGTCACGCACTGGTTGAGTTCACAGCCCTGAGGGATATGAGTCAGGTGAGGAGTAAAGTCAGGCTCCTGAATTTTAGGAAACCAAACTTGCAGCTCCTCAGGTGTTAGTCAGTAAGACCCCCTGAGAAATGGCCCTTAGGGACAAGGGAGCAGGACAGAGCATAGGGCGCAAGAGGTCTTGATCCCCATGTGTAAGAAATCAGGCAAGGAAGGCAAGAGACCAGCATGGCTGAGTCAAGACCTGCTGGTCAAACTAAAGGGCAAGAATGAAATGCACAGGCAGTGGAAGCAGGGACAGGTATCCAGGGAAGAGTACAGGGATGCTGCCTGGTTGTGTAGGGATGGGATGAGGAAGGCCAAGGCACGGCTGGAGCTGATCTTGGCAAAGGACACAAATAACAAGAAGGGCTTCTACAGGTATGTCAGCCAGAAAAGGAAGGTCAAAGAAAGTGGACCCCACCTGATGAGCAAGATTTGGTAAGCTGGTAACAACAGATGAAGAGAAGGCTGAGGCACTCAACAATTTTTTTGCTTCTGTCTTCACTGGCAACCTCTCTCTTCACATGTACCAAGTTGATTGACCACAAGACACACAGAGGAAGCAAAAGTCTGTTTTATTTGTACTCTACAGGACTGCCAAGGCACCTATGGAGCCTGGTAAAGCTAGTGGAAGAAAGGCTGGTTCCTTTCTTTGTCTCTGAGATACCCTGCCACCTCCTTCTGTTTTCTGACAGCATGTCTCCAACAAAGACCTGCTGCTGGAGTTTTCTTCAGTTATGTAATTTCTCCTGTCCTTCTGCAGCTAGCTTTTCCAGGACAGGTGGGTTTTTAAAGTTAACAGAACATGAAGATGAGATCTTTAGTGGAGATTTGCTTCATGGCTAGTAAAGAACAGGTTCAGGAGGCCAGATAAAGTACGGACCTTAACTCTAGTTAGAGCACAAAGACAAAAACAGAGATTTAGATTTTAATCTGTGCATTCAGCATAATGTAGAATTTTGTCCAAACATTTTTAAAGCTGAAATAAGTGGGTTTTTAAGTTTTACAACTGGTAGTTCACAAGGGACATTCTGCTTTTCCAAAGTAGGTCACTGATAATATTCAGGGAATATTATAGTGGTTAATTAGTTATTATAAAGACTGCAGTTCCTTGAGTAAACTGCATCAGTAAGCAAAAGGAAGCAGTCCATAGGATGTGCTTGTGTTGCAGCATTTGGAAAATTCTGCTTGGCTCCCAAGTTAGAAGTTAAGTGTAGACAGGCATTCATTGCTGTACATGTAAACTAGCCTCTTCTTACTCTCATAAATACTTTGGGATGTAGCTCAGTTAAATATTTTTGTTCTTGTTTCTGCAGGCTGCTCAAGTATAAACCGCTGCTTTTTAAATATAATTAATCAGCAGAAGGAGTTGGTGGTGCCCTAGGGATATATATATGTATATGAACATAAGGGAAAAAGATTCCGACTCTCTAGCTCAGACACAGAGCAAAGTGACACAAGTATGTAATTTAGCAAAAATTAATTTATTTTGAAATGTTTATGCGATGTTAGACTTGCTTTCAGACATTATGATCTGATAATGCTGTTCTATCAAAAGTGTCTTTAAACCATTGCAGAGAAAAACTTATTTATTCTGTTTTTGTGCAGGGATAACTGGGTAGCTAGGAAATAATGTAAGATAACAAAGTAATCCAGGCAAAACACTTTGGAAAAGATTAAAATTTCTATAGAAAAGAATTAATTTAAAAATTCCAGTCATACAGGGAGGGTTTTCCATTATAAAATTCTGTGGATACATCAGTGAAGATGCTGGTGCTTTTGGTAAGAATATTACTGTGGTCATGAATGAAAGTTGTTGTGTGTATACTGGGTAAAGATTAGAGGAAAAATGAGGTACAGAAGCCTAATCTCCCCATTGAACAGCAAAAGCAGAACACACCAAAAGAAAGAAAGAAGATTTCAAGCAGAGCCAAGCAGGCCATATGGTGCAGTAATTTAAAAGAAAACTAAAAAAGGCAAAACCATTGTTACAACACGTATTTATACAGGCAGAAAGAATCCACTGGCAAGACAACCATGGAAATAATCCTGGAAGGTTTTGGCTGTAGGAGAGCAGTGAGGAGATCAGCAAAGGAAAGAGCTTAGAGTGGAGCTGCTACTGGTTTGGTCAGGTCTCTGCTCAGTATAAACAGGCTAATTGCAACTGTCATTCCTTGTTTAAATGAGTCTCACTAAGCTTTCTGACAGAAGAGTGGTAACAGGAGGAATCAATATCAGAACTGGCAGTAAAAACAGCAGAAAATCCTTCTTTCCAGAATTTTTTGCTCAGTGCCCTGTAAATAACAACTATACCCACATACCATTGTTCACTTTGTGCATTGACAATGTTTGGCTATGCCACAGAGTATTTATCTTACAAATAACACGTGAAAATGTCTGCAGAGCTGTGTAACAGTATTAGAAGGAGTTGCTGAAGATTTTAGATGACATTTAGTATCCATTTGAGACCATCATATCAACCAATTAGTCTTGGTCCTGCAATTTTAAGTATCAACTGTATTTGAATCATTCAGTAGTCATTAGAACATCCGCTGATACAGTCTAAAAATATTACCACCTATTTAATTATAAATTTCAATTTTATCAATGTCAACTGCATACTAAATTGGAAGAAAATGAAGCAGCTTAACTCTCAAGACTTAATCATTATCTAACCTTAGAGCTATCATACCTAAGCTTCCTTGAAGCTAAATTTCAAAGTGAAAACTTTTAAAATTACTTCCCATCAAAGAATCTGTCTGTCTGGAGCTGTGTGAATGGTGAGGAAGAAATAACATTAACAGCAGAGACATCAGTCCAGTTTTGACCAATCTCTCATTGCACCCAAAGAATATGTGATTGGGAAAACCATTGCACTTAATATAATCCTGCCTGTAGACAACTGTCTTTTGTGCTCCATGTAGTAACTTCTTCCTCTTTTGATGAGAGTTAGGCTGACAAGTTCCCTTTAGATGGTTTGTTGAACACTTCTTACTTTTATACTCCAGATTCATATAGGGTTTGCAAGCAGTTTTACTGTGCAGTTCTTCCTTACAATGTCTTGAAATCAAAGTCTTTCTCAAAGACATTCACCATGATCTGTTCATGATCAAGGGTTCAAGTATCAATTTGGGAATTCTGCATTTAAATAAAAATTTTAAAAACCAACAAAACTTAATAAGGTTTACACATTTTTAAAGTTTATAAGTATACAAGCTTAACAAAGTTTTAAAATTTGAGTTGTTTTAAGTACTGCAGAGGCTGTGATGTATCAGTCCCAAATATGCCATACACTCAGTTTGAACTTATGGCAAAGGTCTGAAAGTTTTAAGTTGTCATTGTACCTCTGGCTGTATAAAATCCAAAATAAAAGCACAGTAGCTATTTGTGAGGAAAAAAAAAAAAAAAAAAAAAAAAATAGAGCAAGATCAGTCACTTGGCAGTTTTTACTATTAAAACTGAAGGTTAGATTTATATTTTGTTTCAGCATCTCCTATCTGCTATCTGCTAGCCTTCTGGGAAATGAGGCAAGTACCTTTCCACTTTGGAACTGTGTCAGAGAATTTATTTTTGAATGCCTTCATCGTGATTAAAGCCAGAGAGAAACCTCCTGGGAACAATTTTCCTCTGGGACATGCTGAATGCCACATTCAAAACTGTCAGCTGAGAGCTCAGATGGTGGAAGCTGATCCAGGAGTGTCCCAGGGAAGGAGCATTTGGAGTCATCCACCATATGGATGCAGAAGACAGACCATAGAAATCTGTGTGCTCGTGGAGGAGAGCTACAGCTGACAAAGATGCTTTCTTTCCCTCACTGCATGAAAAATGCCAAGAGAGAAAAGTCATCAGATAATGTGGAACAGAAGATCTGAGTGTGATTGCTTAGACAGAAAAGTTGAGAGCAAGGTCAGAGTTCAGTAAAACATTCAAGAGATGATGTTGCACCTGCTATCTGTAGCTACTCTCCTCAGAGAGAGAAAGAATTTGCAGGCCAGAAGGGGAGGGATCCATGTCCCTTGAGCCCTGACTCTGGGCACCCATGTGTTTTGGCTTTGTCACACTACAGCCTCCTTCCCTAATCTTTCCTGCTCACGCTCACAGAGGCTGTGAAAGCACTTTGATACATGTGAGCTTAGTCTCACCTGCAGAGATCAAGTTAATTTTATGCCAGGGCATGAGGAACTAATGCATTCATGATGCGTTCATGAATCTCATCAAGCCAACATGATCTAGAAGTCATCTCAAGGCCTGCAAACTGGTGCCTTCCAGATGGTTTGAATTGTTCATATGGACAAACAGATGGATGGAAAGATCTTTTAGACAGGATCTCGTGGAAGTAACAATATTCAGGACTCTATTTCCTGCTAGTTTAACACTGTTTTAGTCAGGAAGACCAAGGATTCAAACTGAGTAGTTTTCATCTGAAAAAGGAAATCCAGATGCAGACACAGATGTGTGGATGTATATGGACATATTAATTTGGCAGCTTTTCAAGTCTTTATTGTTCTAAGGCAAAAGTATTCTAATGGCATTCATTCTGATAAAGCTATGTGACATTTTGGGGGCTATTTTTCACTGTTTTGTCATTAACACATGAAAATAACTGTCAGAAAATTCATTGGTTTATGGCAGCTAAAGTGTGTAAAGTATAGAGAGCACCACTACAAATTGATAAAAGTAGTGTAAATAAGTGTGTTTTTCATAAAACAGTCCTTCTTATGGCAACGTTAGGGATCCTGGGGAGTTCTATTAGATTTTTTAAATTGTGCATTGTTTTTTAAATGAGAAAATTATGAAAGAACAACCAAAAGAATAAGATATTGGAAGGATTTTTTAACTTTAAAATCTTAGACTTGGATAGCAACTTGTTAGACAACAGTACCAAACACTTCATAATGAAGCAGTTTCTACCATGAAGACTGTATCCTTTATGATGCCATACATCTGAGACTTATGTATGCCATACAACAGAAGACCTAAGAACATTGCAGCTCCATTATGCTTTCTTCATAATCTGTAATCATAATCATAATGCAGACAAGCATTTCCAAATCTACCTTGTGAAACTCTATGAAAAAGGTAATTTATACCAGAAATCACACACAAACTAGTCCTACATCATAAAAATTAGGTAAAAAATCTGCAAAGAAACTTAAAAAAAATTTTTTTACCTTGTATCTCTTATATGATTGCTCATATTCTTCATTTGCCTGTTACTGCAATGTTTGCATTCAGAGTCAACAGATATATTTGAAGAAGATATTAGCAATTATATTTTCTAATTGCTTAGAAATACTTGCCAAAGCAAATATGTTTGGGGTTTTTTTAATGTGGTGTTGTGCTTGCTGCACAAAAGCAGCATTGCTCTAACATTTCTTCAAAACTCTAATAAGAGTCATTTCCTGTAGCCTCCTCAGCATGCTGAGCTTTCCTTGTAGCAAATTAGGCACAAAGGTTTTTAGGGTGTATAAATGGGAAATCAATGGAAGCTCCTGACCTAATTATCTTTTCAGATGCGGATCTGAGATTTTTCTGGTTGATCCATGAGGGGATGTTCATTCTCAGTTCTCTCTGTTGTGGATGCTACTTTTAAAAGCAACACTTCAATTTACAGACTGCAACTACTTAAGAATGGTGATCTTTTACCCTTGTTGCATTTGTATCAGAATTTCCATTACCTTGTTTATCTCCTCACTGTTTTTCCAACTTTTTCACGATGCTATTGAATTGTTTCCAACCTCAGAAAGTCACAACTACAAGTAACTTTTCTCCTTACCCCAACAGGCTAGAGATGAACTTTACAAAAAATATGTAAAACAAAGATACTGAATGATTTAAAAAGTGTAAACTAGTACTTACATATTTTTTTTTTAATATTGAAATTTGTTATTTTTATTTGAAATAGGGTTGGTGTTTTGGGTAGGATAGCTGATTTGCTTGTTTAATATTTGCTACGATCATCTTGAAACCTCTTTCAGGTTGCATGACCTGCAGGGATAGTTGTGCTAAGCCAACTACTACTATTGCTCCTACAGACCAGGCAGATTTGGGAAATGAGATAATTCCAGGTGTGTGGGGACCACTGCATGTGCACTGCACAGGTCTCCACACCAAATCTCTCTGGGATTGCGAAGGCACTACCCGTGTGGCAGCATGCCATGGCCCATCCCAAGCTCTGTCACTTCATCACTGGTCCTTGGTGGAAACAATTGTTAAAATCCTGGAGACAAAAGAGGAGTGGAGTAACGGTAGGACACAAAGAAGAGATGGAGGCTGAGCATGCTGCAAAACCGTGGTGCTCCTGTGAGGGAAGGAACAGGGGAATGCGCAATGAGAATGTTACAAAATGAAACCTTAACCTCAAATAAACACAGGTCATGGTGTGCATGTATCTTGTGCTCTGCCTGGTACACGCTTCCCAAGGACCAAGTGTCCCTGTCCTATTTGTCAAGCATTCCCCATAGCTGTACCTAAACTGAGTTCCCTTTATTGCTTTTACTACCCTCCTTGTCCACAAACTACAAAGGAAGTACCAACAGTGAATCAAAAACAAAACAGAGGACAAAAGAGAGAAAAATATGCTGGAAGGTCACTTCATGACAGCTTTTTGTCAAATAAAAGACTCCTCTATCAGAAATAAGTAGATATGATTGTTCTTCAGTGAGGCTTTGGTTTATATAGAGTGCTTTTACTCTATGACTACACAGGGATGCCAATATATCCCACTTCATCAGGCTAGTCAAAGGAACTACATAAAAATAAAGAGAGCTTTAAATATAGCAAAACCATTACATTACACCAAATTAATAATTATGGAAGTAAAAGCAAATGACAGCGTGTAGACTAATGATAAGTTGTTAGTGATTAGGCCACCTCCAGAATAAATTGTTTGGACACAGAAATGTCTTCTGTGTTATTCTCTTGACAAGAGGCATATAAGTGAAAATGTGACATAACAACATATTTGGAGGACCAATTTCAATAAAAATGATGGATGTGGACAAGGCTAATTAGTAGTTTGCCTTGGGCTTTAACTTCAATCACCTATTAATGAGAAATTATCTGGGTAGATGTTACAATCTTCTAACATTTTACACTGTGGGTAAATATCTTCCCTGCAGAATTGTTCTAAAAAGGGGAAGAACTACCTGCAGCTTACCATTCCCTGTATTCAGATTTTGTAAGACTAGACTTCAAATCCAGTTGCATTTCATTCCTGTTCTTCCAACTGTAATATTTTGGTTTGGGTTGCAAGGAAAGGGTTTTTTTCACAACATAGGGATCATTCTTGGCAAATATTTTAGACCAAAATATTCAAACTTAGTTTGGGATAGGCCAAAATTATTTTGATTTCAGCTGCTGTGAACTGAAAAAGTAAGTAATTCTAGTCTTGGTCCTGCTATAGATAGCTAATCTTTCAAGATCATAACATTAGAATCCTGCCATGATAAAAAGACTACTGAAGAGTGCAGTAACAATCTTTGACTTCAGATCTCCTGCTTTTCAATGAAAACTCCAATATATAATTATTCACTAAAAGATATTTCTGTAATTTTACTTTTTTTTTATCGTGTATCTTTTGTTGCTTCCTTGCATATTTGTCACGTGTTGTAAGCAAAGATTTGCAATGTCATGAGCTTGAAATGTCAATATCTCTCGCAAAACCATCACTCCTATTTCAAGTATATTGCTTCCATAGTGAATGACAAATAGAGACCCAAAGACAACAGCTGAAAAGTACAATTGGATGTGATTTTAGTTAAAAATATATGTATATAACATGTAAGTGGATTATGGTAAAAGTGGGTCTTTCTATGCTAAGCCCAGGCTATGTTCTATTACTGTATCTGTGCTGTGCAAGTCTCTCAGCACTCAACAGCACTCAACTGTATGTCTACAGTAAATCATGGGAAGTAGAAATATCTGAGCTGACAGACCTGAGCTGATTTCTGAAGTAGTAGAAATAGCATATCCATGCTTTTCTACTGCAGGTATACCATGGCAGAGATGCCTGTTTCCTCAGGCAGGAGCTCTAGCACCTGGTTATAAGGACAACCACTTTATTTAATCTAACCATGCTGACAGGGTGAAATTAGCACATAGGCGTGAGTGATATTGTCACTGAGTTTGTGTTTTGCTTCATCTTCTAAAGTTAACAGTGCTTATCACTACACCCAGAAAGGCACAGAAGGCAGAAATACTTTGGCAGATTAAATGCTTTCTGACAGAGCGTCAGAGAGAGTGATTTTCATCAAGTATAGCCATTTTGTATAATGGTCTTATGTCACTCACGCCAGTCTTCACTTAGTGCTGTGTGTGTAATTATATACTGATCAGGAACATTTGTTTCTTCAGACACTACGTATTCTTATTCCTGAACAGACCCCACCAGGTATTCTGGGGGAGAGTTTTTATTTTCCATTCTCTTTTCCTACCTGTACCACTGTTTTGCTGCCTGCAGACAGCTTTCAGATGAGCTACTGCTACGGATGCACTACTGTGACCTTCTTCCTAGCCAAATGTTAACCAGGTTTTCTCAGTGACCATGAAGACACTATGACACTGTTGCTGGAAAAGTTTACAGATGGTACAGATGGATAGAGTGGTAAATAATGTTGTGTATCATTTGGTAAACAGGGCACTGTCAAATGTGTTTTATTACAGCCGAAAACACACCACTACAACAAAATAGTGCAGATTACACTTTGCAGAGAAAAGTGGCTGTGAAAAGGGCTTCATGGTCAAGGTGTACAAATGTATTCAGGGTAAGCAGTTTGCTTAGCAAAGAGAGCTAAGAGTCACCAGGATGACAAACAGTTGAAATCTTAGAAGTGGTACTTCTACCACTTCTAAGAAGTGGTGACAAGAGCCTGCCAAGTGCCATCTCGGTGAAACACAGCTTTTCCAGAGCACTGTTGTTATCAGCAAGTGCCAAAAAGGTTTGCTATGGGATCCTGTTCTCTAGCAGCTGGAGATTTGCAGAAGATTCTGCCATTTGGGCTGCAGAAGAGTGAAGGTCATTATGCAGTAGCACTGGCTAAATGTTCTGCCTCTTGAAAAGGCACGTAAGAGCAACAGTTCAGGAACATGCATGGTGCTAAAGGGACTATCTAATGTAGTTAGAAGGCAATAGCCATCCATAAAAGGAGTTGGTGGCTTTATTTAACTTTAAAACCAAATTTTTTACTCCCTGACACATTGCCGGTTTGAAGAGAGAGTAAGCATTGTTTGGTCATGATTAATTTTTCCGAAGCTGTTGAAGCATCTTGTTTCACCACTTCCAAACTAAAATAATGATACAAAATTGAAAAATGCATGAGAGATTGAAATTAAATGAAAACTACTCTATTCCTAGAGTTTTGGCCTCATATGTGATATTGATTACTGACAAGTATTTCATTATGTGCATTAAATTTCCTACAGAACTTCATAGAGAATATCAAGCACAGTGTTTACAAGCAACCAGTTTATTGACTATTTTTGCTTGGCGACAGATGAAATCAAAAGCTTAACTGAAGTCTTTTAATTCACAGTGATTAAACAAAAAATATAAGAAAATACTGGTTTTGGAGAGCCAGGAACAAAGATCAGTGGCATCAGTAAAAAGTCTTCTCATCTTACTGGACTTTCAATCAGATTATGTATTGAAGTTTGTGCATGTGTGTGTAGTCTAAACATGATACTTCATCTGGCAAATCTCCTATTGGCATTAGTGAGAACTTGCTTAAAAAAAAACGGATGTATTTTGCCTCTTGGTATTTTGCCACAGAGATATAATCACTAATCAAGCAGGAACCATCTGTCCCATTTCAGTTCCTTGGTTATCTGGCCTCTGCTCTAGGAGGCAAAGAAATATAGATCCTTGTTAAGTCATAAAAGCATTTTGTGTAAAGCAATTTGTTACTGGTTTGAGTAATTACCTCTTTTCCTGTTGGCAAATGTAGTTTGAACTGATTGTTTCAGATGAAAAAAAAAGCTTTATCTTTTAGAAAAGGAAGAATTTTTCGTTCCTTTATAGTTGTCCTTAAAGTGTTTAACATCAATGCACACAGGGTAGTTCTGATCTAAATTACCTTAAAGAGAGGTTTTGCACCTGAAGCTCTAAAAGGGTTCTTTGAAGACCTGGCTTTGACAAAGGCTTTTTTCTAAACATAGCAGGCAAATAAGAGACAAAGTCTGTTGAAGACGGACAGAGGAAAAGGTCCATTTCAATGAGCTAGGACATACAAGGATCTTGTAGCTATTTTCTTTTACTGGGACAATCTGATTGTCATGGTCTTATCTTCTAGTATTTTGTCACAGTTCTGTATATTCCCCATCCTATGGTTGATGCAAGAAAGCAGTACTATGACATATTGCTGTACTGATTCATGTTGAACCTTAGAATAGCAACACAAGGAAAGATTTCTGTTCTTTTGTTATCCAGAAGACCTGGTGACCATGAGACCTCCAGAGCACAAGCAAGTACTGGAGGTAAATAACTTTCTAATCCTTATTTACTGTATTTCAGTAAAGCTTGCATTACAGACCTTAAAGCCAGTTGGCAGTGAAGTCAGTAATAAACCATTTCAGTCATATCTCAGGAGAATCATGGAATAAGTGGACTGTCTTCAGTAGGTGGGCAGTAGAGATCTTTTATCTCTGTTTTGGCCAGGCCAAATGCCTGTCTGATGAAGAAGAGAGTTCCTGACAGAAAAAAAAATTGTTCCTTAGTACTGAGAGACTATAGAATTAAACAGTGCCAATTATTGGTAAAATTTCTCTAGTAGATGGAAGGCAAATAGCTAAAACTGTAACAAGTAGATGGCAAAAGAAGAGAAACTTGGAGTAAAAATACCGTAGGGAGACTAGATAAAGACATTTATTTCAGGTACTGCCAAAGAGCACTTTATTAGCTATCTATTCTAAAATGTAGCTTCATTCAGTCCAAAGCATTACCTTAAAATGCATTCAAGTGCCTGGAATGGTGTTTCAGCTTATTTGGAAGAAATGGCCTGAGGGTTTCTTTCACAGAGCAGAGTGACAACCATTGCTAACAGAGAAATTGAAACAGAGATAACACAAATTATAGTAATGCTATTTTCTCTTGTTTTCTGCAATTATTTTTATTCCCAGCTTAATCATCTACATTCCACAGTAGGAATGGGAGTTGTACAGTGACTTAAAACAAAAGTCTACCTTTATTCCTACTTCGCCCGACGTTAGTGAGGCTCAAATCACAGAGTATGTGCTTAAAGCCAGATTGTAAGCAGCATGTTTTCCACAGTTAAAAGGAGCAAATATTAAGCATGATTGAGATTGGAAGGGATTTGTAGATGTCACCTAGTCCAAATCCCCTGCTCAGGCAAGGACACCTAGATCCAGTTGCCCAGGATCTGTCCAGACGCTTTTTGAGTATCTTGAAGGATTGTGATTCCATAGCATCTCTGAGCAACTTCTGCCAGTGCTTGGTCACCTTCATGGGGAAATTGTGTTTATTCATGTTCAGACAGAACTTAACATGTCTCAGTTTGTGTCCATTGCCTCTGGTCCTGTCACTGGGCACCACTGAAGAGACCCTGTCTCTCTGCTTTCTTTCCACCCTGCCTTTAGGTATTTATACACATAAATAAGATCCTTCTCTTCTCTAGGCTAAACAGTCCCAGGTCCCTCAGCCTTTCCTCACAGGATTGATGCTCCAGTCCTGTAATCATCTTTGTGGACCTTTGTTGGACTCTCCCCAGTATGTCCATGTCTTTTGTACTGGGGACCTCAGTACACAACCCAGAACTCCAGAAGTGACCTCACCAGTGATGAACAGAGGGGAAGGGTCACTCCTGGCAACACTCCTCCTAACACAGCCCAGGATACCCTTAACCTCCCTTGCTGCAAAGATGCATTGTTGGCTCATGTTCAACTTGGTATTCACCAAGCCCCCCAGGTCCTCCTCTGCAAAGCCATTTTCCAGACAGGCAGCCTCTAGCTGTTTCTTCCCAGGTGCAGGACTTTGCAGTTTCCCTTGCTGAACTTTATGAGGTTCCTGTCTGCCCGTTTCTCCAGTCTACTGAGGTCCCTCCTGGATGGCAGCATGACCCTCTAGTGTATCAGCCACTCCTCCCAGATTTGTGTCATTCACAGACTTCCTAAGGGCACACTCTGGCCCTCATCAAGATCATTAACAAAGTAGTTAAACAGGATTGGACATATATTGTATTCCCTCATCTGATCCTAAACCTTAACTAAGTGAGTCAGGATTTCTAAAAGACTGCTTCATTTTTCATAATTGCAGGGGCTTGCTGGGGACAAGATTGTTAAAGGAAAACAGAAATAGGAACTAAATTGAACAGAGCAGAAAATAAAATGGAGTTGGGCATGCCCAACTTTGTCTAGACTATGTAAAAATACTGGTTCTTTGTCGTTGACAAACCATACTTGTTTGTTACTGGCCGTGTCTATGCTTCAGGTAAGTTGATCTCTCTAAAAAGTGAGTTGAGAGAAAACCTTTCTGTGTCCTCTCAATTTTTTATACATGCTATCAGAATTCACAGATTTGTTATTATTTCTTTAAGACTTGATTTTTGTCCCCAAGGTTTTTATTCTGAGTGTAGAATAACTCTGTGCATCTTTCAGATGAGGTGTGAGTAGGACTGTCTGATGAAAACAGGAAAGGTGTCCTTGTGCCATCACCGCGGAGTTTCACCAAAAAGCTTGAGGAAGCCAAGCCTTCCCACTGGTGATAGGATAGCCTTGCACACACCCAACCACAAAGACACACACAGCCATTTCCCTCTGAAAATATCAGTCCTCGAGATGGGAATCGAATGAAAGCCAAACTGCTGTCAAGTGCAATGGAACTGATATTTATAAACTGATATTCTAAATGCCAGTGAGAACTAAAAACAATTTTGTAATTACAGTTTATTTTGCTTCCTTTCATTTTGTTGCTACTAAATTAACTTTATAAATCTCTTCAGAGACTTCTCATAAATTTCTTCTGGTGTGAAATAAAAATATATCTAATTTTGTCTCCCTAGGGATGAGATTTGCTATCAATATTTAAAACATCACCTGTTTTAGCACTTGTAATTTTTTTTCATTACCCAAGAATGAGCATCATCCAGAGATTCTGCTTCAAATCTCTTACAACATTTCCAGTTCAGATCTGAAACAGATTTTTGTTTTTATTGCATTTGCACAAAGAATAATTATCCTTCTTTTAATGCCATTACAAAGTAGCTTTATACTATTAAATTCCAGCAGACCCATCTGAAATGATCAAAGATTTATGCAGTCTCTTGGTAACAATAATGGTGTTGTGTTTAGTTTGAATATTGTCAGTAGCATAATTTATGTGTAAGTAGGTTTTACATTTTACAATACACTGAATATAGTAAACAGAAAGAACAAAGAAAAGGTCATGTGATTACACTACCGTAAAATCTTGTTACAAATCTGAATAAGGTGATTCAATGCTCCCCTGTTCAGAAAGTCCCATGTTCTCTTTCATGCATTTTAGCTTCAAACATTTCAAACACTTTGTATTAGATGATGTGCTGGGAAAACTATGGCTTGGACTCTGCTACTCTTGAGGTAAAGAAAAAACAGAAAAATAGAAATTAAGGGAGGAGCAGTTTAAGCAAACCCTGCAATCACTGGGGATGCTGCTGCATTCCCAGTAAGTGCAGACTGGGATGTGATGAGCTCATGTGACACCTATGCTCAGTGCTAGATGCTCAAGAGGATAAGCATAAAGAGAAAGCCTCAACTAAAATTTTGAGACCTCCTGGGAGAACTGCAAAGAGTCAGTGTCCAAGCCTGTGCCACTCATGGATGTGGGAGATGATGAGGGTGAGGGAAACTCCAGAAAAAATGAGGAGCCGAGGTCTCGCTGTGAAGGCCTATGCTCAAGGCCTACCCTCACAGATTGTTGAGAACAGGGATTAGTCATGTCTCCTTTTTTTTTTAGTCTATTCAGGACACTGGAACACACTGAAATTGAACAGATATTTTAGGAAGAAATGTGAAAAAAAATCATGAAACTATTCATTTCATGTGCAAAATATTCCTTTCAGAATATTATTAAGATTTGGTGAAAAGTCCCTGCCATCATCAGAAATCCCACTGGCTGTTTGGTGTGGGCTTTATGGATGCATGCTCTGGAGCTATGGGATACCGCTGAGAAGGATGAGGTAGGGGGAGCAGGGAGAGGGACACGGTGCTCTCCTGCCACTTGCCTTATAGGAAGGAAGGATGAAACCCAGGCAAGAGAAATACAAATTTTCCAGTTCTGTCAGTAAACATGAAAATTACAAACTCATAAATTTCTGAACCTGATCTGTCCAGCAAAGGCACTTCATTAATTGTCAAAATTTACTAATGATGGCTTTAAAGAACTTCTCTGTTCTTCATATATCCCATTTTTTTAATAAGCTTTTCTTTATCTGTGAAGTCATGTAGAAAAACTGAAGCATGTATATATTTCAGAAGATCCTAGTACCAGAAAGCATCTTCTAAATCAAGTGCTTGATTAATGCCTCGTAGTGGACCTTTGTACATAAAGATAGAGCAGAAAACAGAGAGAATGGTGTAGACAAACCAGATGAGATTCAATAAAAAAAATGCTCATTAAGAGGCCAGCCTATAGGCAGAGAATCAGTGTTCTCAGTGACCTTGGTAGCACCACTGGAAAAGTGGTTTTGTTAGGTTCGCTGCTTCCTGTGGTTTTCTTCTTGTTCCTCGTACTAAAGTGTGCTTAAAATAAACAGTGTATTTTGCCTTCTATCCTTTTTGTTTTCCTCATGCACAATTTTTGTGGTTATTAGAAAAAAGGCACCATCAAATTATTTAAATTTGAAGTCACTAAAGAAAAGACCTTGGGCTTCCCTTAACAATTCTTTGATGCTGGATATAGTTATTTAAATAGAAAAAAAAATTACACACATGACTGTACACATATGGTACAAAGAGGATAAAATGATGTCGTTGAAGGATAGCATATTGAGGATATGTACAAAGAAGTAGTGAAGTGAGAGTAGTAAAAAAGAAATGTACAATATACAGTAGCATGTTTACAACAGAATATTTACAATAATATATCCTAGTTATTGTTCACCACAGGCACAATGATGAAGATGTGGTAATGCAAACCTACACAGCAATTAGCATGCCAGATCAGTCTAGAGAAGATCCACACCTAGCACATCTCAGCAGCTGCTGTAAAGTATGAGTACTCTAAACACCTATTCAGCAAAATGGAGCTTAATAGTAGTCTGTGGTAGTTACAGTCTGTGCATGTTTATGACATTTTATTAAGTAGGTTTAAGGTGCAAATGTAAAGTGCAAAGGAAAAAGAAGGCATGGTATAAAAAAAGACAATATAACTGTAATTCTAGATTCTTCTAAAAAGCACACTAAGCTAGGATATCTGAGCCAGATATTTCACAAGCTTCTTTTAATTTACCTGGAGTTCATAAGTGAAATCCTGCTGCTTTTCTGCATGCCAAACTACCATTCCTCTGTTCCATTGCAGAGGAAAGACACAGCAACAGACCATTTCACTTCATTATTATAATTGACTGGCCCTTCTCATTATCACTCCTTTTCATTTTTCTAAATAGAAACAATGAAAATGTTCCATTATGGAGAATTTCAGCAAGTGTCAGATTAAAGATCAAATTAGCAAATATTTCTTGACATTCTAAAGCAGGGAATGGCTCCCAAGACATCTGAATTAGATCAACAGAGTACTACTGAATTGAATCAATAGACTAGTACATGCTTATTAGGAAATTTTGAATGAGTAATTGAATGGATAATTGTAGCTTTTAACGTACAGTGATTTCAGAACACAAAATATTTAACAAATTACATCTTAATGCACCTCAATAAAAGCAGTGATTTTCTTCAGAAAAATGATAAATATTAGTATAGCTAGTCTGCAGTTAACTACAGCCAACTTGTCTACAGGCTTTTTGTCAGGCTTTGGTATCAGAGAATAATACATATGCTAATTTGTAATTTTATTTGCACCTTTACCACCTTATAATATCAAGGTAAACTTCATTAATCCATAAAGAGCAAAATTACTATTATCTTTAAAAATTAGTAAATTAAATCCATCACAAAGAAATGTCTGGCTACCTACTCACTAAGAAAATGAGGGACAATATGCAACAGATTAACATGTATGTAAACAGAGAAATAATGACACTAATTATTATGGGTAATTTCACTTGATATTTTAAACCCTTATAGTTTAGAATATTCTTTGGAAAATGGTTCCCATGTGCAATATTTAATTTTACTGAGTAGAACATGTGCTAAAAACATGAAATAACTTGTCATATTTTAAAATGGGAGTTCACTTTAAAAAGAATTATTGTAGACAGACACATGCAGCACATCTGCACACTGGAGAACCTAATGCCGTTTTTGCTTTTAAATGGAATTCATTTGTTCACCAAAGGCAGGTCAAAACTCAGAGCACTCACATCTACACCAAGTTTGTGTTACCCTTTCATGTCCAAGGAAGGAGGAAGGGCTTAACACATTCACAATTTACTTTTACAATGTTGAATTTTCCTACCTCACACAAAGTACAAACTTAGTGTGATTTTTTTACTATGTATTTTAAGGTAGGTTCTGAAAAATTGGTATCATTACAGTGAATCACACCCAGATTGTTGTTTGTTTAAAAAGAGACATTTGTCTTTAAGTCTAGAAAAGGCTATTACATATTTTTTTATTCTGCTTATTAACGCAGATAAAAGCATCTAGCATCCATATTGACAAGGTTCCCATTGTTGCACTCAGTCATTCACTGGGACTTCTTTGTGCTCAATAGTTCTGCAAAAGTGCCTCTTAGGCACCAAAAATAGACGTAGACACCAGGCTTTGAAGGAAGTTTAAAAATGAAAAGCTATGGCTATAATATTATTAGGCCCCTAAAGGAAACAAAGTTATTTTCCAATCTGTTAGTTTGCCACCAGTTAGAGAAATGGAAATGTCAGTTTTAAAACCTGGCAGCTTTTGATGCTTCAAGGCTAAGAGACAGTGCTGTGCCCTGCGCTGAGCTGAAGTCTCTCTGCAGGGGTATGCAATGTTCCCTTTATCCACGCAGCTCAGCCAGCCATGACCCAGCAACAAACTGTCCTTGTGAAAATGTCAGAGAGAAACCCATGCTGGGAAGGGAAGCTACAGCAACTTCACCCTCCCACATATCCATACCATTCTATGTGGTACGTGCTTTTCTCACTCTACAAGAAGACGCTGCCCAGGCATCCCCAGTCAATGTGGAAGGCCCATATGTGTCTCTAGGCAACCATTTACATTACCCCACACATCCTCTTTACAGGACTTTGCAAAACTATCCAGCAACATCTTAGAATTAGCTGGGATGCATAGTTAGCAAAGACTATAAATGTGTGGATAGCTAAATCTCTTACACTTGGTGCTGCATATGATTTCATATATATTAAAAGGAAATACTGTTGTCCTTTAACTCCCAATAAGCAAATGTAACTAGAATATGTAATTAGTTTTATCTGTAAGCTATAGAGTTGCTAAATGCATCTGGGTTTTTTCTTTGTCTCCTTGATAAACAGTTCAAACAGGAATTAGTTGTTATACATAACAAAATTGTTCAAGTGTTAAAAGTACCAGGCAGGCTTCTAAGGTCTGGAGAGGTAAGAGATGGTGATGGAAGATGAAGATCAAAATAAGGTTCAGGAAGAGCCTTACTTGACACTTCAGCAGATTTTCATCCATTGAGGGGGCTGCACTGTGACAGGGAGTGAATCATTCTCTGCTGTCTTTATTTTTCTGTGGTGTGTTTACAGTTTTCCTTTTGATCACATAAAATTTCCAAAAAAGGTGCTGAGTTATTTTTAAAACAGATTAGCTATGATTGTAAAAGTTTCTTGTTTCTCATCATTGAGTTCTGACTAATCACTTGACCACATGTGTACCCCAGTTCATTAATAGAACAGTCACTTGCACTGGAAGCAGCAAAAATAAACAAGGTTCTTTGTGTGTGTAGAATGAGGGGGGGAAACTGTGGGATTTGGAAACATATGTCCTGTTAAAATGTCTCTGGTGGGTATCTCATCATATGTGATGTGCACGACATCATTAAACAGCTCCCACATGCAATATTTGGTTTTAATGGCCGTTTAGGGAAAGTCATGCATGGGTCATGTAAGCACACTTAACAAAGGCAGCAGGAATGGATCTTTTACTATCATTCTGCCAGTGATGTAATAAATATTTACCACCTGTACTGTGAAGCCCAATGTTTTTAGTGACCATGTTGGCTCATGACATTGAAAAGCAAGCACCTTTGCAACCTGGTCACAGATTTAAGGTAGGCCCTGTGCTAATTACAGACACTATTATATAAACACTGCTTTTGGTTTGGGGATTATGAAAATTTGTCAGATTTATATATATGGCATGTCAGTGGATACTACTTCTTCAGAAGAGTCTTCTCGTGATACAAATATCTTGCTTTTCTGAGAAAAAACTCCTTATAATTAAGGCAAAGTTATGCTCAATGCATGGGTCACTAGATGTGTACAATGAAACCTTTCAAAGAATTTTTTTCTGCTTTCACACAATTCAAGTCATCCATCAGCATATTACAATGAAGACTGGAAAAGAGAACATAATACTTAAGAAGGTATCTGAACAGTACAACTTACAAAGACCTGTCTCAGTTTCTTGGAGATGCTAGTAGGACCATAGCAATATTCCTTCATTTTAAATCAAACTATGTATTATAAAAACTCTATATAAAATAGCAGACAGTATGTTGCTCTTATACTGACAGAAACTATAAGTGTTTTCCTTTCTTTAGAAAATCAACAAATACCAACATTTTTGAGATCAAGATTTTTTTGTTAAGTTCATGAGTAACCAAAAGTTGGAATTATGCTAGAGTCTTCTACCTTATGGAAAAAAAATCTGTAAAAATAGGAGCTCTAAATAAAATTAAGTGAATATTTCTATAGCTAAAATACACCCTTGCTCTCTTTTCATTTAATAATTTCATTTCAAACTTACTATTAGAGTAAGTCATGTATTCAAGGGTGTTAGATAAAATTCAGATACAACTCATAAATCTTCAAGAATGAAAATTAAGATGATACCAAAATGTGAAGCTTGGAACCTCTCATTTTCTTCAGCCACGTTAGGTGTCACATTCAAAGTACTGTGATTCTGGGTCAATACATACCTACTTCAGTAACATACCTGATAATTACCTTCTGGTAACTGTTTCAAATAAGCCCAGTAGTATTTTGATGAATCTTTTTCTTGTTTAGTATCTGGTCTTGGTTTGTATTATTTTGTCAAAAAGTCCACTGTGAAGTTATACAAGAAAGGCTACATACACTAACCTCTTTTTTATTAGCTATTTTGTATCGGCAACGTTTTTATAGAAGAACATTTTTATAGTTGACCACAAGATTCCCTACTCTGCCAACTACAGCTCTGCTTATCCAGCATTGAAAAGCATTCCTCTCAGAAGGTAGACTTTGATGCTGAAAACTGGCTAATGTGGTTTCCATGTTTCTGTTCTACATAATGATACCATTACTGTCTACATTTTATCTTTTCACCATTGGAAATGTATGTCCTGATAGAAATATAAGAAAGCTATTTTCACTGCTGTTTTAGTGCAGCTAAGGGAAAAAGAATGTCAGTTTCTTCACTGCTTAAAGCAAATGAAATACTCATTCTGAGCATAACGTCACCTATAGATCAAGCCTTTGCTGGCAACACTTAAAAAGAGCAACCAATGTAGGAAAACTGTGAGATTTAATCCATCAGATATAAAGGACATTATGAATATTCAGACAGGACTTGTTGAGCAGACAATACATAATCCTCCATCCAAGCATGCCCAAGACAAAAAGATCCAATATCCAGGTGGTGAGACAAAATTCACCCCTTGACAGTGGAGACAACAGACATCAGTAAAACAGCCATTTGTGGGGAATTTTGAGAGGAATATTTCTAGGAATGAGAAGAATTGGACAATGGTGGTGCCTGAAGCAAGAGGGAAGGAGACCAAAGCTAGAGACACTGAAGACAACTGGATGCAGCAGCTGCAGGAGGTGTTGTCTATAGTCAGAAGCTCATGGAAGTGATTTCTACAGTGAAGTGATGCCTACTAGCAGGTGGAGATGCAGATGGAGGTTGTGGTAGAGCTCACGCAGGGTTTCTAGAATGATGCAAGAAAGGAGAGGGTGCATGGATAGCCCAAAAGATACCCAAAATGGGTTTTCTGAACATTAATGTGAGAGGTGATATACAGAAATGTACAACAGTTGCAAAAAGATGTTATAATTAATAGCATTCAGCAGACAAAATACCTTATCATATTTCTGCACTGTAGAAATCATAGTTGAGGAAAAAGGATTAATGAACAATAGCTTGCATTTTTTACTTCAGTAATGACAAGACTTCTGTATAAAGTCTAGCCCAGTTAGAGAAACTAGTGCCACTAAAACCTTATTAAAGACAGAAAGATTGAAATTGAGCTGTCTTTAGAGAATTCAAAGCTTTCTATTAAAGGTACAGTCCTTTTATCTTTATTTTATATGGTCCTTTTGGAGCACACAATTCCAGCTATTATTGGAAATGCTTACAGGGAAGGTTTTGTGGTCTTATATTTCTATATATAATATAATATAATATAATATAATATAATATTTTATATTGATTTATATTTTATTAATAATTGTATTTATATTCTTTTATTTATATTGATATTATACCATAATTACTCAAGGTATTCCAAATATAAAATTGCTGTTTACCATCTTCAGTATCATTTTAACAGGACAGAGTACAACAAACATGACAGTTGTTTGGCAGTGGACTGAAAGTAAGTCTGGAAATGGTCACATTAGTTTTTGGTAGGGTTCTGAGCACTGCAGTTTCCCATTAAACACTCAGTATTTGTATTGGGAAGAATACTGTGAAATATCTGTATCTGCCATCTGAAGGTCATGCCTTTCCACTGCTAATAACTTGTAGTATTTCTGGCATCTTCCTATCAGAAGGACTTATTATTACAAAGTATCTGGAATAAAGTTTCCAGAAAGGAGGTATAAATATGTTTATTTCCCCATTTCATTTACAATGAATTGTCAAGGTCTGGCTGTTAAAGAGGAAAAGAAATAAACATACATATGAAAAACCAAAGTCAAGATGTTGTAATTTAGCTTGATTACTGAAAAATTAAGGAAATTCTCAGACCAAGAGAACAAAGGAACTAACATATAAGTTGTTTTGTGAAGTTATACAAGAGCTTATAGAAATGATGAAGCATGTAGGTTCAAGGAGACATTTAAGCAGGAAGATACATGGTGCAGAAGGTTGCCATTTATTGACAAGTAATTATGATTTTGGCTGCTTGACAGGTTGTGTATTGGGAAGAAGTCCAATAGGAACATTCAAAGATGGAAGTGTAACAGCAATATGTATTAAGAAAAATATTAGCTTAATCTACGTTTCAAATATGTGATATACTTATTATGGATGCATTTCTGAATTATCTGCAGTATTGGTATCTTGGTGTCAGATACACAATTTTAAAATTCTTGTATTTTCATCTGACAAAGCTTCTTAGTTCTTCTATGTTGTGATGAAAAAGCTGGTGCTTGCCACTGGGGCAAGGCTGTAGCTTGCATCTGCTGGAAGATGGAGAGATGCAGATTTAATAGATCCCAGCGTAAGATGCAATTTATCTGGGTGCTGTTTTTCAGGAAACATTTACCTCTTATGGCAAAAAAGAAAAAGACAGTAGTATTTGCTCTAACTTACCTATTTTGATTGTAAACTCTTCATATCAAGGGACTGCTATTCAGCATTGGCATCCTGAGTATATAGAAAAACTGGGCCACCACTTCCATAATGGCTTTGAGGTATAACTGCAGGACATAAGTTAACAGGTAAAGGACTGTCTTGTTTATCCTTATCTCTAACATATCAGTGGCGAGGTTCCCACCTTTGTGTTTTTTAGGAACATGCCAGTTCCTAGAAGAGTACAAAGTATAATGGAAGAAAGAGTATGTTCATATAGCCAGGCTATAGCACAGATGATGCTGGGTACGTTTTCTCCTAAAAGAATTATCTGACAATTAAAGTCAACTAATGGCCTGTAGAGTTGCACACGTGGGATGTTTCATTCCTCAGCTAAACTGAACCTTGGCAAGCTCACATCCCAGAACAGAAGCCTGAACAGTTTCTTGTATTTTTCCTGCTTGCTGAGCAGAGAAATTGAGAGAGAAAAGTTTTATTCCTGTTTTGAATTCAAAGAAAGGGAATTGGTGAAAGGGTAGAAAAAGTTATTTTCTGCAAAAGCAACAAGAGCGTCCATCAAACTGAGGCGTTATTCTCTTTCTGTTCTGAATGCACTAATGCTTCATTTATGAATATAATTCCTTTTTCCCACAACTGTCTTCTCTCTACCCATCAGAATTCACTCCTGTGTCCAAAGAAATTATTTTTCTCTGGAAACAATTGCCTCCATATAGCATAGCAAGCACTTTGGAGAATTTTTTTGAATGAAAAAGGTAATAAATTCTTATAATACGACTTGCCAGTATTTGGAACTTTATAGCATCCGCATTTTGGGGAAACTTTGTCAATGAATATTGCACATAGACATTCAGTCAAGCTCATTACTGGCCAAGCCATAAATACAGTTTAAATTTGTGCAGAGTTGTAATGTTTGTAAAGAAACTGGGCTTTAAAGTGATTTGGACACCTTAGAGAACAAAGATTGAGTGAAGACCCCCAGTGCTGGCTGAGGTGGTACAGAGGAGGAGCTGTGGGCCTCTCCAGGTGGGAAACACAGCTTAGCTGCCTGACAGAGTAATGCCTCTTTCCCCTGGGAGAATAATGTCTCTTTCCCCTGGGAGAATATTATTTTTTTAATCTTTGCCATCTGAGATAATCTGGTTCTTTTCAAAGATAAGGAATTCACTCCCTAAAAATACTGTAGAAGCCTTACAGATTAATTTTCTTAGGGGAATGCTCTCAACCCTATCTTTACTCTGGAAGAGGAACCATCCATAATATCCTTCCAATGTACTGTTAGCAAGCTCTGATTTAAGACATCAAAGGTCGGCATGCCCAGTGTTCAGTATGTGCACCTTACTGCTATGAATTTGTGGCACTGATGTCAAAATTTTGGTTTCACTGCTTCTTTCCCACAAAAGCTGCAAGACTTCAGACTTGGATGCTGTTCTTGCTGATTCTTGACAAAGGACTTCAAGTGAATCTGAGTGATCTTTCAGACATCACAACTAGAAGAATAAAAAAGGTTGATAATATTTCACTTATCCTTTTAAAATTACTGACCATTTTTCATATTGCTCTTTTGATATTTTGAAATATTCAGAGTAAGCTTGGAGAAATCTTGACTCATAAACATTCTATATGAATAGAAGGATTTTTTTTTTACGAGCACATAAAAAAACAGGGAAATGGGGTGAGGCTTGAATGGTCTTCGGCACAGCAATACTAAGCTGAGAAGAAAGTGGCTACTGAGGCTAAGAAGGAGTAAAACAAAACTCTTTTAGAACAGAAAAGGGAAAAACTGAGTAGAATAATACAGTTGATCCAACAGAGCAAGAAGAACAAAATGGGAGGGACTGAACAGAGGAACTCAGCTGAGCTCTTCCCCATGAATGGAAATGGACAGGCTTACTGAAAATTTTGCACAGATTTAGCAGTTTGAGAGAAAGGAGATAGACTAAGGAGAACTAAATTTACATTTCCTATAATTAACATTTCTTTCCCAACTCTCCAGCTAAACTGTGGGTCAGTATTCATTGATTAACAACTTAGGAGGAGAAATTAGCTAAATCTCACAGACGTCTGTGAAAACAAGCACTACTTATTAGTGGAAGGCTGCTTGCTTTGCCTAGCTTCACACTCATGGGGGCTATCCCCATGTTGCTGTCTCACATTTACTGATGTTTTATGGTGATATCATATAAAGACTCCTGCATTAATTTCCAAAACCTCCCATCTAGAAGCTGACCTCTTATTCAGTTACCAGCTGTGAAGTTTTCCAGACATTCCTGTTACACTCCATTAAAAAATTGCATTTTCTGAGGATTGTGCATTCAGTGTTACCATCTACACTGTCCCCATTTAGGCTACTGCATCCTCCACTCTATTTTTGTGTCAGTATGAAAACACTGGTTACTCTCACTCACCCCTTCTTAAGGTCTTGCATTCCTTTTTTCCCTTCCCACCAAAACTGTGGGTGTTGCAAATTTTTGGACTAGTTTCCAAACACGAACACAAGGAGGAACTCTGCTACTCTAAAACTGACTTCTATTCTACTCAATGTTTAAAAAAATAGTATTTTATACTTTCTGGTGCAGAAGTTGCAGAGCTCCTGACTGAACCGATTCTTCCCCCAGGACATAATTTAAAATTTAGTGAGTGAATTGAATTCTTCTTTCTACTTTTCACTTATAGGCTGAGTATACGAAAGATATGGTTTTGGGACACCCTCTTAATTTTATTACCTTTTGATCTGAAGAGACAAAATGGTTTATGAGTCATCTCACAGTCAGTGACTGTAGCTAACTAAATCTTTTTAACATTATTGTCGTTAATACATGTTTGTTGTTAAATAATGTGTTTGACTACAAATAGATGTAAAGACTACAAATAGATGTAAAGAACCATGGCAAACAAAATAAAAATAGAATTCTACAAAATGGAAGCAAACAAGGGTCATTTTCCCTTCTCTTTTCTAATCTGTTTGATAGGCATTAGTTATATAGATTGAGACATGAACGAGGAAGATGCCATGAGATCACTACCTGATCACCTGAAGCCTTCTCAATCAAGTCATGTTAATGGGGTGCTTTCACCCTAGTCTACCAGGGAACATGCCAAAAAGTAAGGTCTAACTAATTATGGATCTTTTAATCTAAACACGTATAATCAGCACAGTGTGACATGAATAGTGTGTAGCTTATTGTCAGAAGCGATGGCTTTTCTGTATGATGTTAGTGCTAATTTAAAATAAAAATAAAAGAAAAATAAAAGCAAAAAAGGAAGGGGACAATTGCAAAATAAATGGTGAATACGAATGCCTTCTCTGTCCCCTCAACAATAACACCATGGTTTAACATGCGTTCCCAGGTCTGAAAATAGAGTGGTTTTCAAGCAGGGTTTGTTATACCCAATACCTGGATGGAAAGACTGAGCTGTGTTTTGACCTGTCCTTTATCACTTGACAGTGATAACAGCAGTAGCAATAGCCTGATGGCGTTCCTTAGTGTTTTCCTACAGAAATGTAAGGTGACATTGGTTGATGGTTTCCTCCCCAGACTAAGGCACACCTTGAGGAAAGCATTACCATTTCTGAAGGAAATGAAAATTCTAGTTGCAGACAGCAGAGGGAAAATACAGAGGATTGATCTCACATGAGTCAGGACTTCATCATGATGCTTCTGGTTCAACACATAAACTACACAACTGCACCCACTGGAAAACAATTAGTAACAAGCCAACATTAGCCTCAAAAAAAAGTTTAATTTACTTAGACAGTTTGGATAATACTGCTGTACAAGTTAAAAAAAATCTTCATCATGAGATCAATTACATATCCAAAGAGGTTGCCCAGAGAAATATTTTATATTTCCTTACTAGAAATATAAAATACTTGGTTGGCAGGGCCCTAAATCATAGAATGGTAGGGGTTGGAAGTGATCTCTGGAGATCATTGAGTCCAACCCCCTGCCAGTGCAGGAACATCCAGGGCAGGCCACACAGGAACAGATCCAGGTGGGTCTTGAAAGTCTCCAGAGCAGGAGACTCCCCAACCTCTCCGGGCAGCCTGTTCCAGAGCTCTGTCACTCTCACAGTGAAGAAGTTTTTCCTCATGTTGACATGGAACTTCCTGTGTTTCACCTTGCTACCATTACCTCTCATCCCATCACAGGGCACCACTGAAAAGAGCCTGGCCCCTTCTACTTGACACCCACCCTTCAGATATTTGTAAACATTAATAAGATCCCTTCTCAGTCTTCTCTTTTCCAGGCTAAACAGTCCCAGGGCTCTCAGCCTTTCCTCATAAGAGGGGTATAAATAACCTAACCCACAGGGTCTAGATGCACCCCTTGTAGCAGCGGGCAGAAACTATGTGTGGATGTCCCTGCTGAGGCTGGTCAAGGCCATTAAGGCCTACTGGTGACCTCAGGGTCCTGACAGATTCTGTGATGTGTGACAGTTCTAATAAAAATCCCTCTTTTCAACCATGCATAACATATCATTAAAGATGCTGGTTTTAAACTGGCTACTGCTTTAGCTTTTAGCCTGAAAATTAGAAGTTATGTAGAGATTCATGAACAATGCATACAGTTTTGTTGATGTTTGAGATATGTGGGTGTTATGACTATATCCTTCTAGCCAAGCCCTCTGCAGTGATGCCAGTGAATCCTTTGCATATGAAAGGGAAAGAACACCTCGATTCTGCCTTGATTCAGCTCTCATAACTTCATATGTCTAGTCAGGATACTTAAGTTGTAACCCTATCCACTTCTATAGCTGATGGAAAGAAAGATGCATATCTGAAGGACATTTCAGCCCACCAAAGTCCCAAATGTCCCAAGGTAAGCTTGGAACACATCCAAACCAGGTACTCCACATTAATTTGTTGATGTTTTGTATATGACCCTTATCTATCATTTTGCGTATGACATCTTACCTTTCAAACAGAGAAATTTATGCAGTTAGCAAAACTATTGCTGATATATCAATCGATATATCTGATAAATATGTCAGGATGGAGATCAGATGTGTCATCTAGGAATTCTTTCTGCTACTCAACGTATTCCTGAATTTGAGGTCCACCAACTAAGCTAGTTATGTTCTGATTATATCACCCATGACATCTAAGGAAGAGCCACTAGCAAGAAACCCCTTCTTGGTGTTCCTTAACATTTTGCCCTTTGCATAACCTTAAGGGAACATCTGGTTACTAATTTACATCTACCTGCTTCCATGGTAATTTAACAAGTTCTAAAGTGTACTGGTGATATTAAAGACTGAGTGTTTCCCAAGGGCAAATGTGTTTAGTAGATAATTGGGGAAAGCTCGTAGCAAAAGCAGTCCAGAATGCACCAAGAACAATCTTCATATAGAGTAAGGTTGACCATTCTTACATTAATGCAGTAGTTTTGTATAAAGTAGCTAAGCACAAGGTGTATTGACTCACTACCTGTCCTAAGGTTAATCCATGATCACACGGAGGGACTCAAATTTAAGGCCTGTTGGGTTAAGTGCAAGCTGCTTTAGAAGTTAAACCCTAACTTTTGTCCCTTGTGTAACACATTGTGAATGTGACTTATGACACCTCATCATGAAAAAAGCCTGGGGTGCCACCATTCCTCAGTTAGAGGGAATAAACCTTGGCCCATGTACACAGATGTGAGGGGCTAATGTCTGAGGCTGCTTGTCCAACGACAACTTGGAGCCTAAAGAAGATCATTGCTAAGCATGTGCTTGTGAAAAGCATCTTTGATACTTCAACTCTATCTTCAGGTACCTAGAAGTTTGGATGGTATTCAGAAACTTATTATTCACAGTCAGTGTTCAGATTTTAGGAAGAGAAAATTATTCCAGTCAGTCAATAATCTCAGATAATATGTAATTCAAATTCTTTCTCAAGTCACTTAGATGTTTTCTCCATGTTTTGAAAACCCTCAAGCAAGCCTTTTGTATTCAGTGTGTGGGTGTGTGCATTATGTGGGCTGTATCTGTGCTGATTTGTCTTCAGTCAGCTGTTGCCTAGAAGCTGTAGAGGAGAAAGCATTGGTGGTTAAGCTTGAAGCTGCTTAGCTGGAGAAGATAACCCACACCTTTCAACTTAGGACCAAGAAGATTCCAGTACTTAGGTAGGTAGAAACACTTGAAAGAAAACAGCTTCATAAAATCAGAAATGGACCGCAGGTAATATTCTTATTATTGGTTCCAGAAAATAGTATGAAGCTTCCATGAATACATTTAGAAAGCCTCAAACTTAGGAAACACTCACAAATTTTGAGCTGTGCCACTGGGACATCATAAAGCAGAAAAAAAAAACCCCTTAGCTTTCAGTGCAGGGCAGATATGATTTCTACACAGCTGCTGTTACAGCCTGAGGTTGTCCTTGTATCCAGTTTTGCCCTGTCCAGTCAATGTATGATATTTCCAACTAAAGCTGTGTCACCCAAGTGTCAACGTCTCTCTAACCAGCCTCTGCCCAGACTCCCAAATATCACATGCACACAGCAAGGCTAGCTGTGCTCTGCTGCACCCTACCTCTCTATAGAGGTATGCCCTACCACAAGAAGTCGTGAGGCTACCACAGAGATCTACAATGAAATTTAGCCAAGAGATGGTTATCTCAAAGTAGAAACTAATGTGTTTCAATTAGCATTGAATAACAAAGTCATTAATGGTTTGTATTTGAACTGTAAACTTGTATCAGCACATCATGGAATAAAGAACAAATGGAACATTTCCAAACAGTTCCGGAGCAAAATTTAGAATCTTTGGAACACAATACTCCCAGGGACAAAGCCTGAGAAATATTCGTAGTGAGTTCCAAATGTCCAAGGCTTATTTCTTTTCCTTTTATCCTGAAATTTAAATTCAGATTTAAAAGTTAGGATTATCAACTCTGAGTTTTATCATCTGAGTTTTGGTGACTCGTAAAAATAGAATTTCTAAGGCTACCAGAGCTAAAAATTCAGAAGAATACAGGCAGTCCTAAATACAGTTTGTTTTTTTTTTTTTTCTTTTTACTATCCTAACATTTATTTTCTGTTTCAAATGTCCTTTCAGCCCTATCTTTACCTGAAAAATACTGTACTTGTGAGTCAGCACACTCTGCTGGTAGACCAAGAGAAAGTGACTGACACAGTAAAAACAAATAACAATTTGTTCATTAATAAAACAAAGCATGGCATGCAATTAAAAAGTAATCAGTTGTATCTTCTAAGAAAAGGAAACAGATCACAATAATACATAAACCACAACCCTCGTTCACAGTGGAGTTAATTTGTTAATAGGGTTTGATTCATATAACTATATTAAGGAGTTGATTCATACACTTAACCCTATTTTTAAGACAACAACTACTTCAGAATGAACTTATTACATGTGAGGCAATTAGACCATGGAGTGTGCAGTGCTCCAGTGGACGCAGATTCAGGTTATCATCTTTTCAAACTTGAAAAACAAGAAAGGAGCCCGAAAGATATCTTCAGATCCTAGTCTTGAATTTAAGGGGTTGTGGACATGAGGAAACTCATTGAAAACAAGAGTGACCCTGGGTCTTCAGTTCTACTTCTGGTCAGTAATTAGCTGTGCAAGGAAGAAGCCTTTGAGAGCTGATGACCATCAGCATTTCCTATGCTCTTTGTTCAACAGCTGAGGAGATTTAAGCACCAACAATTGCTGAACCCAATCAGGAAGTGTTGTGCTCCTGAATTTACATCATGAAATTCCGGGTATATGTTTACTATTCTCATGATACTATGTTTTATAAATAGATAATAGTTATACTAAGCATCTTCTCTGAAACTGCAGGAGATTTCTACAAAATCTCCGTGTTTCTGACTAGTCTTGCTGTTTCACCAAGCCCCTAAATCCAATTTCATTTGGTCTTACTTGCTGCTAGCTCTTCTATGACATTTCACTTTACTTTTGGATAAGCTAATTCAACAACATTAATCTATATTGAAAAGAGCTTTTGAAGAGGCAATAAGAGAAAAGAACAGTAACTGGGAAGATGACTTATGCATATGTTGCAGATATTCAGACATACTTTTCTTATATATGATATTTTACATTTTGAAATTCATTTGCAATACTGTGTCCAGAACAAAACAGGTTATTCCATTTGCTGTGGATCTAATAGAACAAAGTGTCTTATTTGTATATGTCTGTCAAATGTCCTTGTACACATCCTTACCACCACAAACCTCACTTTACCACCTTCCCATTTTCTCTAAACCCTTCACAGCACCTCATGTTTGTCTTGTTGCTTCACTATTGAACTCATCAAGTGGTGGTACCTACTACTGCCTATCCCATGCAGTGCATTGCTGCCTGACCAGGAGGTGCACAGCACAGTGACAGACCCATCCCAGAGTAAGTGCAGCATAAGTTTGGTGAGCTCATGTGGCTATCATAATGTAAGCATTACCAATTTTCACAAAACGTTTAGGAACCTGATTATTTTTAATCCTGCTGCCACAACTAGTTGCAATTGGCCATCAGGTTCAAAAGTTTCTGAAAAAAAAAGGTGCAGGAACTCATGGACACACAAATTGTCGGATTAACCAAGGGGAAATAATAATGAAAATTCACGTAAGTCAATAGACGCGGAATGCTTTCCTTAATTTCCATCATCAAAAGAAAGCAATAAACTTTTTATTAGAATTATTTGGTTAAGATGTAAAAGAACTTAAGTCTATGAGAACTATCTCACCTTATTTAAAAATGCTATAACTTGAGACTTGCTTTTAAGTGCATGAATCAGTTCCCTAAGCAGCAGCAACTTTCAATTATGTTTAGCACAAAGTCAGCCATTGTTACCATTAACATTTCATGGTTAAATCACACTGTCTGTAACCAGACACTAATAAGAAATAATGAGACAAATCTGCCTTGATTTAGTTTCATGGAACCTTCAGTTCTGTCTCTTGGGAGAGTTTCATTTATTCACCACCTGTACCCTACATGTGTTTTCTTAATTTCGGAAGATCTAGTAAACCTGCCAATCTCTTTGCTCTATTGTTGATGTTCTTGCATCAAACTTTGCATTCCTCAGGAGCTTTCCAGTTAAACTTCCTTCTGTATGCAGCACATTTCTGAAAGGCAAACCCAGCCTGATCCATCCCATGGACTCTGGAGGTGACACATGCTGTATGCATCTTTTGGAGTGCATAATCTTCTGCATCTTCTAGAACTTGCCAAATAGGCTCAACTGCTTCTGGCAGCTGGTACAGCCAGATAATGTGGTGACAGTGAGGAGATGCAGAGCCAGAGGCAGCCACTGCAGAAGGATATCAGTAAGATGAAACAGGCATTTTTTAAAGAGTATAGAGTACGAGGTTTTCTCAACAGAAAAAAAAGCATGGTTACTTCAAAAGATCATTCTACTTTAGTAGAATAATTCAGGGCATCACTTCCTCAGGTTTATTCATTGTTATTACTGTTTTAGATCTTTTTTGTTTGCATAGATGTCTTATTTCACCTTAGACATATCATTTTAGGGGTCAAGGAGGGAGTGATATGACAATTATATAGAGTTCTGCCCTAGTGAGACCATTCCTTACTTGGCTGTGGCACTGATTTCTGCTGTAATTCAGCTGTCTAGTCCTAATCAATCCCTGAAACAGTATAAACACATTTGGTTTGAAGTGCTGAATTAACTGCAAAGATGTCTGTATTGTTAACGTCTCAAGTTTTCTCAACTAGATGATGAAATACTGAAATTGGAAATAATAATGCATTGATTGGAAGATGGACTACTCATCTCTACTAGGAAAAACTTCTTGAGTGTTACAACGCCCCGCCTCTTCAACACAACAGAATACATGGCACTAATGCTCAATGGAGAAGAATGCAAGAAAGAATGTCTTTTTCCCTGATGTACATGACAGATCCTGTAAGTGCTAATGGTACCTACATGCACATTGAGAGACAGCTGTATTCTGTGAACTAGAAAACAGATAGGCAAGGGGGTATTTAATAAAAATGTAATTCACCTTAACTGCCCTGCTTACAAAATGTCAATTATGCCTTCATTTTCTTAGGCCAGAAGAGATGCAATAACAAAGACAGAATGGAGGAAGAAAATTAAAAGAAAAAAAAAGAAAAAATCAGTAATCAATGCATTGGAAAAGCCATAAGCAAGTATTATCAAGTAACAAAGTGATGCTACTAAAGAAGTAACCTTGTGCTATGATAGGGACATTTCCGTTAAAACTAGTAAGATCAGGAAGACATTTCCCAGAACCTTTGGACAGAATTTTATTTCAGATCCAATATTTTTAGTGACAAGGAAAGAAAAGAAAACAAAACTAAGTGAAAAATTAAATTTTCTGAAATTCTGAAGGGAAAGATCTGCTTCTGCCCTTCACCTCTTTTTTCCTTTTCAGTGAGGAGAGGGAAGATAACAAAAAGAAAACCATAGAGGAATGGATTGTTGCTACTCACACCATACTGCATTGTAAAAAAAAAAAAAAAAAGAAAGAAAACACACTTATTTTCCAGCCGAATTTGTACTAATAAATGGAATCCTTGTTTTTAGGTTTTAGGTTTTTAGTTGCGGGGTACTAAAATGCCACAGCAACTGAATTAAATTGCAGATTTGGTCCTTGTAGAAAAAAAGTTGAAGGTAATTCTTAAAGGAATAAGAAGCTTGAATTTGTATAATTCATTTTAGTTTATCTGTGAAGGACTTCTCTTTCCATTACAATAAGTTCCAAGGCTTTAATTTCAACAATATGTTTCTTTTGAAATAATTTACATGTCACTGCAAATACATACTTCATTGAAGTCATATTAATTATGAAGTATTAATTTCAAATATGTGTACTTTTAATACAAAAATGTAAATATGTAAACATATAAAATACAGCATGTAAATAACAAAGTGAACTATCATAGTGTGATATCAAATGGATGTGATTCCCTCCTGAGCAATGCCCTTGCAAATGACATCATTATAGACTATACAATAGCCAGGTGATCATTTTATTGAGAGCTTTGCACCCTTGACGTCTATCCTCAAAACTGCAAATCTGATCCCATCAGACTTGGGGCTGGTAGGAAGCTGTGGCATTTAACTTCATATATTCTCTTCTTCCAGTTCACCAGTTCTAACCCTCTTCACTGCAGCTTAAATTTAATAAGCCATGAAGTCTTTTCTAAGATAAGAGCAAATCTTGCATCTCCTAGGTTATACAGCCTTGAACGTAAGACCACAGTTCCCTCTCTATGGATCTAGCATATGCTGATCTTCATCAATATGCTGAAAAGGGTCCCACACTGCCTTCTAATGGTAATATTCTCACATTATAATCTGTTACTCTTTTCCTCTGGCTTCTCATTTATTTCATAAAATGATACTGTGTCATGTTTCAATATGGTGGGTGTGTAATTGTCTCTGGATCTGACTAGCAATTTCTCAATGATTTTTTTTTTTTCATAGAAAACTGTACATTTCCTGAAAACTAAATCATTCATGAGCATCCTGCAAGCTAACATGGATAAAACTTCAGATTATGGTGTATTGACCCTTTCTCAAAGGAAAATTTTAATCTTTGACTTAAGAATGACTTGTTCATGCAACACAGTTGATTCATATTAAAAAGCTAATGTTTAAAACTCATTAAAACAGGAAGAAGGTATTTTGATATTCTCAAACCAACAATTTGGCTTACATCGAGGTTTATTCAGCTGAAAAACATTCATCTCAAGAATATCTTTGAGATTTTTATTTTCTTGTGTCAGCTGACATGGATGACAAACCTCAAACATTGCTGAATGGGAACTCTCCTTATGAGCCACTATTTGTCCTTATACGACAAGTTTCCTTTGGTGTGTTTAATGTCATACTTTACCAAAATGTCATCACTATGCAAAGTTTGGTGCTGTCCTTAGTGTGACTAAGTGTGTTCTTAGTGTGTGTTAACAATGGGAGTGCCACATCTGGCCATTGCCATCCTGTGCTTGGAATGCCGAACACTCCTGAATTTTTATTGATTTGACTTGATGCCCCACCACCATCACTCCATTAAGATTCCATAGTCAAAATCCATTGTTTTACAATGTGCTTATATTTAAAAATCAGTATCACTGTCAGTACAGAATTGCCATTTCAGTACTTAGTAGCATTTAAAGGTACTAAAGGACTTTTCTTTGATGCTATGGCTTCATTCCGCCACTGTTAGGAAGTGGTTGCTTTTCTGATTGTTCTTTTTTTTTCCTTGATTGGGCAGGACTATTTCTGCTGCATCTAGAACCCCTGGTATTTTTGCTGATGTTTGGAGCTAGGTTTCTAATGCTTTATAACACAATTTTCACAAATATCCTGAGCCCAAAGCTCATTCCAACTGCATGCTCACCATCTGAAACTGAAAGTTAGTGAACACATTTGTCCATTTCCAAACTCACTGCAAACCTCTCAACTTCCTATGAGACTGGTGTGAGAGAAGGCCCTTTTGTCACAAAAAGGAGAACAGTATGGAGGACTGGGCTGCAGAGGAAACACCAGGAGTCCCCTTTCAGTGAGGAGTCTCACCAGGAGACAAGTCATCCTGGGGACATGTCATGCTATAGGCTGTTGTCTTCTCAAATGTGAGTGGATAATGTCAATCATTTGTAAGATTAAACATCATTACCAGCAGTTGCCACAGTTCCTTGGGGCTTGGAATAAAATCCCAGTGCAGAATTACAGCCCTGGCAGGGCATGCAGATGTGGCTTCAACATCTCCCTCTCTTTATAACTAAACCAAAGTCCCCCCATGGCTTACAAAAACTTCTCTGATTCTCTGAAAATTTCTTTTTTTTCCCCTTGTAGTTAATATATTTTTCAAAGTTGTCTCCTCCTCCATAAAACATATCCTAACAGCTTGAAGTCAGAGTGCTAAAACCAAAAAGCCTCAAGGAAGATGAGCGTACATAGAAATGCACTTACATTGTCAAAGTACAGCAAAGTGTGACAGGAACAAAATACAGCTCCACTGTGAGTGTAAGGAGCTGGCATATTTATTGTGGAATCACTATGAAACTCAACCCACTGAGCTTGAGGGTGTTGAGTAATGTTGGATGGAGATTAGTAAAATGAAACATGACTGCTGTAAGGCTTAGGAGGTGAAAAATACATTGGGAAATCCAACGTAAACTTCACATATGAACAAGGAAAAGCAAGATCCACTGCTTTATATTGAAAGTTAATCAAAAAGCCTTCTGAAATACTTACATGAGGTGGTCAGAAAAGGTGATAAAATAATTGTGGGAACTCCATTCCCACTTTACAGGAGTGCTTCAGGTCGTGTTCCTAAAGCACTGTCCATCAGTGATGTTGGTGAGGTGAACTGAAAACCAAGCATTAGCAAAATAGGCCGTGGTGTGGATGGGCCAAGCACACAGCAAGCTGCCTGGGCAGCAGACAGCCTCTGGAGTTGCAGAGCAAGGCCTGGTGGACATGGCCACAGAGCTCACTAGGGACAGATGGGAAGGTCAAACATCCCCACAACCATCTTCTCCCACATCCTGCTGCTCATGGTTCTGCTCCTGCTCTGGTGCACTTTGCAGTAGTACTGACAGTGTAAGATCCTTCTTGCTTCTTTTGAAGCCCCTCATTCCTGGACTCTTGCTGCATCCTCAGTCATATCCTCTCACCTCTCTCTGTGGCCACTTTCCTGAACCAGGCTTTCATGTGATGATGTTTAAATAGAAGGAAAATGTACAAATGGGATTTCAGAGACAGACACGTGTACAAGCATGTAGCTACACACAGCACAGGGGAAGGCAACGTGCAGCAGGGAAAAAATAGATGGAAGAGGCAGGAGGTGACTAGAAAGACCTCTTGCAATCTGCACTTCCAAGGCAACTAGATGACTAAAACGCACATTAATCCTAGCCCAGAGGGCTCCCACTGGGCTGGTGCTGTACAAATCAAAACCAACAGATAGTCCTGTACCCAAAGTACTGCCAATTGAATGAAAAAAATAATTTGATCTCCAAAGCTCCAAAGCAAAGCTGGTTTTTTTAATATTTGAGTCAGAACAACATTAACCATGGTCATGATTTAACAGTAATTTTTTTGACATGGCATTTGACTAGACTTTAAAGAGATATTCCTAACACCTATCTGTCCTTCAAGCCCCATTAACAATATGGATGTCTCTCTTTATAGCAAACACATTAATAAAGGACCAAGCAGCTGTTACTCCTCCTGATTTGAATTTGTCCTATTTTATTATCCAAAAATTGCAAACTATTGACTAGAGGATACCAATGCAATAATAGACTGCTGAGGGCCATAGCTTTTTGTATTCCTGACTTCATTTTCACAAAGTAGTCCTACAGGCACCATTCAGTCTTAGAACAAGTATCTGCTGTATAAAGAGCACTTATTAGCGAATAACTCATCATTTCAGATGCTAGTAGCATACAGTCTGACTTGCTGCTTGCTGCATTACCTGTTTTGTTGCTAGGAAACTTTTGAACAGGAGCCAATTTGCCATTCAGCTATTCGCTTCATGTGCAGTTCTATGGAAGAAGACATAAGATGATCATTATTTTAAACAACTCTCTCCCGCTTTTTTTACACGGCACTGCTAGAAGCAGGAGATAGGTGCTATGCAATAATGTTAGTTACATGTATGATGGAGATCTCCCAAAGCTGAAGAAGAAAGGCAGGATTCACATGCAGTTTAGATTCTTGCACAGAGAGCTCATTCATCTGGAAAGTGAAGATGCATCTGTATTGTACTTCACCTCGCCATTTGGACAGCACTGTGCATTTTATATTTTCATTATTACTACAGAAAGAGGCATGGCCCCAGCCAGAATCACCACCCATTGTGTGACTGAGCCCTTGCTTTGAAGACCTTATAGTTTAGCACCATACTTCTTGACTTTTATCAAGACATGATGGCCTTTCACACTTTTTACAGTCCTACTGAACAGAATTGGGCTGGTGAATGGGGAAGACGATAAACCGTTGCTAACAAGCAGACTGACAAGATCTCTCTGGCTACTAACTCCCAGCTGCAGTATAATTTCCTAGTGACGCTGCTCCAGTGCTTCCCAGCCTGAGTCACCTCAGCTAGCAGGGAAACGGGCTTGCCATTATATGTTTCATTCATTATATGGTTCAGAAATAGCCAGATACCCGAGGCTCATGATGGGGTAACAATTACGAAGGCTTCCATTCCTGATTGTGGTCACTGAGAAAGCTAATAGTTTTGTGTTTTGGAGGATTTTGTGTTTTGGAGGATCCACGCAAATTCATGATTGTAGTTAAAATGATATGTACATTTTTGTACCTAAAATATGTGATTTTGTTTTACTCCTCAGGAAAGGGACAGTTCCTGTGAAGCTAACTTTAAGACTATTCGAATACATAGAATCATCTAGGTTGGAAAAGACCTTCAAGATCATTGAGTCCAACCATTAACACTACTCTACATGTCCACTGCTAAACCATGTCTCTACGCGCTATGTCTACATGACTTTTAAACACGGCCAGGGATGGTGATTCAATCACTTCTTTGCACAGCCTGTTCCCATGTTTGACAACACTTTCAATGAAAAAATTCTTCCTAATGTTCAACCCAAACCTTGCCTGGTGCAACTCGTGGCCATTTCCTCTTGTCCTATCACTTGTTGATTGGGAGAAAAGACCAACACCCACCTCTCTACAACCCTCTTTCAAGTAGTTGTAGAGATCAATAAGGTCTCCCCTCAGTCTCCCTTTCTTCAGACTAAATAGCCCCAGTTGTCTCAGATGCTCCTCATAAGATTTGTGATCTAGATCCTTCACCAGCTTCTTTGCCCTTCTCTGGACCTACTCCAGTACCTCAGTGTCTTTTCTGTACTGAGGTGCCCAGCACTGAACACAGTACTCAAGTTGTGGCCTCACCAGTGCCAAGTAAAGGGGGACAATCATTTCCCTAGTCTTTCTGGCCACACTATTTCTGATACAAGCCAGGATGCCATTGGTCTTCTTGGTCACCTAGGCACACTGCTGGCTTTTGTGCTGTGCAACCGTGTGAATTTTCAAAAAGGAGGAATCTTCCCCTAAGTTCACACATGCAGTGATGGCTCAAAAGTCATAATAATGACCTGGTAACATAGTTTTATTCTGAGTGGTTCACTCCAGTAAAGTGAAGGAGAAGGAAATAAAACCAGGCCCATCTGCTCCACAAATGTGTGCAAGTTCTGAAGCTCTTCTAACATTTGGGTGAGCCTGATAAATTCAGAGAAGCAGGACGGCTCAACCTCTTGGTGCAATGACTTGGGTAAAGCTTCCTAACACTGGCACCATGCTCTCCTTTCTCCTTTCTAGAACAAGTCTTCCAACAGGTCACTAGATGTGGTGACTACTGAAGCTGACAATCATGTCTGTGAAGAACAGCTTGCCTTGGAGCAGATGTAGATTAAAGGAAGATGTTTTCTGTCCCCATCTACCCTTTGCTATATCAGTTCCAGGTCTTTGATTTCATACCACTGTCTGCTGTTTCATCATATGTCTCTAACCATACAGTTTAGAATATTCAAGTTCTTCAGTATCTATCCTGAAGGGCTCACCTAGCCACAGAGATTCTTGAAAATTTTGAGTTTCTTTGCAGATCCTGATTATTGATAAATTTATTGAATTCTTTTATTTTTCTCTCTCACTTTTTTTTCTTTCACACCACCATGACCATAATATCAATGTGCATCATACATAAATTTTGAAATAGTATCCACAAGAATATAGGGGTTTCACGTTCACTGTCTCACTATAAATATCTGTCCTGGTTACAGCTGATATAGTTAATTTTTTTTCCCTAGTAGCTGCTACAGTCCTGTGTTTTGCATTTAGTATGATAATAATGTTGATAATGCACAGATGCACTGATGTTTTTAGTTGTTGTTATGTAGTGTGTATACTAAGTCAAGGACTTTTCAGCTTCTCATTGCCACCCTTCCAGTGAGAAGGCTGGAGGCCATGAGAAGTTGGCATATTGATGAAGATCTTCATAACTACCATTCCAGTAATTATAGATTGCTGTTAGCTCATGTCTTTGGCTCCTTTTCATCAGGCCAAAGAAGCCCAGCTCCTCCAGTCTCTCCTTGTAGGTTGCATGCTTTCAGCCTGTCACCATCTCATACCTATCCGCTGGAGGCTTCTGCTGCACTTCCTTCTTGAATTGGGTGCCCCAAACCAGACACAGATGTCTCACCGTGCTGAGTGGGATAATGACTTCCCTCAAACTCTGGTCACCATCCTTCTCATCAATACACAAGTAGTCCCTAAAGGGTCTTACTCCCCCGCTATCTCTGCACCAAATTAGCAACATCAAGGAAAATACATAACTGTACAGGCAGTTACAGAGAGCTTGATTTTAATGTCTCAAAAAGTCCATCACAGCTTTATCTTCCTCTGTGCTTGGTTTCCTTTCTCTTCAGTTTTCTCCTGAGAGGCAAACTGCATTTGCAGTGTTCCATTTTAAGAATTTACTTTTTATAAATTAGTAACTTTAGGTTTCTTTGTGTTAGAGAAAAAGTCAAAACTACAGAGGAGAAGATCATAGATGTTTGAGGTGATTCATTGATTCTGAAGAGCTTTTTCCACCCACTGAGACTGTTCACCTTTTAGCTTTAATAAAAGGTGACTAGCCTAATGTGGATGTCAATAACAGCAATAAAGGCCATTTCAAGATTAATTTTTTGAAAGAAACAAAATTTAGCCTGTAACTAGAGGCAGATTTTTAATTCTGGCTTTACAAATCTAAAATAAAATTCCCCAGGACAAGTAGCAGATAGTTGAACAGAGAGCAGGGCTCAGAGGGCTGGGGTGCTACTTCCCCCTAAGTTCCACACACTCATCTGAGACATGAATGGCAACTCCACAGCATTATAGCTTGTCATCTGGATCACAAATGCTTCCAGTTCTGACCTCTGAGAGCACTTTGTCAGGATGCTTTGTTAGGATACCCAGGATCTGAGTTCAGTGAAACATTTCAGCTCACAGCTCCTGAAAATTCTGCTCTGACTCTTCATGGAAGGGATGAGGAGGAGGTGAGACTGAGACTGTTAGACACTTCATTCAAAGCAACATTTCATTTTGCAAAAAACATCAAACCCAAAATGTGTGGCAGCACAGCTGTATTGGGATGAAAAGTCAAAGGAGACCTGAGGTGATAGTTCAAAGTGAAGCATCAGTCTTATTTGAGTAGCAAAACTGAGAGGAAAAGATGGCAAGACACCCAGGAAATTTCATTACAGAAGTCATTGCCTTAAATCACTGTCATCATAGCAATTAATTTATTATTTCATGTATTAGATGTGTTGTCAAATACATCACTCTTACTTGCTAATTGCTTATCAGAAGGCAAGATTGATGATTCCTGCATTGAACCCTTCAGTTTAACAAGCTCTATAATTTTCTCAGTAACAGGCATTATTACTATAGTTTGGCTTTACCTTGTCCTATAGGAAGACCAAATGAATCACACTGGACAGCAAACTCCTCAAGAATAACCTGTATGTACTTTGCTGGAAATAAAAGTGTTGTAGGGCTTTTGTGATTTCTTTTTTCATTACCTCAGTGTATGAGAAACTTCAGATCAGCATGGTCTGGAATATTAAATATGTTATGCAAAGGAGACTCTTTCAGACATTATGCTAACTGAATAAAGCATATCCAACTTCCATTAAATTTCTAAAGAGAAGTAAGTGACAGCAGCTTCCAATGCAAAAAGACTTAGCACATACTTAAATATGTCAGGAAAGAAAAGCGACTACTGAGAGTGTGCAAAGAAAAGTTGCTGTTTCACAAGGCCACCTTCCAGGGTTAGTTGAGGGCACAGGTGAGACACACTCAGTGAATGAGGTCTCTTCTAGATGGGATTACCAAACCCCAGGAAAGAAAGATAGTACAGCTTCTGCTATGGTTCTTGTTCAGCATGGCTAAGGCCTTATTAAATATTCATATTTGAATATCATTGTGATAACTACTGTCACCTCAGATACTTCAGTGGCCCACATATCTAGTGGGGAGATCTGCAGGTGAAAATGGGGTGAGCTCCAACCACTCATATGAAAGTCTTCATATTATTTAAGCAGTCAACTGAAAGTATCATGTGAGAGTAGCCCTCACAACATAACCTCCAAAAAGACGATTGCTTAGTTAGCACCTACGTGGATGCTACAAGCTAAAGGATGCAATTAACTTGTCTAGCTTCTCTCAAACTACATAATTTGTCTCTTTCATATTAAAATGTATTATGTGTTTCAGATAGTGGCAGATAAAAGTAATCTGCCTTTTTTCCCCCCTTCAGAGGGGTAAGGGCTTGTAATTCTTGTTGAAATCAAGTGCTCAGCACCTTGTGAAATCAAGGCAGTAACACATCTTTGCTTCTTACAGAATCTGTCTGAGATTCGTGTTGAGAAAGAAAAAATTGCTGTGGCAACAGTAGAGAAAGCTCACACCAATACAAGTGGCAATTATCCAATAAAACAAATGCATGTTAGTGGTATTTATGATATAAATATTCAAGGTGAAAAAAACCCAACCAACAAATATTTCAAACTATGCATCATCAAACAGAATGAATGTGTTGATATTGCTATCATGCAAGCAACATCAAGGGTTAATTTAACTGCATGGTGTATGTCTACTGCAGGTCCAAATTTGAAGATGGCTTTAGAAAAAAATTCTATTTTGATTATGAATAGAATTTATTCTGTTACACTTTTAGGGCAAGAGCAAGGCATCAACTCAAAATAAGGCTCAAGAGAGGCTAGAGCAATAAGACCAAAACTTCAGAAGAATTTAAATGCAACAGCACAACCAAAATCTGACAAGGCCTTTGTGCTACTCTGCTGAGAAGAGTGATAAAAAAGCAAAATTTAGGAAAGGTTAAAAATTCAAGGGCAAAATATCAATTTTCTTTTCAAAATATGGAGTTTTATTTTAAACATTTACTTCATAACAGAGGGATATTTTGTCATTTAATATCACAATTATATTATATTATTATTATATGGCAATTACTGATTCTATCTATGTCTAATTTATTTTATATATCTAGCATTCACTGCAGCTTCTGCAAACTGAGCTCACTAGTTTCTTTGGAAAACCCAAACATTTGAAGGAAGATAATAATTTGGGAACTTCACAGTTTAACCCCAGATGGCAACTAAGCTGCTCACTCACTCCCCCCCAGTGAGATGGGGGAGAGAATCAGAAGACCAAAAGTGACAGAATTCATAGATTGAGATAAAGGCAGCTTAATAGGTAAAACAAAAGCCACATGCACAAGGCAAAACAAGGAATTCATTCACCATTTCCCATCAGCAGGCAGGTGTTCAGCCATCTCCAGGAAAGAGGGGCTCCATCACACATGAGGATAACTTAGGAAGACAAACACCATCACTCCAAACATTCCTCCCTCCCTTCCTCCTTCTTCCCCCAGCTTTAAATGCTGAGCATGATGTCATATGGTCTGGGCTATCCCTTTGGTCAGCTGGGGGCAGCTGTCCCAACTGTGTCCCCTCCCAGCTTCTTGTGCACCCCCAACTTACTCATTGGTGGGGTGGAATGGAGTGAGGAACATAAAAAGGCCTTGACTTAAGTTAAGCACTACTCATCAACAACCGAAACATCCCTGTGTTATCAACATTATTCTCATCCTAAATCCAGTACTGTACCAGCTTCTAGGAAGAAAATTAACTCTATCCCAGCTGAAACCAGGACAGAGAGTTAGGGGTACTTAAAGAGGAATGACACAGTAACTAGGCTGAAGTGGTTTTCCAAGTGATAAATCCTAGAGATAAAAAAAACGTCCAGGAAACCAGAATGGAGCTTGAAATGCCCTGTGAGGGTGGGATTGTGCAGTTCACTGCACGAGATCTCAGGCAGGCAGTTAAGGTTTTTGTAGGGAAGCAACACACACACACACACACATGCATGTGGTGAGAGGAAAATCTTCATCCTGAGGGATAAATCACCATCGTATGGCCAAAATAAGGATGGACCCTAGGAGACACAGCTCATTCACTGTTTTTCCCCTTCTGGGGAAAGAAAAAAAGTATCTTCCGGAAAGACAGATTCAAAATGGAGAGTAGGCAAAACTTCTTCCCTCCCCCAAAATTATGTTACGAACTTTTTTGCAATGAAAATACTCTTTTGAGGCCTGTCATCACTGATGATAGGAAAACACAGCTGATGGTGGTAGGAAATTCACTTCTCAGACACCTGCAGCTAAATTTGTGGTGTCTGTGGATTTGACTTCTTAGTACAAAACTGGTGACAGATGTCTCACAAAGCATCCTGGGCTAAAAATGGTTGTCAGGGGCCATGTGGATTGCAATGAAAAAGACAGGGAGTGGTATGAGGTTCTTGAGGCAAAATGTGAGCTGTGAGGTAGGGGATGGGATCAACACTTCCATGACAGCATTACTGAAATGCTCCCACATCCAAGTGCAAGCTCAGACAGGAGAAGGACGAAGCACAGAGCAATGCATAGTTGAGAAAGCAATCTCTCGGAAACAGTTTAGGTTTACTAGGAACCGGAAAGACTGTGAATATATTGAGTGTGTGCAGATAAAGCAAATTGAATCAGTTACAAGTTATGCCAGGACTGGATGATCCCAATCTGCTAACTGGATTAGCTTGAATTCTTCGTAGGACAGTCACTTTTATCTTGGCTAGCAATTTAAATTTAAATTCCTGGTCTAGTCCTCTTGGCAGTTTTGTAATGGTGCCAACCTTTACTCTGAGGCATTTTTAAGTGTTGGTGGCTCTATTTTTAGTTTATCATGACTCAAACAGAACACCTCCTGTATGGGCAAGTTAACATTCTGATAAAAATTGATCTTCTCAGACACAGGAAAGCAGTTAAATGCTAGAAGTCTCATCAGTCTGCATCTGAGTTACACTCCAGTCACTTTGGAGTTATATTTCTTGGTTGAGACAGGTTTGAGCAGTGTAACAATAACAGGAGACTTTCTACTGACTTCACTGAATTCCTTCAAAATCCTGAGAGTTGTATTGTTTATAAGCAAAATGATGCACTTCAGCCATGCATTTTAAATATCTGAAGTGTTTTAAATGGAAAATATATCATTATATTTACCTGTAAGATTGTCCAATTTAAAATTCAAAAACCCAACCTATAAACAAGTTTTGAATCACTATAGTGGTGCCAGTAGGTAATACATTTTGAACAAACCTTGTAGTTAGTAATTTTGAAAGCACTTTATTCCTCACAGCATTACTTTAACATCCTGGGAAGACTGCTGCCAGCAGAGTGTGCCTTCTTTCCCTTCAAGCTATGCGGATGGTCCCAACCAAAGCTCCAGGAGTGTATTTTTGCTTTTAGAAAATAGTGTGACAAGATCCAAGCATAAATGTGAGAGAAATGTTAATAAAATGTGAAAAATAAAAATTTCCTGCTATTATTTCGCATCTGTGCTGTTTTGTATCAACATTTAATTTAACTGAACAATGTAGAAGCATGTGAGTTTATGGAAAAGACAGTACTATTAATGTACCATGGAGTGTACCAGACTGTAAATTTTCCAGCAGGCTAATTCAGCTCTGAAAAGTTATTGTGTAAGGTGCTATTGGCATAAAGCAAGAGTACCCATAACACACTGAAAAATCAGGAGATGCAAACCAGCTGCATTTGCTTTTTATGAGCACTCTGATGGGTTTCTTAAATATCTTGCTATCATTTATATAAGAATAGAAATAGAGCACTATTTTATGTTATGCTTCTAGAAACAGAGTGCAAACCAAAAAATTCCAAGCTGGATGACTGATTTGGGGTGAATACTTAAATATCTTGATGCTGCTGGACTGAAGGCCTTTCACTTCCATTATTCAGTACTTCAGGCTCCTTATCAATACATGGATTTGGGCATTTCAGTGTGAAAAGGTTGACTTGCCTTTTATTTTGTTTAAAATACCTGTGCTCCTGCTTTGAAGCACTTTGACTCAGGGGACCTGGGCCACCATGGCCTGATAGTTGTGGCTGGTTGATGGTCTGATCTCATAAATATGCCCTAACAATCTAATATTTGACAATGGCCCTGCTGCAGAACAGGGTATATGGATATATAATGACATAAAATAATAGTGCCTGCTCAATAGACCCTTCAGTCTTCCAGAATCTCTGTTCAGATAGAAACAAGTATTTGAAAGTAGTTCTAAAAGTAGTTGGAGTCCATTCATGTCAGGCCATAACTATTATAGGAATCTCCTTCTTGCCCCCAGCTGCTGCCAAGACAATCTATATCCAGCAGCTGGTACCAGTTGCATATCTGGTGTGTTGATAGCCCATGGGAATTCATCAAGGGCAGAGAAGACACATTTTTATCACTGAACAATTTTTATGTGTTTTTTTGCTTCCTAGAGATCACCAGTGAGACTAGGACTGTTCTCATCGTGGCAGCTCACTGCTGGAAAGAGACAGGCACTGTGACTCTTTGTTTCACCTCTCATTTGTCAAGGATGGGATTATGGTGGAGACAGTGAGATCAGTAGGCAGAGCTGCTTGCTGCACCTTCAGAAGGCTGCTTCTGAGCAGTGAGAGTTGGATCCGCAGCCACCATGGCTACTAAAGGAAGCAGTTTTCTGGCCTCAGTGGCACTTTATGACTGTGGGTCCCAATCTGTGATAATTCTGGATTTCTCAAGTCAAAACTGACAGAACTTCCTGGATAAATTTTTTTGTGAGGTATGGTGAAGGAACAACTTTAAATCTGTGTCATTCAAATACTGCTAGGCTGTGCTGTGGGATTTGTCAATATTGTCTATGAGTAAAACTGTAATAAATTGTCAAAACCCACGAAAGCTATGGGATGTGCAAACATATTCCAAAGATGGCAACAACATTTCCACACACCTCCAGGTGATTGCAGTGCTTCTTCAAATCCTCCAGACCTTTGAAGTCATGAGTACATGCAGCTCCTGTTCTCACCAGCCACTGCAGTCAGCCAATACCCTGGCCCTTACTGCATCTGTCATGGTAAAGGAGCCTGGCCTTTCAACTCTTAAAAATACTTTAATGACTAAAAGACTCCCTATAAAGGTAGTGGGTATGACAGGAAGAACTTAGTAGTTTGAATTTTGTGGATTTCTTTTTAGTTGAGCTTTATCTTCAGTGATTTCTTTTCTTTTTCTTGTCATTTCAAAATCAAGATTTCATCTGTGAATGTGATGTGGGTGTCTGATTAAATAATCTATATTTACCAATATTTTCATAATGAATCTTGAATCTTTATGTTCCAGGCGTCAGAGAGGAACCCCCAAAAGACAGGACCATTAAGAAGAAAATATGTATCTTAAAAGTGTCTGCAAGAAAATCATTCAACCACCAGCTCACTAATAAAAGTAGTATTTTTTTTGTTATTCAGGGAGGACCAGAAGTCCTGCTGTACATCTGCAGACCTTGCTCTGCATTCTCTTAGCATGGATCAGAAAGGATATGCATGCTATTTACAGGAATTAAAGATGACAGGATCAGGTTCTACTTCCCTTTATGCCTTTTAAAATAATTGCACATCTCAAATAGACTTGCACAGGTCTTAAATAATGTGCAAACTGTTCATGCAAATAATTTGTTCATTAAGTGCAAGTGTATTTTCAAATGAAGAATAAATTTCTTCCTGAGGATCAGTTAAACTATGAGTTAAACTAAATGCTAGAAGTGTGTAAACATGGTCGAAGTGCCAACATAAGCCAGCAATGTAGAGGAAAGTTTAGATGACAAACCATGACTTGGAAGGGAAACTGAGTCAAAGTCTAACCTGGGATTCAGATACACGTTATATAACTGGCCTTCAACCAGTTTTAGCCATTCCTGCTTTCATGTGAGTTTAGTCATTTGTGCTTTTATTTGCACATGGCCATGGCTTGACATAGCTGTCATAACAAAGACTTGGTGAGACAACTTACGTGAACAAATATTATTCTAAGAGGGTATAGCTTGTTCAGAAAGTAGAGGTAAGACAAAAAGGAAGGAAACTTTGACCTTTGAATCAAGGATATGTACAAATGCTTTGATATAAATAATAGTATGCTCTGCTGAAAGCTTCTCAGCAATGTTTAAAGAGGAAAACAAAGGCACTTCATGATACTGATGAACACATAAGAAGAACACTTTAACAAAGATTTTTGTAAGCTCTTACAGAAACATCCCTAATGTACACATCATTAACGCAGATTTTAATTACTCGGATACCAAATAGACATAGACTGTCCATCAAACCTCTGAAATGTATCAGTAATAATCTGTGATATGCTAGATGGAGAGAGCAGCTAGAAGGGATGGTCTTCTGCACATGATTCTGATAAAGAGCAGAGAATGCCTCTCTCAAAGTAGAAGGTAAACGAGATGAGAATGGCCATTAAATGACAAAGTTCATGATCATTAGGATAGGAGGAATGAAAGAAAAGCTGTCATTACAGATTTCAGAAAGGCAAATACCATTAAACTCAGAAGATTTTTTTTGATAATATCTTCTGTCAGCACTAAAAGAAAAAGTTAAAGGGAGCAAGAATATTAATCAATTAATATTAAGGACATGGGCTAATTATCCAGTTGTGGAGGGGGAATGGGAAGTATAGTATAAGATCACCTTAACAAAATACTTAACAATCATGGAGTTCAGTTATAAGACAGACACAAAAAGAAAGGTCAAGCTACCAAGGATGAATACAGAGGTATGGCACAACTGCTTGGAAAGACAAGGAATAGAATGAGTTGCAATTAACACAAGACATCCAAAATAAAAGTACATCCATAAAGGGAAGATTAAGACAACAGTTTTCCTATTCACTAAAAAGAGTGCTATCAAGTGAGGTACCATAGTTAATATGTGGCAGAAAAGAAAGACCTCACCTTCGAGTATTTGATGTGTTTGAATCATCTGAGTCTGATGATTTTTTCCCACAATACTGTCATGGATGAAATGTTTGACACGATTGTGATTTAGCAGCAATTCAAAATTTAATAATAGTATGAGATAAATCAAAAGGTTGGATTTTAGCAGCACTAGATGATTGACCGATTTAAAGATTAGCAACTGATTGACAGTAGACTATGTTATAATCAGCAACTTAATTACAGATTTGAAAATGACAGGATTCACACTAACTTGTCACAGGGTATCCTAAATCAAAAAATGTAAATATGTATAAACACAAAGCACACAAACACACACAGACAGATAGAAATATTTGGATCCAGTGAAATATACAGGCATGCCCGTTTGTGAAGATAAATGTGTATATTCGAACACATAGACAGGAAGAGACGTGGATGGAAGAGACGAGCCTATAGTTACAATTTTCCTCTTCTTGAGGTTGGAGCAAATACTCACAATGCATCATCATTGATAATTAAGTCTCAAGGAGGTTGACCTGCCCTGGCCTTCTGTTGACTTTGTTAACGGAGACTTCTGAGAGTGTCTGAGCTCAGGGGAGACTCTGGTCACGGCTTGCTTGAACCCAGGAGTGCTCAAAGGGTCTTGTTTAGGATTGCTTTTTATAGGGTTTGAGATAATTAACCTTTTTTTCAACACTTGTCAAGAATGACATGAGGACAGCTGCAGAACCAGGCAACCCTTTGAGATCCTTCCCAGCCCTATCCTTCCACGCTTTTAAGTTTTCAGCCTCTGACTCTTTCATTTAATGTACCTATTTGAAAGGAGAATATGTCTTATTACTTTAATTTCTTGTGATCATTATGCTTTCTCCCTCTTTTCCGTTGTGCGAGTGTGGTCAGGTTTCCAAGAAAATTTTCTTTTAAAACATTTCATTTCCCTTGACTTCTTTTCTTTTTCACTACAGACACCGTGTGGTGCTTCTGACAACTACAGTCTCTGATAGCACTTTGGTGTTCGGGAAAACATAGGGTAGGATTAAATCAGTGAAGCTCTGCAGGAACATGTACATCTCTGTACATCTCTGCATATCAGGAAGAGGAATCCTTCTAGCAACCATGCAGGACTTGAAAGAGAATCAGAGGTAGGAATCATTGTATTTGCCAGGAGAGGTAAATTCATACAATTTGAGCTTACACCAAGTTTCAGAATTAACCCAGTTTGTGAAAGGGCTGCAATGATGGTTGCAACTTCAGAAACGCTCAGTCAGTCTTTTCTTTCACAAAATGCACTTTTCTCTGTCATTTAAGCTCTAAAACCAGCATAATATCACCCACTGCTTTTCTTAAATCATGTCCTTCCTTAGCCAAAGAAGCTGACTTTACAGTTCCTATAGCATGAAGAAATCATAACAGTGTCAGTCATTTGGTCACTCACAGACAACCCCATATAGGATTTCTTAGTTTTCAGCAAATGATGCATTAGTTAGCTATTTCACTAATGACTTGATTTTCCCTAACATGATAAATATGAACACTGAGGTGTTACCACAAAAAGACTATTTTCTATGTCACACATTTCCACGCCTTTTCCTTTCATTTACGTAATGTTTATATGGTGTAAAGACTGAACACAATCTGAAGCTATATAGATTTATGTACTTATTTATTAAACAAAAAATATCACTACTGATTTATCCATAAAAGGCTTAAAATGCAGCACTATCCTGGTTTTGCAAAAACTCTCACTAACCACAGAGAAAGGCAACATATTTTTCCAGCAAGAGTAACCTGTATTTTTTATCACTGCAAATGTTTATCTGTTTCTGGCTCGATGCTGGATGACATCTAGATCTTCAATACATGAAATGAAATCTGGAATAGCTCCAGTGATTTGTGCTGAATTATTCATGTCTGTGGGTAAACAAGAAAATACTCCAGACTATGGTTTCTGCCATAATAAGTTCCTTATTTAACTCACTGTCATTTTCACTAGCCCATTACCTGTGAAATTGATGCTTTGTACTTTATTTTTGTTGATATTCATCGTATACAAAGGAAAACCATGCACTTCACTATCAATTATCATAATTTTACATGATGAAAAGCAGGAAAATTACTAAATTTATGAGAAAAAATAGAAAATCAAACATTAATAGAGGCCTTTATGTGGTGTGACAGTTTTTTCTTCTTGAAGGGAGACTGGTTGCCTTTGAAGGTACATTAAGCCACAAGCAGTCACAGCTACAAAACATGGCATTTGTTTCTAAAAAGCAATCTTAGAGTATGTGCATCCCAACAGCCGCTGTGCTAGTAAGAAAGTTGTGCATTTTAAAGCACAACAGTTTGGACTTCAGTTCCATCAAAATCCAAAAGGAAAAGATTTTGAGGAAAAGATATTTGCTAGTACGTACCTACTAGCCTGGTTGCTTCAAATCTTGCCTTTGTGAGTTTTTTGCTTTGGAAAGTACAGACGCAGAAGTTCCGGAGGACAAATTTCTGTGTATTTCTCACCCTGTTAATCAAAAGGCCTTACCTCATCCATGGTTACTGTGACTAGAGACTACAAAGGGCTGCTGGAACATCCCTAAAGGGCACATGACAAGAAGGAGTTCCCAGCTCAAAAGGCAAGACTGCAGTAAAACTACACATAGGCAGAGGGAGCTTTATTCAACCTTCTCTTAGCAGAGCTTCCCGCCTCTTCTCAAGACACACACACACATACCCCCCTCTTTTCCTCCTCCTGCAACACAGGCTTCAGAGGTTTTTCTAAAGAAGTGTTAGAACGGTCTGACATGAATGAGGGGCTCTGAACTGCATAATAATGCTTCATCCATAACCAAAATTGTATGGTAGACCTGTTTTCATTAAACTGCGACCTTATGCAATTGCCTTTGCCTTGTGTCTCCCTCTGTCCCAAATAAATTCTCAACTGGTAACTAATCGCAGACATATCTGGTGGAGCAGAGAGATGGTTCCTGGTAACACCAGGAAAAGCATGTGGAGGGAGAACACTTAAATTACTGCCTTCATGGAGAGAGTTAGAGCAGAAAAGCCAGACAGCTAATCCTAAATGTATCAACTGCTTGCTTCTTGCATGATAAAGGAGGTGGGAACAGGGTTATTGCAGTGTTGGAAGTGGGAGGGCATGGGCAGAGGGTATAAAGTGAGTAGAACATAGTCACATATATTCATTGTCATGTGGCTGATGGACACCAGCACAAGACTAACAGTACTTGGCCTCTCACAAGAAGAGCAAAATCTAAAGCTGTAAGTTAAGAAATAAAGTAACAAGGAAGGAAGGAAAAGAAAGAAGAGAAAGAAAGAAAGAAAGAAAGAAAGAAAGAAAGAAAGAAAGAAAGA
>JANVCC010000048.1:15081367-15112412 GCA_025345505.1 Todiramphus chloris collaris
AGAAAGAAAAGTTACTTTCATTTTGAGGAATTGGAATGGTACTCTCCAAATAATTTCATTGTTCATTCTAAGGAAAAATATTTTACTGAAATTACTCTAATTTTTTGTTCACAGGAGCCACATGAGTGCTGGTACCAGCAGGGGGAAGAGTTTGGGTTTTTTTGTCTACAACATGTCTTCAAAAAATTTGCTAATTTTCCCTAATTTTTTTCTAAGAGAACTCTCAAGTTTTTGTGCTGGCCCACACATCACTAACAGCATCTCACTTATTTCTCTGTCACAATTAAAGAAGATAATTTGTGGCTTGTTAAATGCAAATAGTGGAGACATTTACATTGTCTACAGTAAGCCTACATCATATCTTCATGCATTTACTGTTAGGTTTAATACAATATATTATCCTGCTATATAGATGATTATGGAACACAAACATTTTTATTTGGAATAAAAACTGACTCTTGTTCTCAAATAATTAGAGTAAGTTTTCTGATTCAGGAGCATGGTGAAGGCTCAGAAAAGTTCAATTTCACAAAATTAAAAAGCAATGACAAAAAAAAGAACTGATTTTGAAGACTCCTGCATGATATTAACCCTTTAGAAAATACTGTTTAAGAGGTTTTTTTGTACTGTTCGTTTCATCTCCTACAGGATAAAGATTATGCCTTATTGTCCTGGTCCACAGATTAGAGATTCTTTTAAAAGACTAAATCACAGATTTCTTCCTGTCTTTGTCCCCTCCATTAGCTGTGGGTCAGTAGGGCATGTCTGGACATTCATTCTATCAATGAATCAACACATGAGCAAGGCTTAGATCTAGTCTTGGAAGCTGAGGTGCACATTTAGACATATAAGATGAAAAGTACCAATTAAACAATTGAACAATTGTTTGGACTGATATGAAATAAATGAAATATTTTATTTACATTTTGGGCATATTTTAAAATCCTTTAAAATGAGTGAATTTTGATGTACAGTTTGAAATACATTTTGTTTTGATGTACTAAATGATTTTTTCTCTTTTTTTTCTGATATTTTGCCAGTTCTTCCTTTTTTGGCAAGCTGAACTATTTGGTGAATCAAAACACTTTGACAAGCTGTTGTGATCATGCAAACGCTTCTTATTTCACATAAAACCATCACTCAAATTAAATGCTGTGCAGCAAAATCCCCTTTAATCAGACTTATGGGGAGTGTGTTTCTCTTTTCCCCCTCTCACTTCATTGCCTTTAGATGTTCTTTTGATTAATTTCTTGTCTGCAAACTAAGATACAGTCAAGCCCTTGATTTCCTTAAGGCCATCTGCCTCTTTTGTTTTTTCTTTTCAAGTGGGATGAAATAGCCCTGGGATTCTGGCAAGTTTCACTAAAACCTTCTATCCCTTTTACTTTTTAAATTCTGGATATAATCAGAAGTGTCCAAACATGGGAAGATACACTACTGCACTTCTGCCTGGGATCAAACCATAAATGCTGACTGTATTCTTAGAAGAACTATTCACCCCAAACCTGCTGTCCTTTGCAGAAGAGAAACCCTCTGAAGGGCCGTATTTCTGACTGCAAAAAGAAATCAGGATGGGAAAGAAAGTACACTATGTTGGATGAACGGCAGCAGCAGTTGCCTGTGCCCTGGTAAAGAATTCCTGTTGCAGACAGGTGGGTGGGGATCAGGCATGTCACAAGCACAGCCTTGATCTCTCAGCCCTGCCTTACAGCTCCAGTTTCCACTCTCATTTTCCCTTTTGTGAGCTTGGCTAGAGCCCAGATTGCAGACATGCTATGTATCCCCTAATCTCTCCTCCAGCAAGTTGGAAATGCTCTTCTCCATCCCTCAGATGACCTGGGAGCATCCCAATACTCTGCTTTGTCACTTCAAAATCTCTCAGCAACCCTGTCTGTCTCCTGCAAAGGAGAGTATTGGAAAAATACCTCAGCACCAGACTGGCATTAAAGTTAGGGTTAGAGTTTAGAAAGCCGCAGAGCCTCCAGCACCAGGGACCCTGGGTATCCAAAAAGCATGTCAAAGGGAGCATGGCGCGGCACAAACACTGCTCCCCCCATACCTTCCTTCCTCAGATGGGCCACCTATGGTCCTGCAGACCACAGGCCCAGGCTGTCATTATGCTCACAGTTAGGGTTAGAGTTAGGGTTCAGAAAACCACAAAGCCTCCAGCTCCAGGGACAGTGGGGCTGCAAAAGGCATGCCAAGGGGAGCACGGCACTGCACCAACATTGCTCCCCCCACACCTTTCTCTTCTGGCCTACCCATGTTCACAAATAAAAAGTGTGCTCACAGATTTCTTCCTAAACCTAAAGTGCTGATACATGAGTAGCACTTACTTTTGTTTCCAAAACCACAGTTACTCCAATCCCAGTTCACTTAAGTCTGCCAATACAAGTATTTTCTACATTTCTCCAAAATACCCAGCGCTAAATGGCACACGCAGAGGTCACAAACACTACCAGTTTCCTGGTTGGACATAATTTCTATCGCAGTTCCCCGTGACAATACAACAGTAACACATTCTTACACAGAAGCTAATATTCCCACTTCAATAGCTAGACTCTAAAAAAACTAATTCAGTGCAGTATATTTCCCTTCAAAACTGGGCTCAAGGAGCGAATTTCACACAGGAATTTAATTCAGACAAGGTCTTTAAAGCCAACACTTCAACTAGCAAATAAATTAGAGCTTACATAGTGTAAAACACTAAGACTGTGAATTTTAGTTAAGAAGAATAAGCAAGTAATTAATTAGATTCAGTAACTACAAATGCTGGCTTTGTGTCTTTTAACTCATAAAACTCTACAAGATATGATGAGGTTATCTCTGGGAAAACAATACCCATTCTTTATCTCAAAATGACACCAATACCAAATTTCATGTTTCTGCTCCAATCTACCAAGTTTCTTGTGTATATAATATGGACAAACATGTATTTTTAAGCTTGCTTTATTCTTGAAATGTCTGTCATATTCCCAAAAGCTTATCCACCTCGGAGAGTGTCATCACTAATCTTCAACAAGCATATGAATATAGACTGGTTTAATGATCAATTAGGATTTTTTTATGTGGGATTTTCAATGTTTTGAACAGAGTTCACTGAAACCAAATCATGATTTTACAGAAGTGCCTATGGCAACACATTATGAACAACTTGGAATTTATGGACAATACGTGCAGTCCAACCATCAACAGAGAACCTCACTGATTCACCTGGGTTGCAATAAAAGCACAACGAACCGTTTCCAAAGAACTGAGACAGAAAAAACTCTGAAGTAGCAATGTTGAATGACTGTCCTAAACACAGAGTGCTGACATGGATAAAATGATAAATTATCAAAATATAACATGACAGAATTAAGAGTTAATGTGTAGTTAGAGTTTTTCTTGCATTTACTCTGTAAAGAATGACCACCATATAATGCCAAGACCGTATCAGGTAATTATAGAGCTGCAACTCTAAAAATAACTTTAATTTCCCTACAAATCTCAGTTCTTTGTAGCTGCTAAGTATCTGTAAGACTATTGCAATTGCTGTCAATATATTTACAATAATTCTTCTAATCTGAAGAGCTAAATATGAACAGACTGTATCTATACAGTGCTTTGTATTCAGCTGTGTTGATCAGTTGTGACTGGTAAAATAAGTCTCCCAATGCTGAATTAGAATTAGAGTCTAAGAAATGCATAGTTTCTATTGCAAGTAATCTTTACTGTATCACAAATTAATCCTAGCCAACCAGTTCCAGAGAAAAGCTCAGAAGAAAGGACAGCTGTGACTGGCTGTAGTTTGGTTTGTAACATTTATTTACTATTCTTGTAGTGAACAGCATATTACACTTAATGAACTCCCTTTTAGTTCAGTGTGTATTTGTGTAAGTAGAGCCTTCCCATGTGTCTGCGTGCATGTATCATTATGGTAAAAATGTTTTCCTCTGACAGTACATTTTGATTTTCTCTCTGTCCCTGCCTCTGATTTTTACCAACAGTACTTTCTGTTTTTTCTTTGGTTGTAAATAACTCATTCTTTGGGGGTTTTTTGAGTTTACTAGTATGTGACCTCAGAAATATTTGTAAATACTGCCTTCAAGTTAAGAAATGGCAAGATAGAAAAGGAATCTTATTGAAGATGAACAAAAACATTCATATTTACCCTGGGTAACAGCTGCATGGATTCCAGTGACATGTATTTTGAAGAATAAATTTTCTCTACTGTTTCCTAGCCTTAGGCTAGATTGTGTCATGATCCTAAACATTGCTTTTTGGAGTATCTTACCCAACACACTTTTTAAATGAAATGTGAATCACTTCAACAGAGAGATTCACAACATTAGAACAAAATAAATCACAACATAAACAAAAAAATAATGTGTCCTGTGGAAAGAGTGAAATGACGCTTCATCTTACGACTGACTGATCAGTGCTTGCATAGTGAAGAAGTACGTAAATTAACACAGTTTATATGTACATAGATACAGTAATAAACTATGTAAATAAACAGAGTAAATGAGGTTGAATGATTTACTTTATCCTTGCAATAAACAGCTGAGGAACATACCTGTTCAAAAGGTTTCTAAGCCAGCACAGGAACTTGAATAGCAGTACTGAGCAATACTCAGACTGGCCAGTGCTTTGTATTCAGGAATTTCAAAGCAGTGAGAAGTACAAATCCAATTGCAGGGAGAGGCAGGATACAGGCTTGATAAGCAGAGCTAGAAATAGATAGTACAAACATTTGTTCCGCATTTTCTTCCTGGCATTCACAGGAAGCGTAGAGAAGGGGGTCTTCCTGATAAGTTGTTTTTCAAAAAAACCCACCAAGACCACTGAAAAATATCAATAACTTCCTGGTCATACACTATAGAGTAACAGTATTTTTTCATGTCAAGAGCCTAAAATGTTTTGTTTAGAATTAAACTCCAGAATTATATAAACACAAGGTTAATGAATTTACTCAAGAAATCAGGCTGGGCCACATCCTTAGGTGCTGCTGATGAGGATTTCTGTCCCCAGCACCTCAGGAATGAAGCTGAGATCCCTATAAGCAGCTTCCCAGGAGCAAGCACAGGTTTCTGCTTGTACTGCAGTCTGGTGTGAGAGAGAGAAGAGATGCTGGAATGGTCCTCAGTACATTCAGAATTAAAGTTTCAGAGAAAAGCAGGTAGGTACAGGTATTGGACTGGAGGTTGGGTGTAAATGTATTCAGAAATGGCAAGAGTTTGTAAAATATCTTCTGGGGTTGTCGACTTCATAAATGACCTTACCTTTTACTTGTTACCCACGGTGAGTAGGATATTCATCAAGTTTTTTCTAGCTCTGAGTTAACAGCTATGATGCTGAGAGAGGGCCAGTGAGTCTGGGAGTGTTGTAATGCCAGCAGGAGCTGTGTCTGAGCAGGAAACTCAGGTAGCTCACGGAAAGTGTACAAAGAGATGGTGCTTCAGGCTTTTCTTAGCCTAGTGTCGGGTTTGGCTGGGGGTCACTTTGCCAGGCATCTGCTGGCCCAAGCAGCTGGGAGGTGCTGCTGTTGTTTTCTTCTCTCTTTGTGTTGTTCTACTAAGCTGTCCTTATGTTGTTCTACTAAGCTGTCCTTATCTCAATCCACAGTCCACAGGGTCTCTCCTGTACCACAGGAGGGGGCTGGGTGTCTGGGTGTTTATGTCCACTTTCTAGTTCAGGATATCTTTGGGGGCCTCAGGGAAGGTGAGAGGGTTGCTAAAGCAAGGCTGGTCTGCCCTGTAATTTAACATAGTAACAGACCATGATGATAAATCTTCCCTTTTTGGTAAGACTGGGGGGTGGCAGCTGCTCTGAGTCTGTGTGGCCTGCTCTCTCGACCAGCTCTGTCAGGCAATATAAATGGTTCTGGGGCATGGAGAGTCTAATCTGGGGATGGGAGGGAGGCACGCGCTTTGCAGCACTGAGATGCCCCTCGGGTGGGTAAGCCTGTGTTTAATGGCTTGCTTTGGCTTTATTTAGTCAAATTGCTAGTGTGTGTGCCTGGGATAAACATTTGTGTAACTTACCTCAGTGGTTTGACCCTGCAGGCTCCTCAAGCCGGTGCAGGGGGGCTGAGCTGTCTGTCTTCCCAGGGACTCCACTGGGTGTTGGGGCTGCGCTGCCTGTGCCACTCCTTTCTGAGCAGTGCTGGAGCCATAAGGGGCTCCCAGTGCTGAATGGTAGGTGTGAGGCTGGTCCCATTCTGCTCTGGAACACAAGCTGGGAGCTTTCAGGGCAGACTGTCTGGCCAAAGGCTTTTTCAACCACTGTAGTAGGCACTGGTGTGTCTTGTGGCACCACTGGGCACAACATAATGTCATGAAAAGCCTAGAAAAATGTGGGGATAGACAGCTGCCAGACCCAGCATCACATGTCACTGCTGTTATCTGTGTGATGCATGCTATAGAGCCATCCCCTGACCTTCAGATTGTTCACTTTCAACAGAATTTCTACTTTTTGAAGTATAGTTGTAGCAGGCTACTGGTTTGCTTTGATTAGTATTGGATCCACTTGTTGTTGGGTCACCTGGTAGTGAAGGCATTGCCCAGACCAATGCACAAACAGTTTTTAGTTGCATTTGCTGGCACGTGCAGAGCTGTTTGTGCTGACTGTGTCAGATGCAGGAGCACAGATGATGGCCTATCTGGCATAAACCATCTGGGAGAAGCATAAACCTGCTGGGAGAAGCTTCCTCCATCAAAAATGAAATACCGGAACACACCTGAATCAGCAGAGTGAACGTACACTAATTCAGCATTTCATGTTGGCCCTGTATCTTCAACCTGGTAGCAAGCACCCAAGGCCTGAGTGTGAGCTTTCAGTTCCACATTAGCTCTAACTTTTAAGAGTGCCAAGAGTCTTGAGAAAAGATAATTCATGACTTGGCTAAGGGGGTTCTGCTTTGCTTGCTCAGGGGGTTTTCTTGAGGGTTTTGTGTATCAGAAACTGAAGTCTCAGGTCCTCAGGAGCTGGTATCAGTAGAGAGCTCACCACCTTGCCCACGAGGCTTCAGTATAATCTCAGCCTGCCCTTTCCCTATTGTTGTCAGCCTGGTCTTCAAAGCCTCTGCACAATCCCTTTTCTCATTTGCCATGCCAAGATAGATGTGAGGGTAGGGTACTCAAATACCACCCCATCATTCAAAGCACGCTGACTCAGTGCTCAAGGTTTTCCCTTCTGTAGCTGCCTGGGCAAGCTGATGGGTATGGCCAGCAGCTGGACCTGTGGTGCTGAGTCCTGAGCAAGTTGTACAGGCAGAGATCACGTAGTCCTGGTGCCTCTGCTGACTCCAGGCTGCTGGTTCTTGGCTCTGGCAGTTTTCCCCACCTCTCAAAAGGACTGCAATAGTTGCCCAGGCAGGTAGGACACACAGGGTTGCAGTCTGACCCAGGGCTTTGTTTAAAGAAAAATGTACCTTTTCCTGCTAACCATGAGAAGCTCTGGGCAGGCAGAAAGATCAGAGAGATCTATAAAAGAAATATTAAAAATTCATTGGCAACCAGCCTTATTTCCTTAACTTGTGTAGCTCTTTCTGACCACACATTTCCAGTGCGAAGCAGCGTGCTCCCTTTGGAACTTTTCCTAGCAGAGGAATGATACGGTGACCTGTTGGACAGAAAAGATGTCATATTGGGAGTTGGTGCTTCTGTGGCTTAGCTGTGTCCTCCTCCTCCTGCCCTGGCAGTAGCTGGTGAAGAAGAACAAAGAGGCATCATGGTGTGGAACACTGAGGCAAGAGTGAGGGAGAAGAGGAGAGTCATCAGGCGGAAGAGTGGGCGCAAGAAGGGCGCTCTGGGCAAAGGGCCCTCCTGTCGCCAGCAGGGTGCAGTCACATGAGAGCCTGGTGGGTGCCTCTGGGGTGCCCTGGCTGGCTTTGCTTTTGCTGGGTGACCTCCCCGTAGCCAGGGCTTGGCCTTTGCTTTTGTTGTCATTGGCCTTTTGCAGCCTTGCTCCTTTGGCTGTGTGGGGAGAGTGAGCTGGTGAGAGCTGCCATCTCCGCACCTGAGGGGGAAACCGGGGCTCTCTGCACCCCGAGGCCCTCCTGTAAGCAGAGCGGGACCCTTCCCTGGTGATGGCTGTCTGCCTGCTGCTGGCCTGGCCAGCGTGACCCCGGGAGTTGCCCGGGGCATGTCAAAGCATGTGAAGGCCTTAGCCTGAGGGGCCCCGTGAAGGCCCTTAGCGTGCTGAGGCCCCTGTGGCCTTCAGGCAGCCCAGGAAGCAGCAGGTCTGAGGCTCTGCTCTCCTGCTGGGGGTAGGGATGGCTCCCTCTTCTGGGGTGTTCCGTGTGTCTAGCACTGTAAGCACACGTGTCACAAAGCAAATAAAAGTACTTGTTTTGGAGGGGTGAGTGTGCGATACTTTGGGTTACCAAAAAAAAAGGTAATCTTTAGGCAACAGGATTATCATTTTGGAGGAAAAATTTGAAGTAACTGAGAGGTAAAAGAGTGAGCTTTATGAGGTGAAAGCTGAAGTAACTTAGAAGAGGGTTTGTATCTGTGGATTATCACAAAAAATGGTGGTAATCTCTATTAGGGTTAGGGTTCAGAAAGCCATGAAGTCTCCAGCTCCAGGGACCGTGGGGCTGCAAAAGACATGCCAGGGGCAGCACAGCACTGCACCAGCACTGCTCCCCACACACGGAATCACACAATTGCCTGCTCTGGAAAAGGACTTTATTGAGTGCAATCATTATCCTAACACTGACAAGTCCTCAACTAAACCGTATCCCTAAACACTACATCTACACGACTCTTAAATACTTGCAGGGATGGCAACTCCACCGCTGCCCTGGGCAAGCCATTCCTATGTTTGATAACCCTTTCAGTGAAGAAAATATCCAACCTCAACCTCCTGTGGTGCAACTTGAGGCCATTCTCTCTTGTCCTATCACTTGGTACTTTGGAAGAGATGAACCTCCACCTAGCTACAGCCTCCTTTCAGGCAGTTGTAGAGAGTGAGAAGGTCTCCCTGGAGCCTCCTCTTCTCTAGGCTATACCCCAGTTCTCTCAGCTGTTCCTCATAAGACACATGCTCTAGGCCCTTCAACAGCTTTATTGCCCTTCTTTAGATACACTTCAGCACCTCAATGTCCTTGTCAGGTGCCCAAAACTGAACACAGTATTTGAGATGAAGCCTAACCAGTGCTGAGTACAGGGGGTAAAATCACTTCCTGGTCCTACCAGCCACAGTGTTCCTGATACAGACCAGGATGCTGTTGACCTTCTTGGTCACCTGGGCACACTGCTGGCTCACGTTCGGCTGGCTATCAATGAATACCCCCAGGTTCCTGTCATCTGAACAGCTTTCCAGACACTTCCCCAAGCCTGTAGCACTGGTGGGAGTTGTGGCCAAAGTGCCAAACTTGTCATTTGGCCTTTTTGTACCTCATACCATTGGCCTCAGCTGATTAACCCAGCCTGTCCAGATCCCTCTGTAGAGCCTCCCTACTTTCAAGCAGATCGACACATCCACCTAACTTGGTGTCATCTGCAAACTTGCTGAGGGTACCCTTGATGTCCACATCCAGATCATTGATAAAGAGGTTAAACAGGACTGGCCCCAGTACCTGCAGGGGGCCTACAGGAAGGCTGGAGAGGGGCTGTTTACGAGGGCCTGTAGTGAAAGGACGAGGGGTAACGGGTTTAAATCAGAGAAGAGTAGATTTAGATTGGGTATCAGGAGGAAGTTCTTTACATTGAGGGTGGTAGAACAATGGAATAGGCTACCCAGGGAGGTGGTTGAGGCCCCATCCCTGGAGATATTCAAGGTGAGGTTGGACAAGGCTCTGAGCAGCCTGGTCTAGTTGAGGGTATCCCTGCTCACTGCAGGGGGACTGGACTAGATGACCTTCAGAGGTCCCTTCCAGCCCTAGCCGTTCTATGATTCTACTGAGCCCTGGGGAACAGCATTCGTGACATTTAACTCCATTCACCACACTCTTTGGGCCTGACCATCCAGCCAGGTTTTTACCCAGCAAAGCATACACACACCCAAGCCATGAGCATCCAGTTTCTCCATCAGTATGCTGTGGGTAAGGTGTCAAAGACTTTTCTCAAGTCCAGACAGACAACACTCACAGCCTTTCCCTCATCCACTGAGTGGGTGACCATGTTGTAGAAGATCAGGTTAGTCTAGCAGGACCTGCCTTTCATAAACCCACACTGACTGGGCCTGATTATACTTCCCCTTGGTTTACCTCTGTCATGTCAAGTTATACCCCCTTCCCCCTTCTAGTCTAGTTTAAAGGTCTTTCAATGAGCCCTGCTAATTCTTGCCACAGGATCCTTTTCCTCCTCCGAGACAGGTGGATCCCATCTGTTGCCAGCAGGTCTGGTGCTGTGTATACCAGCCCATGATGGAAAAAGCAAAAGCCCTGCAGATAACACCAGACTTGGAGCCAGGAAGTGATCTTCTGACTCTTCCTGTTAACTCCCTCATCAATCCCTGCTACTGAAGGGATGGAGGAGAACATGATTTGTGCTTCTGATCCTTTAACCAGATGCCCCAAAGTCCTGAAGCCTTTCTTAGTTGTTTTTGGACTGCAGCCACATCATTGCTCCCCACCTGAAAAACCAGAAACAGGTAATAATCTGAAGGCCTCACCAGGGTGGAAAGTTTTTTTGTTACATCCTTCACCCAAGCCCCAGGGAGGAAGCAGATTTCCCTATGAACCAGGTCCAGTCTGCATGCTGGGCACTCTACACCTCTGAGGAGGCAGTCACCCACAACAATGACCCATCTGTTCTTTACAGAATCCGTTCTGATCCATGTTCTAGGGTGACTGAGCCTTGGTGGCACTTCTGACCTGGGTGAACCATCGTCCTGGTTATTAGTTGGTTCCTCCTGCAGGGCCCCATACCTGTTTCACAAGGGCATCTGGGGGGTGGTGTTTACAGGGGAGACACACCTGCCACATTGGGCAGGACCTCATCGCCGCTGCCCCATGTCCTCTAAATCACCACATTCAGCCATGCAGATAGAAGACAGGGAGTCCTCCATATCTGGAGCTCTGGCTGCCTGGTGGGTTTGTTTCAGGGAGGGCAGTGTGTGACTCCAGTGATCTATCTCTTTCTCATTTTCTCTTATTGTTCTACACCTGCTTATGTCCTCCTGGAGCTCCACCACTATGTGAAGGAGCTCCTTTTCCTGGGCTCACCTCCCACAGGCATGCTCACTGCTGCCAGCCAACACCGGCATAAGAGCCAGGCACACCCTGCAGCTCAGTGCCTGGGTGGCAGCATGTTCCCAGGAGAGCTCCATCTGGGAAGCTGCAGCCAAGCTGGCAGATGCAGTGCTCAGGGATGCCATGGTCTTCTGCTGAGTGGTTGCCATGGCAGGCTTTCAGCACCAACTGCTGTGCCCTGATGGTCCAGACTATTCACCCTCCCAGGGAGCTGATCCTTGACCTGGTGCTCACAGGTGATCCCTGGGTGATGCCCACTTGTTTGCTCAGTGGGCTCCCACAGGGTTTCTTTTATGAGGGGGGATGTGTGGCTTCCATGAGTGACCGTTGGTGCATTTACACCTCATTCAGACCTGCTGCTGGTGGCACTGGCTCTGCCTGGGCTGCCTCAGCAGGTACACACAAGCTGCCAGGCCCCAGCACAGCCGAGACACTCTCCCATCTTTACTGGCTTCAAAAAGCCCCCAAAGAGCAGCTTGATGGCCCTTTTCACCGTGATTCCCTTCCCCAGTGCAGACTGACCTGCACTGGAACTGGTCTTCTTGGCGAGCGGGTCCTTTCTCAAATGGAACTCCTGTCGTGCTAGGACCTCAGCTCCAGGCTGCCATTACACCTTGGGCTAGGGTTCAGAAAACCACAGAGCCTCCAGCTCCAGGGACACTGGACATCTACAAGGCATGCCGAGGGGAGCACGGCACTGCACCAACATTGCTCTCTCCACACTTTCCTTTCTCTGAAATAAAAGATTAAAAACCAAACAAACAAACAAACAGAAGTGGAGATATTTATAGCCAGCAGGCTGCAGAACATTAGCCAGTTTGTTCCGCAGAGAAAAGGCATTGCTGCCACAGCGGGTGCAGGCTGCGAACACTAGATGGTCCCTGTGATCCAGTTTTACACTTCGGAACGCTCCATAGTTGACACAGCAAGTACAATTATGGCACGTCCTTGCAGCCAAGGGAAAAAAACAATGTTGGCTGTCGGAAGTTACCACCCAGAACCACATCAAAATCTGCAAAAGTAACCGTGATGGTTTTCTCAGCCTTTAAAACCAGGGAGCGACGTGGCACTCTCAGTCTCCTAACCAGAGCAGAGCAACCCTTCGGAAAGTTCCTCAAAAACAATTGGCCAGACGTTTTTCTCTGAATTTGGATACACCCTGTAATACAGAGTGGTTTTTATACTGAAAAAGAGTAGATGAAAAAGAGAGTATAAAAATATAGTTGAGAGATTTTGAAAATAATGGTATGCTGGGTTTTTTTCCACTCAGATGAGTAAGTTTGAGAGTATGCTGCACGAAGCAAGGGTTTATTCAAGAAAGCAGCAGTTCTCCATCTTACTTTTAGAATTAAAACAATCCTTGGAGCCTAATTTGTTGTGCAGATAGTCTTTGGGCCGTGTTTTCAAGTCAGATTTATTTGTGGAGGTCCCACACAAAGTTTAGAGCACTTTTTTTTTTTCTTGTACAGTTTTTCACCATATGAGAAGTTAGGAAAGACTGTTATTTTTCAAAGCTATAGTCCTTATAATAATCAGATACATATTCCATTCAAAGCCACACTTGATCTCAGCTGCATTATATGTTGCAGACACTTTAAATGTCTTTAAAGGGTAGGAATAGGTATCCTAAGTCAACCCTTAAGGAAGCTTTCTGGAAGTGAGTCCATCAAGCTAAATGGGTCACTATAAAAATTAAAGGAAAAATGTCAGGCAGGAGGAGCCTGGAAAGAGGTGGAAAAGTCTGCTGCCTTGCTACTGGGGAAGCAAAGGAGCCAGAACCTGTAAATAATACAAAGGTCCATCTGACGTTATCAGTTCAAAAAAACATTGGTTATGAAAGCAAGTCCCCTCTTAGCTTGGTTGGGAGTGATGGGAGTCACAGAATGAAGAGAGATACGTTTCTTCCCATACTGTATGAGCATCAAGAACTCAGAGCAGGACAAACACTGCTGTCAGTTACTGCACCCTGTCCCTCTCCTGCTTTCCTGCCTCCCTGTCTGCCTGCGTCCCTCCTCTGCAAAACCAGCCCCCTCCCACCATGGACACATTGGTGCTTCTCTGCCTGAAAGGGAAGACTGGGCACCAGCCATGAGAGTTGGCTTCAGAATTTTGGATTTCCTCAGGTGCAGGCTGTGGCCAGCGTGAATGAGTTTGGCACAAGTGCCACAGGCAGAGGAAAGCCTCGCCTGGAAAGAGCTGCACTGTTTTGCCACGGCATCTGTGGCTTTGCTGACAGCAGCGATCCCAGCTGGGAGGCCCATGCCATAAACCTCACCCAAAGATGGTGGGTGCCTTGAACAGGAGAGGTATCAATGACAGCTGAGGTTTCCTAACAAACAGGAAGGTTCCTCTGAACTTGGGAGAGGACAAATGGCTTTAGTGTCTATTATGTCTCTGCCTTTGGAGAACTGGCGATTATGGACCATACCCTGTCACCCCTTGTATGAACTGTCTCCACAAACAGCAGAGTCACAAAGAATAACCTACACCTGGGAGACCTTCCTCAGGTGGCAATTTTGTTAGTATTACATACAGCATTTTTTATGTTGAAACGGATCTGTTTCTTCCTTTGCCCAGCTCACTCTTCCTCTGATTATTTCCTCTCACTGACTCAAACTCTCTTCAACAAAAGACTTCTCTGCACACTGCTCATGCCTTCTGTCAGGTCATTGTTTTTATTTCCTAATGAGCTGTCCTTCACACCTTTCTTTCCTGAATCATGCCTCCTGCTAAGGGTAATTCTTGACCCTCCAAGTTTGTTGATTTTTATTCCCTATGTTGGGTTCTCACATCTGCCTTACCCTAGTCCTTGTTGTCCTGGTCTTGAACATCTCTGATTTTTCATCATCATTCAGAAAGCAGCTAGAAGGCACAGCACCCTGCTGTACATTCTGGTTAAGGATAGTTTGGTTGCTCTGTAGGTTGACCTCACTCTATGTTGGGTAGAAGCCTGGGAAGAAGACATTTAAAGACTGTGTATCTCCAATCCAGCACAGGAATTTCAAGTGGGAAGCAGGATGCTGAACTACAGCTGAAGCTGAGGTGGTGCATGGCATTTCAGAAAAAACATGTAAGCCAGACAAGGTCAAACAGCAAGGGTTAATGTTTATGACAGTTGGCAGGTGTTCACGTACTCATATCAAGTCTTTATCCACTAAACCTACATTTGGTGTCTAAGTGAACCACTGTCTGCAGCTGTTTAGGACACACAAATGCTGTGGTGCAAACACACTGTCTCACACATGTTGCCTGTGAAAACATAGATGCTTTTATGTATATCTATAGATATTTTTTCTCTTTCAGGGAAATTGGTAGACTCATTAAGAACATTGACATTGAGAGGCTTGGAGGATTTGATTGTAGGGAGAGAGGTAGAGGTGGAGTGGCAGCATGAAAGTCAAACTAGGTAGGAGACCTAGGCTCCATCCTGGGAAGTGCCAGCCACGGGAGGAGGGGGTGACGGACAGTCTGAGCACAGAGGCACCCCTGTGCCTGACAGAATGATGTTCAGCAGCATTCAACCTACCTTGCAACAGGAGCAGTAGCCTGCACACAGGATCAGAGAGACCAGGAAAGAAGGGTGCCGTGTATCAGGACTTGCCACGGTCTTCAACACAACCTGAGCTTAGATGTTGCCTCTGCCTGTGCACTCCCAGGATGTTACAGCTACTAGTCTCCAGGAGACACACACCTGCATCTCTGTATTGTAATGTCCTGGTTTTAATGGCATTTTCTTTCTGTCAATTCTTGTTATTTTATCTGGAGATGAATGTTCAACAGAAACGTGCTAAATGCTGAAAGGCCTCATGGTCGTAATATTGTGATACTTGCAGAGTGCCATCCAGCACTTGAGAGGACACAGTACACTCTACCATCCTGCTAGTCCTACCAGATGAACTGCTTCATGATGATACAGTATTAAAGTAAGTGTGTGGTATTTAAAAATAAATGAAAAAACTCCTCTAAGAACCGTCTGATTGGTCTATGTTGAAAATCAGCAAAATTTTCACTAAAAAATAAATGAAAGGCTAAATGTTTTCTGATTTGTGGCAAAGGCTCAAGTCAAAACTTACTTGAATAATAATATTTCTATTTTGCATCAGTATGCTAGAGATATCAAAATGCTTTAGGAATGTGTCCCTGTTTTTATAGGTTATGAAAAGTTAGGCACTGATAGTTTTGGTGCCCTTTTCTTGAATCTAAGTGGCTGTTTTTGCATCCTGACTTGCCCCAAGGCTCATAAGAAGAATAAAGCACAGGTCTTCAGGCTATAAGCTGTATTTGCAGTGTGTATCTCAGATTCCTGAAAACTCTGGATCGTTTCACCAGTGCTACCACTCTGTGGCTTCTTCAGCCAATTTGTTCATTCACATTCTTCAGCCCTTGCAGGTAAAAGTCCAGTGGAAGTCAGCAGGGTCTTCTTCTAAGGAAGAACAACAGCAGCAGTCCTGAACAATAGATTAACTTACATGATCTCTCTAATTTCCCATAGCTCAGAAAAATTGGTATAAAAATAACTGTAAAAATTTGAGACAGGGATATTATTAGAAAAGTAAAAAGAAGAGTTTTAGAAAGTAGCTGAGAGTGCTCTTGAAGCATAAAGTACAAAATGCTAGGGATAATTTGAGGTTAATGAAAGGCATCAGTCTTTACAGGGAAGGAGATGGAGAACTCTGAATCTCCATCCAGTAACTTCCATTCTGGCACAGTCTAGGGGAACTGCTTTGATGACATCTGATGGTATCTGAGTCGATGTTCCTGTTACCACTGGTTAAGCTCATTAACTGGATGCTCTGTGAGGCCTTAGCACTGTTTTGCAGTCAGAGAGACAGATGAAGACTCCTACGGAGATACTCTGGCTGACTTCCCAGGAGCAGCTCCATAATGTAGCTGGTCTCCCCCAATACTGGCCTCTGCATTTTTCCAGCATTTTCTCTTCCCTTCCACCGCCTACTCTTCTCATTTTGAGTTCTGTTATCTCTATTATGTGCTCTCTCACTTTTTTGCTTTCCTCAAGCATTTATTTAGCTACACTTTGTATTTATCTGCTGCCCGCGGAATTTCATCCAGCCCTTCCTCCCCTTTCCTTGTAGTAACTTAAGGTGTATAGGACCTCTTCAAGGGCTGGATCCATTTGGTATGTGTGTCCCACTTCCCAGTGGAAAAGCCATCAGCCTCTTCATATATGAGTGCTCCCTGAGGTTATTTACCCCAGCTGCAAAGGGAAGTGACTGGGATAAGAATGGAGGAACAGCTGCAGGAAGATTTCAGAGCAGAAAGGTAACATAATTCTACCAAACATAGCAGGAATCCTTTAAGAAAATTAGGTGGCCCTAAATCCCAAGTTCACTTCAGTTTGAGAAGCAAATTCTGATTATGTTACACCAAAGTGTGTCCCTGATGCAGGTATCCTCCTGACTTTATCCTCCCAGAAGAAACAGAGCAGCTGTAGCTAGAGAACTGAGTACTTCTGATTTTTCACCGGTGCAGGGATATCCTATAGAAAGAATTCTCTATTTTGAAACAGCTTTACTTCCCTGAACCTGCTTTTGTCCTTTCTCACGATTTCTAAGAAAATTCTGCTGTTTTGATTTTTTTTTCCCCCAGAACCTGATGATAACCCAGAGCTGCACTGAAAGACCCCTGCATCTGATATCACATTATCAACTTTCTCTGCGATACTTGCCAAACCATGTCACTGTTCTTGCTTCTTAACACCTTCTTAAATCCCTTAAATATTTCACCAAACCTCCTGAAGACAATAACCCCCATTCTGACAAATCAGCAGGCTGGAGGGCTCAGTTGTGCTTCCACACCACACCAATAAAATCTTGGCATAATCCTCTTGTCACAGATTCATGCCCCAAAGTCATCCACAGTCCACTCCCAGTTATACTCTGCTTTTCCACATACAATTTCCAAGCACTCCAAGATTCTTATGCATGCATTTCTCACTTGAGCATGCAGCACATACAGTTTTTGGGATGAGACTCAGACAGAAGAACAGGCAGTAACAATTAAAAAACTTCAAGACAACTGCTACATAAAAACTTTCAAAGAGCTTTGTGTGTGTTTATGATTAAGAGCCATGCTGATTCCCAAGGCATCTCTCACTTTGGGTAAACTGAACTATATGAAGCTATGTATCAATTAATCAGCAGGGTTTATCAGCACTGGGATATGATCTGAGTTTCCCAAAGATATTGTCTGAAGGATTAGGGGTTAAGGAAGAAATGTGAAATGATGCTAAGAAAATGTGTCTGCCACACATAAAAGCTGAAATTAGTTGAGGCTGAATATGTGGGCAATCACTACAGCTTCAGTGTGAAAAATGTTTATTTGAAGCTTTATTCCTTAAATTCTCTCTCTTCCTCTGATAAATGTGAAGCTGTGAGAAGAGTCACAAGAGCCAGGATAGATTTATGAAAAGGAAGAAAAGCTCTGACATAGGATGTGCTTTCTGTGTCCCTTGCCCTGGCTCTCCTTCAGAGTGTCCACGTAGTCAGTGGGTTGTACACCAAAAAAGAAAAGGAGGGGACAGAGGGAGGAGCCCAACTAGGCAGTTACCGAGCTGTGGAATTTTAGTTTACCTCACTCTAAGGACAGTGAAAGAAATTCAAGAAAAGCTGTGTGAAGCAGGACTAACTCCTCTTGGTGATCCCCACTTCTGTCCATGCATGGCTCTAGCATCAGGCCAGCCACTGGCACCAGTGTGGCCACCAGGACCAGTGTGGTCATGGGCTCTGATGAGCAGTCCTAGCCCCTGGGAAGAAGACAGCCTGGAAGCAGGGAATGGTTGTACAGGTGGCTGGGAAAATAGCTCCAAATGTTGTCTGGAGAGCTCTGGCAGATTTTTTTTCCTTCTTTTTTTTTTTTTTTTTTTTTCCTTTCTTTTTTTCTGTTTTGCTACCTGGAGTTCAGCTGGTGGCTTCTTCTCAGTCCCTTTGTGCGCTGGAGGAATGTGCTGGCCATACAGCTCCTGCTTGTGGATTAACGTCTCAGCCACACATTTCTGTGTGGCCTGAGGACCACAAAGTTTCTTCTGTTAGTAAAAGGGAGAAAAGGATGACTGCACACACAATGACACACACAACCAGCCTCGTTCTACTGCTTGAAACAAAAATGTTGGAAGAAATAGAGCACATACAGGTGCAGTTTAATGAAAAGCTGCAAAAGGGAAAATCTGGAGGAATTCTTTTGTCCTCCTGCTTCCTCAGCCATGTACTCCCTTGCAAGTGATTACAGGCTTGCAGCAGAGAGGTGTTTTCACTGGGAAAAGCCCAAGCAGGCTGATTGGGTGGGCCCTTACCCTGAATCAATGCCAAATCCAGCAGCCTAGTAAGGAGGAAATTTTAAAAAAAATCTGTCCTGCTACAGACCTAAACCAACAAAACTTGGAGTAGACATCATGAATGTAGAATTGACCAGGTATGGGAGGGAAAATAGTGGTAACCTGGATTTCTCTCCACTCCCCTTCTCCTTTGAAACCTCTCCTATAAAAATCAAAACTGTTTAGCAAGGGGCGGTTTCTCTTCCATTCAGCAACAGTTTTCCCTGTAGAAACTCTGCAGTGGAGAGTCTGCTAGAGCTCAGAAGGAGTGCGTGTGGCACCCACTCCCTTTGCAATCTGCCTGCTCCTGTAGTATCTATTTGTTATGTGCCTCTTGCTAGGGAATGGCAAAAAGCAAATGTGAGTGGCTAAGTAAGCAGCAGCTGGGGAGTCTTGGAAGGAAAAGATTGACCACACACTCAAAATGTGGTAAATTGCAATAATTAGCAGCAAAGTGATTTTAAATTTAACGTTCTGTTAGGATTCTAGACATTCTTACAGCACAGGAAATGTTCTGGCCTATCAATTTACCTGTTTCTGGTGCAGTCATTATTTCAGCTTTGAATAGTTTATTTAGACTGCACAGCCTTCCTGCTTCTTGCCTAGTTAGTTAATTCTGGATGGACAAGAAATCAGTTCACAATTCTTCCTGTGAAGGTTCAGTGTTTGTTATCAGAGATGTTTTTTCTTTTCCTAACATTCTTAAATACAGTCATTTATGGAAAAGGGACTGTTCCATAGTCTATTCAGTAGGGTCCAGCACAAAACAGACATCCACCTGCATAATTACAGGTATGGGCACAGATGTATTTATAGGACTATGCAATTCGGATGAAGATGATTCTGATTGACAGTATGTACTTGGAATATGGGCCAAAATAACAAAGAGAAATAATTGTCATACAAAATCTGCAAGTAAAGCTCAAGCATGGCACACAAGTCATACATCCTTATAACCAGAGTCAAGAGACTTGGTGCTCAATTTTTGCTTGCCTTCAAGGAAAAATCAGTTCTTACCTTAGTTTCATGGCATTGGACTAAAAATTAACCACTTCTTAGAAGCAGGCAGAAGTAGGAGGATGAAGCAGAGCTATTTTTCTTTTTTACACCTTTTCTGGATTCCAAGTGATTTCAGTTTCCTTCTACCAGAGAAGCTTCAAATGCTTTATTTCCATCTCTTTTGCTTTCCATCTATTATTATTGTTCTTAGTTCACATAAAACCTTCAATCTTTAAATTATATTTCAATTACTTGAATGTATATTCTCCAGAGAGAGAGAGAAAATGGAAAGACAGCCCTATTGAACACCGTTTTTAAAAAAATGATGACAAAAGGAGTGAGTCTGCCCTCCTTCCTATTACTTGTCACTATTATTTGCTTTTTAAATCATGAAATGAAACTCTGGTCTTGCCGCAGACGTTGTGCAACAGAGGAATCAATATAAATCCTTGGCTTGGAATTAATGGATTCACATAAGGTACATACTGTATTTCCTGCTGACAAATTAAAAAGTAGGAACTCCTTAAGGCTTCTGATAAACCAGCTCTAAGACTGTTACAATACAGGCACTCCATACACATGAATCATCCCACCTGGTTGCAAGAGTGAAGCAACACACATATGAAGATGGGCTGATTAAAACAGGCCCCTTACTCAGGCACAGAAGTAGAAAGGTTTGAACAAGAGGGACCTCCCCACTACTGCCATTTATTTGGTGAGCCTAATTGTCATGCCTCACACTGAGGTCTGGTGACATCTGAGCAGACTGGCCAGAGTCTATTTGGAATTCCCACACTATCATTTAGAAGAGCTTTTTTTGGCATGTTGAGGTTAAGGCTTGAACTCCTCTGGCTGATCCTAAATAGCTGTTTTTACTGACAGCCACGTCACTTCTCTTACCTCAGCTTGCATTTTTTAATTTCAGATAATTCCCTGTCATCTTCATCCCGCAGATCATTGCCTTGCTTCAGCAAAGCACTGGGGAAATATTTTCCATGTAGGTCTGTCTGCATTCAAAAAAAGTCACATCTCTAAATTAGATGTTAGTTTGATTTTGCTGGTGGCTTTGCTTTATAGGCACTGCACTAACTTCTGTGCTAAACCGTCTATAGACTATGCTAGGCTAGCACTGAAAACAGGCAGTTCTGGAACTGCTATAGGGAGCACTGATATGCACAATGGATGTGTATAAACCAGGAAACGAACGATCGTCTCCAGCTAAAATTAAAGCACTTTTAAAGCTGTGAAATATGAAGCTATTGCACAGCCTTTCAAACTGCTTGTGACAGGCTAAACTTGCAGTATAGCAAAGTCGGTTATTTTGGCAGCATTTCACTTTCTACATTTCTGCCAATAGCTGAATTCAATTACTGTTGCATTCATGGAAATACTTACCTAACTGGAGGAGCTACATATAAATTCCATCAGTTTCATATAAAATGAAGCAAATGCAGAGACGTTGGCCTGTAGAGAGAATACAGAGAAGTTTAAAACATAGAGATTTGCACAACTGCCTCTAGGTTTCATTGCTTTCCATCTCCGGTTCAAATGATTTTTAATGTGCCTGAAAAATGCAAGATTATGGCTGGGGAAAATAAAATCCTCTGTCTATCTCCAATGAATCAAATGGTCCCTCTCATGCTGTAAGAGGTGAAGTCACTCTGGGAGTAAAAGATGCTGAAGTTTTCAAAAGCAACAAGTGTGAACTGCATCCCCACTCCCAGTGTCTCTGGCTGTAGTTTTGTGCAAGGAGCACTGAGAGGAGGGATCTTGCTCATTCATCTTTAATCCAAATACCAGCTGCATCAACTCATTTCCCCTCCCTTCAGAAGGTGGAATGTCTTCTGCAGAGCTCCACCATCACAGTCTTACCACCTAAGACAGGTTCCTTGCAACTTCTTTATGTTAAGGTCCTATTTCTGTAGACTTCTGTTTGCTCATCTGGCATAGCTCCACAGTATATCATAGAATCATATACATGAAAGTATATCATAGAATCATAGAATGGTTCAGGTTGGAAGGGACCTTTAAAGCTCATCTAGTCCAAGCTTCCTGCAGTGAGCAGGGGCATCTTTAACTAGATCAGGTTGCTCAGAGCCCCATCCAACATGACTTTGAATATTTCTAGAGATGGGGCAGCTACCACCACTCTGGGCAACCTGTGCCAGTGTTTCACAACCCTCATTGTAAAAAACTTCTTCCGTATATTTAGTCTAAATTTCCCCACTTTTAGTTTACAACCATTACCCCTTGTCCTGCCACAACAGGCCCTGATAAATAGACTGTCCCCATTGTTCTGATAGGCCCCCTTTATGTACCTGAAGGATGTTCTGAGGTCTCTCTGGAGCCTTTTCTTCTCCAGGACAAGCCACCCCAACTCCCTCAGCCTCTCCTCACATATGCCCAAGTTGTACCATGTTTCCAGGGAGACAGCAGTCCTTGCCATTTAATAATACAGTGAATTACAGCTATTGATGGAAGAATACTGAACAATAAAATGTACTGTAATACTGAACCTCCTGGTCTGAAATATTTGCAGGAAAATTGACATAGCATATATATTCATGTGATGGCCTAAAAAGCGCCTAAGCGCATAATGCTTACAGGCCTTCTCATATCTATGTTCAGTCTGTCCTGTAGCTGAGTCTCTGCCTTTTTATTAGTCTCCAGATTTCTCCTGTGCTTGACACACACAGTGATGCAGTCACCTCCAGGCAAGGGAACAAGGCAAATAGAAGCAGTTTAATTTGATTTAATTTAATTTGCAGCATTAGCGCTCTAAAGAATACCTACTTGATGAAGAAAATCCTAATGAAGATACATTTCTCTGTGGATTTAGGGTAGGACAGATTGTACTTTCTTGTCATTTATAATTTCAATGGAACTAAGGCAGACTGATAAAACAAATAAAAATATGATTTCCACTGGTGGCTTCAGGTATATTTACCATGGACCAATTGTTCTAGGTAGTGAGTCAAGAGAAACTGCAAAGAGCTAATATCTTAACATTGATTTTAGCTGGATTTAAATCAGCCTTCTAAGCTAGGACTGCAAGTCATATTAGAGTCAAAATCTGTCACTCTTCAGGAAGCCTAGCAAATTTTAGTCTCCTTAAAGCAACAGAAATATCATTTTTGGTGTAATATTACCATCACTTCTTTCTGTAAGAATTTACTTAAACCATGCAACTGAACTAATACAAGAAAATCACTGAGCACTAATACCAATAGATGTGAAAGTGCTTTACAGCAGCAAAAGTTTAACAAAAGATTCAAGACAAGATTTTGGTACCTTTAGGAAAAGTCTGGAAATTAATTTACTGCATATCTTGGAGCCATTAGACCAAAAAAACCCCATAGGAGTAGTAGAGAAAAGATAAGGTTAATCATTCTTCTAGTAAGATAGAATAGCAAAATGTACAAGACTGGACTGTAAATGATGATACTGTAATGGAAACATAATAGTGAAACATTTTGACCAAATGAGTTAGGCACTAAAATATGATCTCTAATGCAATTTGCCTGATAACTTAGAATGTTTAAGGTGATGCAGAGGTGACAAGCTGGCAAGCAAGTTCTCTTTCCTCAGCTTCCAGAGACAGAAAATAAAATGTATCCCACCTTATAATAGTGAACAAATTATTCTGACCTCAAAAAGGCTGCAGGTGACTGCATATATACAAATTTAAATCTGTCTGAATTTTAGTGTCTGAAGCTTTTCAGAACTGCCATTAGTGACAATAATGTAATCTCTCAGAACACTAGTCACACCTTAAATACAGTATACTGATAACTACCATTCGTATTTTTTGTTACCATCTTTCTCTCTAAGGTTCAGTAACCAAAAATTAACTGATTTTATGTAGATGAATCATTAAGTAGCATAATAGCAGAATTATTGTAACTAAGGATGCAGAGTACAATGTTTTGGGCACACACACAGACACAAGCCATAACTTCAATCACATAGCAGCACTTCATGTAATCGTATAGGGAAGATGAACATCAGAGGGTGGACTTGCTATTTAACCCTGTAAAATAGGGTGGACCCTATTTAACCCTGCCAACCCTGTTGGCACATGAAAAAAAATCTTTTAAATGACTTGTTAATAAGTTTAACTGGAGATGATCAGGCTTATAACCATCAGAGTAATCAAGTTTATCATTCTCCAATTCAATAAAGCTATTTTTAGATCACCGGGTTCAGCTCCCTCTTTTTTTAAACAGCTTGGAAGCAGAGGCATGAGAGAAGCACCCTCTGTCTTGCAGTAATGGCCACTGAAGAAATTGGTAGCAAGTACCATGGGACAGCTCACATTTATCATTGAGATGGGTTAAGTGTTGCTGTAAAGCTGTCAAACTGAACATGTGTGCCCAGTATCAATCATCCATAAGAATTATCAATGGGGTTTTACCCAGTTTCTAAAACCTAGGAAAATACCCTCCTTTGGACAGGCATCTAAGCTACCCCCTCTCAAATGGTGCCTTTTCAGGTGCTAAATTCATGTGTACATATTTGACTTTGAAAAATCTCAAGGTAAGTGAGTTGAACTCTGTGCGATGTGTTAATGGTGGCTCCATCTCGGGCTGAAGAATGTATTGGAAAAGGAAGTATGTAGCCCAAATTTTAAGTTTTGAATGAATGGCACACTTATGGATCTGACATGCTTTTCCTCTGCCTTTCAAGTGTTTCTTTAAATCCCACACTGAGCATAGTCCAGTGCTTTTCCTGGCTTGCTAACATGCCTTCTTCATCTTCTCTCCTGTTAAGGACACATGAGCTGAGAAGGCCTTTCTTCAGCAGCCCATGTTCAGCATATTCCTTTCAACTTTGTGCAACCTAGAAAAAAATGCCCAGTTTTAAATATGAAGGCTTGAGTGACACGTCCGCTTTCTCTGGAGACTTTGCTAAAAACAATGCTCAAAACGTTCTTTTCAACATGGCTTTTAAAAAAGAGAGGAGAGAAAGAGTGTGAGTTTTGGGCAGAAAGGACTGAGACAGCTTCTGATCTGATTTCAGGCTGACAGTACAGAAGCATGACCAAAAACAGAAGTAGCAGGATCTGGGGAAGGAATAATGTACAAAAGAAAAGAAGCTGCTTACCAAACACCCTGAGAGAAGAGGCGGCCTTGCACTTATTACCAAGGTGTGATTTATCATCTATCTCTTGGCAACCTTGGAATTCACAGTGTAAGGGTCGGAAAAATATTTTCACCTTAGAATCCTTAGAATTTTGTTTTCCAAGGAATGGTAGGGGACTTTACAGACATCACAGATTTGGGGTTTTTTGTTGGTTAACTGTCATACTCACTTTACAGTCTTCCCAATGTGTAGACAATTTCAAAGCCACTGCAGATATGGTCTTGTCAGGGTTTCATACTTTGATTTTGAGTGATAATGTCCTGATATCATGCTGGAGTGCAATGTGAAAATGCCACCCCCAGATGACTGACTGGATCTCCTTTCACTGTTACAGCAGGATGCCTAATTCAGATACAAACTCCTTTGTTGTCGACATCTGTCTTTAGAGAAATTAACTCTACTGTGGGACATCCAAATCTGCAAATGTGCTGCATATATGTAGGAAAACACAGAATAAGAAGGGATCATCAGGTTCAACAAGCCCAGCTGCCAAAACATAAATCACAGTGCAATAGATGGCTATTTCAGGAACTTCTGCAGAACACCCATTCCACATGACCCTGCTAAGGAAAGCACATCTTACTGAATTTTCAGGGTTTTTTTCTGCAGTATCTCTGATGAAAATGTCTTTCAATATGTCAAAAGCAATATTGCTGACAAATATACATGTGGTAGTTTTATAAATAATTATTCAGTTTTTTTCATTGATGAAAAATGCTCCTTACTCACCTTGTGAGGCTTTCAAGTGACTGTTCCAACTGCATTGTAATTCTGTTATACCAACTGTGGTACTGAAAGAAGACTCTATAGTATTTTGAGACTGCTGTATTGCAACCTAATTAGATACATCTTCAGCAGTTTCTTCTTTTATGTTGCATGGAGTGTCACAAAAGCTGCAGATCTCCCTAAGTCTCTCTATAATAACGAGCTGCAGGTAATTGTTGGTTTCTTGGAATGCATTTGCCTCTACTTCAAGCCATAATGAAAGGAATCACATAAACTTTGGAACTGTCTTTGGAAATCCTAAAATAGGAGTTTAGTATACAAATGTTAGGGCGGAATAGGAAGTGAGTGAGCCAAAATCAGCACACTACTGTACTCATCTGCAATACACTGAACAAGGCATCCCTTTTGCTTTGGCCACCAAGAATTATGCAAGGGATCTTGTATATATAATATAGTGAGAACAACAGCAGGTCCTCTCCAAAAACAGTGAGTACATTTATTATCAGGACAGGAAGATATTGCTTGAAACTAAATAAAAGGCTACCTTCAAAGAGACAATATTGCCATAGGGAAAACAAATTATTAGAGATACGGCCTCTTTTTATACCTCTTCATCGGTGTTGCTCACAGACAAGGTGCTTAAGTCCACATTTTGAACCATGGGTGTTTTGTTTTAAACAAATGGACACCCATCTTCAGGGCTGTGAAAGGATTATGTGAAAGGATAAGGTTTCTGTTGTGCTTTTTTATCTACGCCTCCTTTATGTTAAGTGGCTGCTATTTTGGACAGAAATGTCTCAAAACTTTGTTAACAGACCCTTGGCTAAACGCAGCTTATAGTTTATCAGATTGTTCTGAAATTACTTTCTTACTTATTTTTATTTCACTGAACCTGTAGCTCTGCCAGCAATGCTTAGTCCAGGATATAGGCCTGATATGATCAGTAAGGTCAATCCCAGCAAAGATTCTTTGGAATGTTCAGTTGCATACATGAATTACACTGAAATAAGTTTCTGTCCCTCTAGCCACCCAGTTACCAACATGATCTCAGAAACGCACTCCACCATTTTCTTTAACAGAGGTTTTTTTTTCCTCTTTTTGTGAAATTCTTAAGATACGCTTTATGAATATTTCCCCTTACTAAGTGTTATTCAGCTTACATTCAGTTCAGAGAAAATGTTGGCAAAAATCAGTTTTACAGGATGGTCTCTACAGATCTGGGAAGCTTCAATACGAGATTATGTGTCACGATGAGGTGGGCTCAGATGAATGGTGCACATAGCTCGGATTGTATTCATTTAGACTATATTTATTTAAAGTTTCATTGTCAACAAGAAATTCCTCTGAATTATCATCAAATAAGTGCATAACCTTCTTAATGAAAAATGAACCAAAGTACTTACCTAGATTTTGATTTACAAATTACTCTTTTTCATCTTTCACCTCTTTCTCACTGCTTACTAGCCCATTTCTTCTTTCCTGTTGTTCTCTTTCATTTATGTAGCTGGAAGACATTCTAACATTTTCTTTTAGGGTCTAACTAACTTTCTTTTTCCCCTCCTACTGCAATGCTTTTAGGACTTTGAGTTCATCTTTGATGTTCAAATCAGAAGCCCTGTGTTGTTACAATTTCTCCAGATCTCTTCCTTGAAATTTTAAACCAAGTCTTCTAACTTAAAGAGTCTTCAGAAATCTCTCAGGGTTTTAGTGGGTTTTTTTTTCTGAGTTGGTTCAGTATATGGAAGCCCAACTAACTAATCATTTTTGTCCATTGCACTACCCTTCAACTTGCTCACAGGATATTTGTTGCTTTTTACATAACTTTTAGATAATTACTTTTCATTTTAACTATCCACATGATCTCTCATCAGTATCTAGGATGAAATATCCTCTCTTGCACATCAAGTATTTTCTCTCATACTGTAAGTATCTCTTCCAACATCTTTCTGTAAAAACATTTTTGCTCAGGAATTCAGGGGATTCTTTATAATGGAAACATGCACAGAATTTTTCTATCACTTTGTCTGAAGATCTTGATTTTCTTTTCCTTTATTTCCTGTACTCTGTGACAGGAGGGAAGATCAATGGCTAACCACTGCCTGGTTCCCAGATTTGCCATTTCCTTCTAAGAGGGCTGATTTAACAGAGACAACCAAGAATTTGGGGTGATGAATTCCAAAATTTAAGTCTTTGCTTTGGCCCTGAGCAAGAATTTCAGTCTGTGCATCCCACATCACTACTAAATATCCAACTCCACAGAATTATTTTGGTGTACACCTGTTCTCGTAGCATTTTCTTCTCTTTCTCCCTCTCACTTTTGCCCTTCACACTTTGAAGGGTAATTTACAGGGTTCTTCAGTAAGATTGAAAGAGGGAAATAATCACTCAACTTGTCAAACATCCTTCCTTGACAGGCTTGAAACTGAACCCCCCTGATTCTTCAGGACTGGAAAAGCAATCCCAACACCCAGTGTGCCTTATTCCTGATATGAAAACCTCACCTCTGGAAAACAGTGGGTAACCTACAGTAATTCATTTCTGAAATGTCGTTAGGACTGCTGGTTCTGCTGGCAAATGACCATTGATTGCTGCTTGTGGTTTTCATGTCTGTCCCCAAGGACCTGAATATCTCTGCTCAAATATAATAATTTGCTTATACAATTACCAATACCTGATTACAAAGGTTGAGATGATATCTTCAAGGTAATTCACATGGAACTGTTTGCAAGATGTTTTTTATTTACTCAGAACATATTCCCCAGAATAGGGGAATAAATGAGCATTGTTCTAATAGGCTTCCTGGGTCTATTATTTACATTAATTATGTGTTTACTTTGTCTTCTTTGGGTATACTGACAGAAATGCATGAATTTCACATGGAATTTCACCTCTATAGGTAACAACAGAGATCTTACGTGAAAAGAAGTACTGGAAGAGAAAGTTGAAATATAGAAAGCCTCTATAGGTACAGAGAAGCAAAAAAGGGAAAGGTTTATGGTTTTCTTCTGGCATTCAGAAGCTCTGAAATCCCCACACCCACCTCAGGGTGCAGTTCTCTTATGTCAATGTCTGGAAAACATAGCATCAGTTATATTCACATGGTGGTGGTATTGGCTGCTCTTGGAGATTCTACCAAAGAACTGAAAACACATATTCCTAATCATTCTTTGGAAAATCACTCTGATTGGAATAATGATCATTAATGTCTGTTTACCCGTGATTCTCCTTGTCTTGAGGGGGTTATCTCCTTCAACAGTTTCTAACAGCAGTTCTGACCATGGTGGTATGTCTCACATGGGTAAACAGAAGTGTACAACAGTGAGAGAAAATAGAAATCCATCACTCCACAGCGCACATACATGAGCTCGCAGCATGTCTCATTTCTCTTTTGCTTGCTTTGGTGTCACTGTATTACTACATTCTAGTACTCTGTATGGAATTAATTCTTCCTATTCCTAATTCCACAATGGTTTCCACAGGCTACTATCAGGGCATGCAGAAATTCACCTTGCCTTGCACCTTCATGAAGCCTCTGGGCTCCATCATCCCACTTTCAGTCACACAGAGGTTTTTTTTTCTCGCATCCCTACTTTGCTGCAAACCTGACCACAGCTCATTTATTTGAAATAGAGACTGAGCACTCAGAATGTTGTCCCTTGTCATAGATTAACCTCATCTCTGCCTGAGGGTCTTATGCTTCATGCTCTGCTAACATAAGTAGCTTTATTGATTTCAGTGGAGCTACTCATGGGAGAGAAGACTCCAATACTCTGCCATGTAGAAAGACATCTGGAGTCAGTCCCATGTGGTCAGTGCTAATTCAGTTTCTTCCTCATGTTTTCAGGCCTCTCAAACTGTTGTACCTTTTCCATTTCTTCCCATTTGGTTACTTTCGTTTGTTTTGTGCTCTTTGTTAACAAATTAAGAGAAATGTCACAAAACCAGGCTCTTTTCCCAGTACTATTGCAGGCTCTGTTTATTTTTCTGCTGCATCTGCACCTGGCCTCAAGCAAAATTTCTTCATCACCAGATGGTCAATTTTTAATGGTGCTCACAGCAGGAAGCAATAGTTTGAAAGCTGACCCATTGGTCCCATCACTATTTATGGATAAAACTGAAACCCACCAAACAGAAAGAAAACATTAGGGGAGGAAATTGAGACAATACCATAAGCAGCTCCAAAGTTCAATTAAGAATAGAAGTTGTGGATTGTTAAATGGAGACCATTGATTGAGGTATACATTTTAGGCTAAATATATACATATATGTGGAGATCTCAAGGCCAAAATAATATCTAGGCTAATTCCTGTTAGCAACACTTCAGTGACTTTTGTTAAGGTAGTAGGAGGCAGAAAACCCATTTGTGTCTCTAACAGGAATGCCAGGTAAAATCGCCCCATATGATTCAATGCACTGGTCATTCCAGTTTTGCACCAGTTTTCATCTTACAGACCCAAAAACATTGAAAAGAGTGCATAAATATCACCTCTCTTCTTACAAACAGAGCAGAGCATCACAGGATTGCAAGTGTAGCACCCACAACAGTGGAATATGGTGCAGACACCGGGTATGAAAATATAAAGTGAGATCGCTTCTTTATGGTCTTTGCAGGTAACAGGAACAGTGTCTGCTAATTCAGTAAATGTGTCCCTAATAGTTCAGCATAGTTCAGTCAGTGGTTGTGCTGATGAAATCTGATCGGTGGGTGTTTCTGTGTGATGTCATGTATCTTTAAGATCAGTTGAGAAAAGTGGGTTCTCCTGTTTTTGACTGCAGCTGATTCTGACTCTACAGTAGCTCACATTTCCTGCTACAGACAGTTAAGGATGGAATGAAAAAAATGTGGACTTTAGCAGGATAATAAAGCACGAAGTTTTCAGACCTTTGCATCACCAGCAGAAGGAGGTCCTTTGAGGGGTTTGGCGGTAGTTGTGAAAGGAGGACCCTGACATTATTTATCTGGCTATAATTGCTGCATTGAAGGCATAAATTGCCAGGAGCTATTGGGGAGGAAACTGTAACAGCCTGGCCCACAGCACTGGTGGCTGCAGGAGGAAAATGGCTACACACAGACAAGCAGGTCTGTCAGTGGAAGAAGTTGAAAAAAGATCGCTCTTCTTTCATAATCTGATTCTTCTAATCCTCTACAGGAATTTGGCTTTAATGCCAAATTATAGCCCTGTATTTTACAATGCCAGTATGATGTTCTAGCTGTTGTATTTTTAAGGTAAGAATGAAGCTAGAATTTTCCAGTGACTACTATAGAAAAAAATCCAAAAACCCCACAAAAAATGGCAGAGCAAAAATAAAGCTAGTTGAACTCTCCCAAACAGTGCAGGGAACTGTGTTGGGAGGCACTACAGAAGAATTGCCTGCAGGAGGGAAATGGGGGGAGAATTTTCTTACTTGCATATTCATAAGACTTAAAAAGTGGAGGGTTTCTATTCGCTTAAAAGTTGTCTTTGATTGGCTCAAAAACTGTAAAAGAAAAAAAAAAGTCGAAATTCCATCCTGCTTTAATCACTGCCCACTCCAAGCTTCCCTAATGATTTCCAGATGCATTCTTTTTATGCTATTGTTTTGGCACCATTTCCAGACAACTTTTGGGTCTGTTAACATAAGAAAAAGAAAAAGAAAAAGAAAAAGAAAAAGAAAAAGAAAAAGAA